>JALMGJ010000019.1:2980000-3495000 GCA_023362775.1 Charina bottae | reverse complement strand
TACTATTCTATACATTTCTGTCTACTATAATAAAGGTCAAACTAAAAAAACATATAAATTGTCTGCCATTGTACTTGATAATACAATTTTAATAATCTTAATCATATTAAACCCAAAATCATCCAAATAGACATTTATTATTTTTAATGATATCTTAATCCAAATAATTAAAGGTAAATGAAATCAGCAATCCAGATAAATATTCTTAAACCCTTATCCCACTTCAAAATAAGCCAGAGCATTTACATATCCCCACAATGCGCACAGAGCTTTTTCTTTAAAAAATCAAACAGCCCAACTGCCCCCCACAAAAACTTTGACTTCTTTTCAAGAGACCTCCCATACATAATAACCATACATAATAACCCCTTCTTTTCCACAGCATTCCACCAGAAGATCAATTTCCCTTGTGGGTTGAAACTCGCTCTCTCCCTTACATTTCTCCAACTCGACTATCTGATCTTCATCCAGCATTTAAACAGAAATCCCGATCTCACTCTTAGAAGAAACATTTTTGTCACTGTTAGATTCCTCACAAAATCCCCAACCAGATGACACATTTTAGACCTCATATTTTCCACACAGTAGATTGTGGCATCTCCTAGGAGCTTAACCAGTGAAAGTCGAAGATATGAAAGAATTCTGGAATGTGTTTACATAAGCAAAAGTTGTTGTTTTGTGTCAGAAGCTTTCGCTTCTGTAGTGAAAGGATTTGCCAGTGACATCACCATTGCCCAGGGGACGCCCAAGGAGGCTCCTTTCATGTCCCTGTGATTTTTCCCACTGAAGTGGTACCTAATTTATCTACTTGCATTTGCATGCTTTTGACTGTTAGGTTGACAGAAGCTGGGATTGACTTTTTTTACTAATTGCCGGGAGCTTGCTCTGGAACGCAGCTCACGCTTGGGTTTTGAACTGCCGAGCTTTCCTTAATGGCTTCTGAGTCAGTGTCTTAACCACTGAGCCACCGTGGTCCCTTATAAGTGAAAGAGAGATATGCAGACAGTTCCCCAGGGAAAGTAGAAGCGGAAAACTGAAAGTTCAAAACAACCGATTCAACATGTAGGAAAATACTAATATCTTCAAATTTAGTACAAAAATAATAACAGGAGCCAATAATTTACTCTAAATACTCCTTAATATTTGGAGGGAAAACAAAGTCCAAAACTTAAAAAGATTTTTTTAAAAAATTAATCCCAAAAATAATGATAAGCACCAAGAGAACCCGCTTCGCCTTGCTGTAGAAAGCCTCTCTTAGGGTATGTGTACTTAAAATAAATATTAATGGGTGATTTAGAATTGGGGTGGCTGGTCTTAGTGTCCTTTAAGGCTACAGCGCGGCTTGGGACATGGTGATGTCCCAGCCTCCCAACTAGCTCTTACCAGTCGAGCGCAAACGCTGTTTGTGATCTTCTGGCTGCAAGCTGTCAGGATGGAGGTAGAGACAGATTCAGAGGAAGAGGGATTGTTAGTAGAGGGAGCCAGGAGTGAGGTTGGTGCGAAATTCAAATCAGAGTCAGAGCCATTGATTGGAGACAGCCCAGAGGAAGTAGTGGTCCCGCCTATCAGCATAAGAGGAAGGAGGTGGGAAAGGCGGGCAGAGCAACGTGAGGTGCAATTGGCTCCCACTCGCAAATGGTGTGAAAATGAAGAAAATAAAAGGTGAGCACAACGTGCACTGGGCGCCGGAGACAACCGGTCAGGTTTCGTACCGCAGCCTTCAGTGAAGCGAGATCCCATCAGAAACCCTGCCCAAGCCTTGCCTTGCTGCTCAGCTGAATTTCGTGCCAGAACCTTGCCTTGTCACTCAGCCGAGCTTCACACCAGAACCTTGCTTTGCCACCCAGCTGAGCCTCGTGCCGGAATCTTCCCTTGTCACCCAGTCACACTCTGCGTCGGAATCCTGCCTTGCCGTCCAGCCACGCCAGAACCTTGCCTTGTTGCCCAGCTGAGCTTCACGCCGGAACCTCGTCTTACCGCCCAGCTGTGTCACGTTCCAGAACCTTGCCTTGCCACCCAGCCGTGTCATGTGCCAGAACCTTGCCTCATCGCCCAGTCACGCTCTGTGTCGGAATCTGCCTTGCTTTCCAGCCACGTCTCATGCCGGAATCCTGCGTTGCCATCCAGCCGCACCCCATGCTGCAATCTTGTCTTGCTGCCCAGCCATGCCCCGTGCCGGAACCTTGCCTTGCCAACCAGTCGCATCTCACGCCTAAGCCTTGCCTCGCTGCCAAACCAAGCCTCGCGTCGGAATCGTGCCTAGCCATGATGCCAAGCCTCACGCTGGGATCTTGCCTCGCCACCACACCAAGCCTCGAGCCAGAACCCTGCCTTGCGGTCCCACCAAGTACTGGGTCGAACTCTTGCCTGGGGACTGCAATGGACTCAGAATTACCGCCTTGCATCACTGCCACATGGTGGCTTCCCGCATGCCTGCCTAATTCGGATTCTGCAAGCATCTCGTGTCTCTTTATACTTGTGTGTTTTAATGTAAATAAAAGACTATATTTCACCCCTTCCTGCTTTGAATCTTAGTTCAGACACGACACAAGCAGCTGTCCAGAGGACAGATGGGGTGATTCCAGGTGTTTTCCTTTTTCTGGAAAACACTCCTGGGCTTCAGGAAAACCCTGCCTGAGCCCAAAAAACCTGCCACGGGCACAGCTGTTAAGTCTGCCATGTCCCCACCAGAAGTCTGTAGTTCTTGGATTTCTAGTGAATTTGCATAAGTGATTCATCCCTGCCTGTGAGGTGAAACCTGACAGCCAATGCAGTTTAAGACATTTTTTAGGGTGACTTGGTCCCAATTTCTTTATAGCTTTTTATTAGTATAGTAAAAAGCAAAGTAACATTTCTTTCAATTTGAACTTGACTGTGCAGAAATTTTCCTAGGGGTACATTTGAATCAGAGACCTAAGTTAAGGTGGGTTTAAACTGGGTAGACTTTGGATCAAATTCCCATCATCATGAGAGCTTAAATAGAATACAGTCTTACTCATCAGAAGTAAGTAGGGCTAACCTCTCAGTAAACATGTACAGAATTTCCTGTAAGTGACCTCTGACCTCATTGATTGTGTACCAGCAAGTTGGTGTTGAATCTTCTCCAGGATGATTTGTTTCCAACCTAGCTCTTCAGATCTGTCAATTGACCTCACCACTGGCCTTCCTCTTCTCTCTCCTTCCACATTTCTCCCATAATAGACTTCTCAAGAGAGCTAGGTCTTCCCATAATGTGTCCAAAGTACAATAATTTGAATCTGGTCATTTGTGCCTCGAATGAGAACTGGATTTATTTGTTCCATGAACCTCTGATGTACTTCACTGGAATAATTGTAAAGCTAATTTTGCAGTGTATCCCAGGGTCTGCGAATGACAATAAAATATAAATGAGAGAGGTTGAAATCATTTCAGAAAGAATGGTCAAAGTTATTTGCCTCATTTTCCTTCTATTGCGGCATCTTGTTTATGGTAGTTATTTAATGGTACAAAGCAATTATTGGCAATTATTACAGCTCAAGCAGCAGTAACAGTTTTATTTGTTAATTAAATACTGATTTTGAGCACTTCGTCTCAAGTGTAACAAAATATTTACTAATTCCAACTATGAAAACCTTTCCTGGTACTCATGAGAGCACCCTCATGTTTCTCTCTCAAGGATGCCTAAGGAGCAGGAAAAATATACATAATCCTCTCCTTCCCCCACTTTGGCCATTATCAAAATAAGAAAGAATTCCCATTATTCCTAAGGTGTAGGAATAGGGAATGGGGGATGTGAATTTCATCTGAATTTTCAAGTGAACTAACCTAATTTGCCTGTGAACTTTGTAAGCATTTTAAGTGAATTAAACCAACTGCATGGACATATCCAGGCAGTTATCAGGAGTCAATAATGTCTCAAAGACATGTACACTCACACAGGCCCTAATTTGCATACCCAGAGTAATATTAAAACACAATATTCTCCCTGTTTTGCAGTGCAGTCTTGGCTCAGTACCATTACATG
This sequence comes from Charina bottae, assembly GCA_023362775.1. Taxonomy (NCBI): domain Eukaryota; kingdom Metazoa; phylum Chordata; class Lepidosauria; order Squamata; family Charinaidae; genus Charina; species Charina bottae. Next base: position 3,490,997 of record JALMGJ010000019.1, on the reverse strand, counting down.
GTATGCAAAAACTCACAGATTGCAGAAGGTTGCATACAAAACTGGTTAAGGAATGTTGTGTACAAAATGAATGTGACAAAAGGAAGCATGAATTAAATTAAATATGAATTATCATTTCTGGATAATTGTACATATAAGGTGGAATAGACTTATGGTTAAATGCATGTAAAACAGACATGGACCATCCCTAAATATGCTGTGGCATGCCTTATCTTGAGAAGCACTTTGGTGTAGTAGCTAGAGGCACTGGACTAGAAACCAGAAGGTTGAGAAATTCAGTCTTGATTTAGGCATGAAGCCAGTTTATCCCAGCCTGAGGCAGAAGGAAACGGTGAACTACTTTTGCAAATTGTTGCCAAGAAAACTGCATGGAGTTGAGCATGCAGTGGTCAGAAGTCAAGACTAAGAGGGAGGGAGGGAGGGAACCACTTCTTGGAGGAAGTCATGTAGAAGTAATAACCATCCAATAATTGTCCCAGCTCTGCACATTTTAAATCTATTGCTCTATATGTATGTGGCATTAGCATCATATAATTTGCAAATCAACAAGTGCTGATTTAAGAATCTCACCGGTATTTATTACATTTATGTAATTACACGGAATGATTTTAGTTCAGCAGCTCATCCCAGCATATGTGTGACTGTCATTTTTTTTTTAATTGGCTTGATTCCATACACTGCATCAAACATCTGTAAGATGCTACTAGCCATTTATTCCTCATTTGCTTGCTTCTGTGCAATTTACTAACCAATTTACTAACCATCCAACAAGCAATTTCTTTTAATTCCTGTGACTGATGGTGGCTCGGTTTCCTTCTTACTTCATTGGTCTGAACATCTATGCATAAACAATGGGGAAGAAATCCAGAAACAAAAAATTATAATTATATAATTTCAAGTGAGTCCATTGAATTTGCAATTAACAGAACACAACACTTAATCTTATAACCTTCTGTTATAAAAAAGAAAACAAAACAAAGAAACACCCTAAGTCGTAGAATGAAAAAAGAGGAAAAAAATGTTTTCTGCTTCCCAAATCGCAGTGAAGGAATCATGGAAACATTCTGAAGGTTGTAATTGCTTATCAATATTTGGTCTGCCAGGGGTGTACTAAATTGAGTATTGTGAGGTTGCCAACATTTTCTTGGCAGGGTTCAGTGCCTACAACAGCTGCTTCTCCATGCAAGAAATATTGTCATTAACTATTTGTTCTACAGCATTGTCATTAGTACTTTCTATATCTGAGATAGACAGACTTCTAATTCTATGGAACTGTGGTTAGTCAGAAGTACCTTGAAAATGTGCATGTTTTTGATGCTCTATAGGTTATTTACTCTCAAGTCCTTGTGCAAAAACTTTACAATTCCCTATTTTTCCCCCCAACTGATGGCTAATCATGGTTACTATGTTAAGCGAGAAATTAAAAAGTATATCAGCCTTACAAGGTAGACCACATCAGGAAACTGACTCCACAGGAAACTAGAGATACACTTTACTGAGATAGGCTATAGTAACATCATCTTGCAAGTCTGCCTGTGTTTTCCTTTCCCGCCCTCTTATAATGCATGGAACCAAAGGAAAGTTGTTCTGAATCTCTTTCTAACACTTTCCCACCTCCCTGGACTCAATGCCTGCTTCTGCCCTTGTTATCTTAATGGCTCCTTGATGGTTTCTCCAAGGTCATCTTCCTAGCTCCTTACAAGCTGCAAGTCAACTGCCATTCATAAATCTATCACTAAGCTAGTACACAGCTGCCAAAATAACATTTTAAGAATAATCATCACTATCCCATTGTTAAGATTATGGTAGTCACTGACCAAAATTAATAAAATCTAACATTTAAATTAGTATCAATAAATATGAACAACTGTGCTTATTTCTTGTGTTCTTAAAGGTTTTCCCCATATAAGTGGCTTCATTTGGCCTCCCCAGTTAATTTTTTGGCTTATTTGCTTTTGGTTTGTGGCTGTTTCTTCCAGTATTTCTATCCACAGTTTTATCCAGAAAAGGTTACATTTTTTTAAAAAAAAATCTAAATTAACTATTTATGCTAAGATTAAAAGCAAGGCATAATAAAAACAGAATCAACGTTAAAAAAAAGCCATGGATTTCAGGACTAGGAGAGACAGTTTTAGTTAAGTTAAAAGTAAATTGAAATCAGTGGTATATCTGGCATATTGGACGGAAAATGCCCTTCATAGCCACTCATTGTACTTCCTATGGGATGTATGGGGTGAGAGATACAGTTCATGAACAGTTACAGTCTTGGGAATCAGCTGCTGAGTTTCCATTCTGTAGATTCTGAGTGAATGCTAGTTAAAGACTACCTTTGCAATGGAAGGAAGCCTTAGGCAAGTCAAAATACCATAACAGAAATACAATTCCCACAATAGGAAGCCTAAATATGTAGAGGTTTTCCAGTAGACTCCACGAGGGGTCTATTATACATATTGCAGGCTTTATAATGCTAATAAAAACCCAAGGAACAACAGTATTAAAAATAATATATAAAGTATATATAGTCATATAGCCAGAAAAGGAGATTGTTACCTTGTTGTGGTGCTGGAGCTTGAGCACCTCAATGAAACCATGAGCTAAACCGTGAAGGGACACCCAAGATGGGAAGGTCGTGGCAGAGAGGTCAGACTAAATATGATCCCTGGGGAAGGTAATGGCAACCCACCCCAGTATTCTTGCTGTGAAAAATAAATGGATCAGTACAACCAGACATATGTCGGTATACCATCGGAAGATGGGACTCCCAGGTCGGAAGATGGTCAAAATGCTAATGGGGAGGAACAGAGGATACGTTCAACTAGCCCCAGATGTGATGACGCAGCTAGCTCAAAGCCGAAAGGACGGCTAGCGGCCGACGGTGGTGGTGGTGAACGACAAATCCGATGTTCTAAAGATCAACACACCATAGGAACCTGGAATGTAAGATGTATGAGCCAGGGCAAATTGGATGTGGTTATTGGTGAGATGTCAAGATTAAATATAGACATTTTAGGTGTCAGTGAACTGAAATGGACTGGAATGGGCCACTTCACATCAGATGACCACCAGATCTACTACTGTGGACAAGAGGACCACAGAAGAAATGGAGTAGCCTTCATAATTAATAATAAAGTGGCTAAAGCAGTGCTTCGATACAATCCAAAAAATGATAGAATGATCTCAATTCGAATTCAGGGTAAGCCATTTAACATCACAGTGATCCAAATATACGCCCCAACCACAGATGCTGAAGAAGCAGAAGTAGATCAGTTCTATGAGGATCTGCAGCACGTACTGGATAATACGCCAAAAAGAGATGTTATTTTCATTACAGGAGACTGGAATGCTAAGGTGGGTAGTCAGACGACACCTGGAATTACAGGCAATCATGGTCTGGGAGAACAAAATGAAGCAGGACATAGGCTGATAGAATTTTGCCAAGACAACTCACTGTGCATAAAAAACACTCTCTTCCAACAACCTAAAAGACGACTTTATACATGGACTTCACCAGATGGTCGACACCGAAATCAGATTGACTACATCCTTTGCAGCCAAAGGTGGCAGACATCTATACAGTCGGTAAAAACAAGACCTGGAGCTGACTGTAGTTCAGATCACGAACTTCTTATTGCAAAATTTAGAATCAGACTAAAGGGAATAGGGAAGACCCACAGATCAGTTAGATATGAGCTCACTAATATTCCTAAGGAATATGCAGTGGAGGTGAAGAATAGATTTAAGGGACTAGATTTAGTAGATAGGGTCCCGGAAGAACTATGGACAGGAGTTCGCAACATTGTTCAGGAGGCGGCAACAAAAAACATCCAAAAGAAAAAGGAAACCAAGAAGGCAAGATGGCCGTCTGCTGAGACACTGGAAGTAGCCCAAGAAAGAAGGAAAGCAAAAGGCAACAGTGATAGGGGGAGATATGCCCAATTAAATGCAAAATTCCAGAGGTTAGCCAGAAGAGATAAGGAATTATTTTTAAACAAGCAATGTGCGGAAGTGGAAGAAGACATTAGAATAGGAAGGACAAGAGACCTCTTCCAGAAAATTAGAAACATCGGAGGTAAATTCCAGGGAAAAATGGGTATGATCAAAAACAAAGATGGCAAGGACCTAACAGAAGCAGAAGAGATCAAGAAAAGGTGGCAAGAATATACGGAAGATCTGTATAGGAAAGATAATAATATTGGAGATAGCTTTGACGGTGTGGTCAGTGAGTTAGAGCCAGACATCCTGAAGAGTGAGGTTGAATGGGCCTTAAGAAGCATTGCTAATAACAAGGCAGCAGGAGACGACGGTATCCCAGCTGAACTGTTTAAAATCTTGCAAGATGATGCTGTCAAGGTGATGCATGCCATATGTCAGCAAATTTGGAAAACACAAGAATGGCCATCAGATTGGAAAAAATCAACTTATATCCCCATACCAAAAAAGGGAAGCACTAAAGAATGTTCAAAGTATCGAACAGTGGCACTTATTTCACATGCCAGTAAGGTAATGCTTAATATCTTGTACAAGCTGGGTTTAGAAAAGGCAGAGGAACTAGAGACCAAATTGCCAATATCCTCTGGGTAATGGAGAAAGCCAGGGAGTTTCAGAAAAAGATCTATTTTTGTTTTATTGACTATTCTAAAGCCTTTGACTGTGTGGATCATAACAAATTGTGGCAAGTTCTTGGTGGTATGGGGATACCAAGTCATCTTGTCTGCCTCCTGAGGAATCTGTATAACGACCAAGTAGCAACGGTAAGAACAGAGCACGGAACAACGGACTGGTTTAAGATTGGGAAAGGAGTACGGCAGGGCTGTATACTCTCACCCTACCTATTCAACCTGTACGCAGAACACATCATGCGACGTGCTGGGCTTGAGGAATCCAAGGCTGGAGTTAAAATCGGTGGAAGAAACATTAACAATCTTAGATATGCAGATGATACCACTTTGATGGCTGAAAGAGAGGAGGAGTTGAGGAGCCTTATGATGAAGGTGAAAGAAGAAAGTTCAAAAGCTGGGTTGCAGTTAAACCTCAAAAAAACCAAGATTATGGCAACCAGCTTGATTGATAACTGGCAAATAGAGGGAGAAAAAGTGGAGGCAGTGACAGACTTTGTATTTCTAGGTGCAAAGGTTACTGTAGATGCTGACTGCAGCCAGGAAATCCGAAGACGCCTACTTCTTGGGAGGAGAGCAATGGCAAATCTTGATAAAATAGTTAAGAGCAGAGACATCACACTGACAACAAAGGTCCGCATAGTTAAAGCAATGGTATTCCCTTTAGTAACCTATGGCTGTGAGAGCTGGACCATAAGGAAGACTGAGCGAAAGAAGATAGATGCTTTTGAACTGTGGTGTTGGAGGAAAATTCTGAGAGTGCCTTGGACTGCAAGAAGATCAAACCAGTCCATCCTCCAGGAAATAAAGCCAGACTGCTCACTTGAGGGTATGATATTAAAGGCAAAACTGAAGTACTTTGGCCACATAATGAGAAGACAGGATACCCTGGAGAAGAAGCTGATGCTAGGGAAAGTGGAAGGCAAAAGGAAGAAGAGGGGCCGACCAAGGGCAAGATGGATGGATGATATTCTGGAGGTGACAGACTCAACCATGGGGGAGCTGGGGATGGTGACGGCTGACAGGAAGCTCTGGCGTGGGCTGGTCCATGAAGTCACGAAGAGTCGGAAGAGACTGAACGAATAAACAACATAGTCATTGACAACCAATTAGATAAAAAGCTGTACAGGCAGTCCCTACCTCATTAATATTCCATAAGGAAGCTAAAGCTGGATTGTTTTTTTTGGCAAGTATTTGACTCCTGTGGTCCTGAATGGGGACGTTCCATTTTTAATTTGGGGTTTTTATGAATTTACTTTTAAACATTTATTTTGTGCATTGCTGTTCACTAACTAGAGTCCTCCGAGATTAGTGCAGATTAGTTGAGAAGGGCTTACAGAAGATGTGCACTTGGCTATCCCAACTGCTGCCCAGCTGCCAAATGGTTGAGAGGGTCCAGCAATATGAGGCTCTCCTTGAAGACCACTTGGAAGCTACTGTTGGTCCAAAAAGCATGACTGATTATGGGTACACCTTGGTTCATTTGGATAACACCTCTGCTTGGCAAGCTGTTCTGGTTGCCTTGAATTCCAGGGTGGAATTCAAGGTACTGGCCATCATCTGTAAAGCCCATCCTAACTAGATGACCTGGTTATCTGCAGAATTGCCTCTCTTCAATTCAGTTATGTCTGCCCATCCTATTTGATCCTGCAGAGTGGGCCTGCTCCAGGTCCCATTGTTAAATGATGTCAACTTCTGCAACCTCAGAGATGTGCCTTTTCCTTGACTGCAACTGTCTTGTGGGATAGTATCCCCCTGAAATCCACACAGCCCTGACACTGTTGTCATTTAGGAAATCCATTAAAAATAGGATCTTTCAGCTGGCTCAGGAACAGGGTGCTTTATGATCCCACATGGATATTGCCGCTTTAGTTCTTGGTTGCTAGTTGTTTTCTTCCTGAAATAGTAATATAGATTGTTTGCTTGCTTTTTGCTATTTTCTACTTGTTTTATTGTTTTAATATGATGCAAGTCACATAGAGTTGCTTGGATTATTACGGCAGCTTTCAGGTTGATGAATGAAGGAATAAGTGAAGGAATTAATGACTACAAACACATGAAGCATTGTATTGTTTTTGCCACAGTTGTGTTCTACCGAGTCCTGGCAATTGATCGAGAAAGGCCGGCTTAGTAGGAGCTCATGTCATTGGCTGTCCCAACAACTTCCCAGTTTATGTATTTCAGAGTCAAGGATGGTTATACTCTTACACCACTGGCCTTCTCCTAGCAGAGTTATTTCCAATGGGGAGCAAGGTCCTGGCAATTGCTCCTATGGCTGACAGGTCATTGGATCAGGTCCTTCAGCTTCTATCTCAGAGGAGTCAGAGGAGACTATACACACTGGGAGAGACTATACATACTGTAAATTGGATCTTCTTTGAAGTGCTTCCAAATTGGGCAACATTTTAGCAAATGTTCCAGATTGGTCATGTTCAGCAAGCCTTGCAGATTATGAGCTGGAGGTATCCAGTCTGGAGCCCTCATAGCTCACCATGCAGGTCTTCCTGATTGTGCATCTTCAGCAAATCCTGAAGGCAATCCCAGAGCTACCTAACCTGGAGGCCCTTTTGACTAATACCCAGGGACAAGCCTAAAAGGAGCCATTTGCTGCAGCCCTAGCATGAGATTATTAGATTATTAGAGGTGAATCAATGTGAAGAAGCCACAGGTGAATATGTGTCTTTTCACTTAGACCTCTTAAGCAGTATTTCCCATCTACTGCTTTTCTACTTTGAATGGCAAACTCTAAGAGGAAGGAAGGAAGGAAGGGAGGGAGGGAGGGAGGGAGGACCTATCTGTTTAAGCTGCCCTGCTTTCTCTTAGCAAGCATACAGTAAAATACAGTAAAAATGTTTGAATTAGGTCTTCAAGTAGAAGGGAGAAAGTCCACCAAAATTGGCCATGGTCTTACATAGATCCTTTTGCAGTGCACTTCCATTTCTAATGTGAACTTCTACTGATGGACCCAGAGTGGGTTTGTCTACAAGATGAAGTGGTCCACCGTAGGACTACCCACATTTTGAATAATTTCACCTGATGCTGCTGCCCCCTTATCTCATGGTGTGTCACCCCACCAAGTAATCCAGACCATGAAATCAATTCCACAGGATGGCTACAACTACTTTCACTTCGATTGGCTATAATAACAGAAACTTGCTAGTCTGATTATGTTGTATCTTGTCCCTCCTCTTATACGTCAGTGAATTAGGAAGGTCTCTGTCTGAACTGCTTCCAAATGTTATCTGAATGCTCTGGACTTAAAAAATGCTTTACCCAGTTTTGCTTAGATAACGGCACCTGCATATCTCCACAAGGTCATCTTCCTTACTCTCTACATGGTACACAAACATATCATCCTAAATATTTTAGCCATCCACATTCAGGAATTTGGCTTGTGCTTTTATTGTTCTTAAAAGTTGAATAGTTGCTGTTTATTGTTCTAAAATTATTTTAATGTGCTTGGCTTTATTTTTAATTGTATCATATTTTAGCTATTTGTTTTGAACTATGTTTTATATGTGCATTTTTATTGTTTTATTAGCTGCCTTGATTGCTTTGCATGGATGGAAATGTGGAATACCAATCACATACAAAAATTATTATTATTATTATTATTATTATTATTATTATTATTATTTCCTCTGAGTTAATATTCTGTGTATATAATAAACAGAGGAGTTATATTCTGAATACTCAGTTAACATCAATCCTCAATCTGACAGTGCAAAAATTTTTAAAAATGTTATTTTCTCCCTATTCAGTATTTCTCAGGCTTTTCCCTGAAAGTCAATATTTACAGCAATATAAAGCTTTTATGCCATTACGATAAACAATTTAATGCCAAATGAGCTATTGTGAGCCTGGCAGAGGCAATGACATATGAGGAATTATCTTTCCTTGTCTACCATGCCATGCATCATGGCATATAAAAGAACAACTGTTAATGCTCATCCAACATTTAGCCATAATTCATCCTTTAGTAATGTTCTCAAATTGTTAATTGAAATCTTTAACCTTGCAGAAGGTTCCTTTCATAACCCTTGGATGATTTTTTGTAGTGACAAATGGCAAAGCAAGGATGATGCTGCCAAATCACTATTCTCACTAGAACAGTAAAAGTCTGTTCCTCATATTATTCCCCAAAAGATGATTATTCCTTTAGATATTCTGAAAACCACTTTGGACAAAGTACTAGAAAATATAATGCAGGAAATAATGATCTATTGATTTATATGTCAGGAAGGGGGAACATTAGCAGATGTTCTAATTGGTTTCTTCCAATGTTTGTTTCAGTGAGTCAGTGCTGGCTTTGTTAAAGTGACTCCATCGTGGTTAATAATCCGAGCTGGAGTTGTAAAAATAAGGAAATAATAATACCCAACTTCCATGTTGTGTTTTTGAGACCACTTACTTCTAAATGCCCAGCCAGGTGGTAGCACCTAGCCAATATTAGCCAATCTCAAAGATTTCAATAAAATCTGTAGCTTAATTACTACTTATATGGGAGTTTACTAGGAAATCCTGGAAAACTGTTGCCAGAGACTTTCACAATGCTTTGAATACAATCCATTTCTGACCATTAGATGCCATGTATTGGCTTAAGTGTTCATGGATTGAAATTTAAAGCTGAATCTGTCAATGGGTAACCGATTCTGGAATTAGTGGCTAGAAAAAGTACATACAGGCAAACTGTGTCCAGTCTATTAGGTCTCCTTAATGGATAGAGAGGTAAAAAGAGAAGTTCCCATCAGCACAAGAAGGACAAGGAATTGTCTCACGTGTCTAGCAGCTCACAAGAGATCACAGAGTTCAGACATGAGCGTGAACTTGAACCAATGTTTTCTAAATTTTGTCCAAGGACACAAGAGACTAGTTGGAAAATTCCAGAAGGAGGAAAATTTCACATGGAGTGACGTGAAGCAGAACTTGTGTTTACTCTAAGGTTATTGGGAGATAGCATGGGCTTAGTAAAAAAGTAAGATGCCTGGATGAAACAATAGTCTCCTTCTGGTCAAGCTTGACTGCAGTTGACTTCGTGGATTCATCTATATAATTTTCTTGGCAATGGTAAGGAAGTAATTTGCTGTTGCCTTCTTTCAGGCTGTTTTTCAACTTTCCAGTCTAACCTATTGCCCTAATTTCCTCTGTTGGTCTTCTACCTATGTACTAACCATACCAAGTACATCCAAGTACTAACCACACCTGACTCTTCTTCCAAGCCCACACAAGAGGAGCCAGATGTGGCCACCTAGCTGAGACAGATGTGTTAATGGGGGACTAGAATAAAGTATTTTTCATGCTAATATGAATTGACAAGAATGTATTGACCAGTAGAATAAACAGATGAGGTTTCCTAGTAACTGACATATCATTAATCATTAGTCAGTTGACCATGACTCAATTTCACAAATTAAGACCAAAAGTTCTTTATGAATTATGTCATACACATTTTTGACAACATATGTGTAATTAAAATTATCAGGAAAGACATGTGATTGCTAGTTTTAATCATTCCAGGATAACAAGCAATATGTCACCACCAAAGTAAACAGATGTAACTGCTAAACAAGACTTCAAATAGGAAACTTCGTTTTAATTAGTCACAAAGAGAGAAAGCTTGGGTTTTTTTTTTCACTTACAGGAAGACATTTTGTTATTATCTTTCACCTGCTGGGTATCCCTGCTGCTTCCTGACAATGTATGTAAATTGTCCCAGATTTTTGAAGAGGTATACCTACTGAGATTATCTCTCTTGTGAGCTGATGAAATGTCTGTAATTAGTGAAACATGAGACAGTTGTCCCCATTTATATATTTTGGGAACTAGATGTTGTGATTTTAAGAGGCTTGGCTATTCCTTGTGACATTCTACTTCCTAACTATGATTTTACTATTGTAGGGGTTAGCTTAACCAATGCCATTATGCTTCTGGAAACTGATTGCGAAAGGGAATGAGGTGAAATGGAAATAGGGAACTAGATAACGCACGACAAGGTTGTTTAGAATACCAGGAGACACAGAGACTGCTGAGCTCTACAGAGACCTTGCACGCTGTCTCACTAGGAGAGAGTTCGTTTATGCTTTCTTACTGAACTTGGGAGCCCTATATAATTATTGAAGCTGCAATATGGGGTGTGGATCTCTTCCCCAGACACTCAACTGCCATGGTGTCTGCAGAGATTCCACCCAGCTTTACTTGGCCAAATAAACGCTGTTATTTTAACCTCCAAGCCTCTACTCAAGTCTCTTTTTGGCAACCTCAGAAACTTGGGTAAAAAGTGTAAGCCAGGGACCTTACACTATGGTGAACTTTTTGGCAGCAACAGATGATGATGATGATGATGATGATGATGATGATGATGATGATATAGTAAGTAATAAAGAGGTGCATATGATCAATGTTTCTTGTTCTTTAAAAAAGTGTTAGACAAATTGATCCCAAAAATGAATATTTAATATAAGTGAAAGCACAGGTTATTCCTAAAATATTAGTTGTCATATACAGTATTCTAAGACATAATTGCATATTCTATTATGGATTGGTAATGTCCTACCTAAAGAAATAGATTTGCAGTTGGAATGTGCTTCTAAACTTGGCTTTGCAGCTGGATGCTCACTTTACAACCTTCCAGACAATGTCAGATCTCGGTATGATGACACATGAGTTAATTGCATCTAGTCTGAATTATTGCACTCGATCTATTTGGAGCTGCCACTGAAGAGTTTTTCAAAGTCACAATTTGTCCAAAGGCAGCTATGAAAATGCAAATGGATTCTACACTACTAATCATTTCATTACTGCTGTAAACCATAGAATTGGAGATGGCTTTTAAAGCTGTACATGTAGTGTAGAGGTACATTTAGCATACCTTCAACCTGAGCCTTTTCATGTGCCAACTTGTCCATAAACTACATCCTGCTAGAGATCAAGGTCTTCTTATCTAGGTTTTGCTTATGGTGGAAGCTTTTTTTTTCTTCCCCTGTGGCTGTTTCTAAACTGGAGATGCAGAAACTGGAAAATTCAGAGTCTGACCTCTTGGTATTTCATGCAGTGGAATACACACAAACACACACACACACACACACACACACACACACACCATTCTCCACATAGTTAGAGTTTAAAAAAAAACACTAATGCCTCTATATTTAATGGATGTTTTTAATTGTATTAGTTATATGTACATCTTTATTTACTGCATGCACAAACCATTCCAAATATAGTTTATATAAGATTATAAACAAATAGTCTCCACCAACAGTTATCTTAAAAAAGACAGAACATAGAAGAAAAGGGTTTGGTTTTGTGTTTATTTCAAACAGGGCAATTTGTCCTGATCACATACATGAAGATACAGTATAGCTGCTTTAAGACATTGTAGACAGATGCTCCATTCATGTTCCTGCACACTCAAAAGCACTTTTGGAGACTGAATCCCAAGCACTATACAGCTCTATTGTAAATTGGCATTAATGTTAGAGGGATGCCTTGGGACCATAACAATGACTTTCAGGGGCCACTTTCAGATTGTGCGCCCAATGTACAAAATAGAATCAAGAATTTTGGCCAACCTTAGAATATTGTGGTAAGGAATACAGAAGGAATATATGTGAAGCAGTTTATATTCAGCAAAATATTATAGAGGCATTAAATATTATTAGTATTAGATCTTTCAGGTGTGAGCCAACAGATAAGGATTTTACTTTTTGTGGATTCTGATATGTGATAGTATAATCCACACTTAATACAGTATATGCACCATAGTTTTCTGTTCTACATGTTCTTCATTACCTGGACTATTACAAGCATGCTAGTTTGTAAAATAATATATAAATGAATGAATGAATGAATGAATGAATGAATGAATGAATGAATGAATGAATGAAATGGAAGTTAAAATTGCTATATTATTTGGTTTCACAAAGATTCATGAAATCCTGAAATATTATTTTAGTTCTGACACTTTTGAAAATTAGAACTAATACATTTCTTAATAAAGATTTTAATGGCTCAAATCAGGAGGAAGGAAAGCTATTAGAAATTGGTTTCAACTCATAAAATACACATATAGTTTTACAGTTGTGTTCAATAGTCATAACAAGCAAATGTGTATAATAATGGTTTAATGATTTCTGTCTTTTCTTTTTTTAATCTTCTCTCTCCCTCCTTCTCTCCGCTTCCTAAATCTAGCCACTTTTTCTTCTTCTTGACTTACTGATGCTTAAAAACCTCTCTGATGAAAATATAACCTTATTGGATTTTACTGTCCAGTTATAGAATACATTAAATTATAAAACATGTAGGTCCCTTATAGGATACTGTGCTATAATGTAGAGAGAAAGTCAGAAATCTTCATTCATTTTAAGTATTTGCATGAAGAATTAAAAAGGTAATGGTAATGGTTTTCCCCTGCACAGTCGTGTCCGACTCTAGGGGCCGGCTCATCTACATTTCTTAGCCGAAGAGCCAGCACTGTCCGAAGATGCTTCCGTGGTCATGTGGCCGGCATGACACGCACCGAACGCTGTTACCATCCCACCAAAGTGATACCTATACTTGCATTTGCATGCTTTCGAGTGCGGGAGCTCACTTCGTCACGTGGCGCTCGGGTCTCGAACCTCCGAACCTGCGACCTTCTGATCGACAAGCCTGGTGTCTTAACTGTTGAGCCATCACACCCCTATATCAAGAATTATCCAGCAAATTTCATGGAGGATGCAAAGTTTTGCATGTTAAACACGCACACATTCAAGTGTATTTTGGGACACATAATTGCTCTGAATAAAGCTGAGAAAAGAAAAGAAAGAATGGAGCTTATCAGGGCAATGCAGAAGCAACTCAAGAACTGGAGGTATGGTTCTTGGAAAAGATTGTTCTAGATAGTCTGCCTCAATTCATTTCCAATTCCAGAAAGTGAACTTGAAGAATGTTCTCTTTTTGCTTGGAAAATTGTCTTTTTACACTTAAAAATATCTTCATATGTTGAGAACATGTTGATACAACTAGGCTTTCCAGAATTGCTCTAGATGAATTCTTTGTAGACCGGATCAAGGTCACAGTATGAAGCCACTTCTATGGCATGGCCATGATGCCTGGCTCCATGACTCTAGTAAGAGGTAGAACACACTGATGCGTTGCAGAAGGTGGAAGAAAGCTATAACATTCCCTTCTAAGGCTTTCATAATATTTTCCTGGCCACCTCTTCTGGAGATAGCTGAATCCCAAGCAGAATCCCATAGGCTGTTTCCTACCCACCGAAGTGGTACCTATTCATCTACTTGCATTTGCATGCTTTCGAATTGCTAGGTTGGCAAGAGCTGGGGCGAGTGCGGGAGCTCACTCCATCACACGAGGCTAGGGATTCGAACCTCTGAACTTGCGACCTTCCAATCGACAAGCCTGGTGTCTTACCTGCTGAGCCACCACACCCTCTTCAGAGCAAGGCAGAGTACCTGTTAATTCAGAAGCTTACTAACTGCAAGATGATACCATCTTTGACTTTCAACAGGGTTGTGCTTGTGAGTTCTTACTTTCCCCATCCATGCATGACCCAAAGAAGAAAGACATTGTATTGCAACATCCTCTTCTCTGCACTACCATTCACATCCACATCTAAAGGACATCCACATCTAAAGGACAAAGAGTCTATTGCACTGCGCTGCAAAGAGCATTACTACAATCTCCTTCATCATCACTCTACTGTGGCTGATGAAGTCTTCTTGCAAATCCCGCAAAAACAAATAAGAGATGAGCTTGCAGTACCCCCTAGTTTGGAGGAAGTCAGTAAAGCCACTAAACAAATGAAAAATAACGAAGCTAGTGGACCTGATCGGATTCCTGCTGAAGTCTTTAAAGAAGGCGGGCCTGAACTTACACAACAACTTCATAAGCTCATCGAAAAAATCTGGATGAGGGAGGAGATTCCAGCAGACTTTAGAGATGCCATAATTATCACTCTCTTTAAAAAGGGTGATAGAACAGACTGTGGAAACTATCGAGGCATCTCCCTTCTAGCCACAGCAGGCAAAATCCTGGCAAAGATCATCGCAAACCGTCTCCTATCTGTATCAGAAGATATCCTCCCTGAAACGCAAAATGGCTTCCGCCCTTCCAGGGGAACAGTGGATATGATCTTCACTGCACGACAGCTTCAAGAAAAATGCAAGGAGCAAAACCGCCCTCTGTACATGGCGTTTATTGATCTGACTAAAGCTTTTGATACTGTAAATCGTACTGCTCTCTGGACCATCCTTCTGAAAATCGGATGCCCTGATAAATTTGTGAACATCTTGTGGTTACTCCATGACGACATGATGGCAACAATCCTGAATAACAATGGCTCTCAAAGCGATCCATTTAAAGTGGAATCCGGCGTTAAACAGGGATGTGTTATTGCTCCAACCTTATTCGCTATGTTCATCGCTATGATTATACACCTTGTTGAAGAGAAACTTCCTACTGGTGTAGAAATTATATATCGAACAGATGGAAAGCTTTTTAATCTTAGTAGGCTGAAAGCAAAAAATAAGGTAATTACAACTTCTGTTATAGAACTTCAATATGCTGATGATAACGTAGTCAGTGCACACTCCGAGGAAGATCTTCAAACTATCCTAAACATCTTTGCAGAAGCATATGAAAAGCTCGGCCTCTCGATTAACATTAAAAAAACCAAAGTGCTTTACCAGCAAGTTCGAACCAATCCCTCTGCAGCGCCATCAATCCAGCTTAAAGGTGTGTCACTAGAAAATGTCGACCACTTTTCTTATCTTGGCAGCCATCTATCTACAAAAGCCGACATCGACGCTGAAATTCAGCATCGCCTGAGCTCTGCGAGTGTAGCTTTCTCCCGAATGAAGCGTAGAGTGTTTGAGGATCGGGACATTCGCAGGGAGACCAAAATGCTTGTTTACAAAGCCATTGTACTACCAACCCTTCTGTACGCCTGTGAAACATGGACCCTCTACAAACACCACCTCCAACTTCTTGAAAGATTCCATCAACGCTGCCTCCGAAAAATTCTGCAAATTACTTTGGAGGATAGGCGGACTAATGTTAGTGTATTAGAAGAAGCAAAAACCACCAGCATTGAAACAATGATCATCCAACATCAACTTCGCTGGACCGGTCATGTTGTTCGAATGCCTGACCATCGTCTTCCAAAGCAGCTACTTTACTCCCAACTTAAGAATGGAAAATGGAATATTGCTGGACAGCAAAAGAGATTCAAAGATACTCTCAAAGCTAATTTAAAAAAATGTAATATCAGCATTGAGAACTGGGAAGCCCTAACACATGAGCGTTTCAATTGGAGGTCAGCCTTTATTAATGGTGGTATGGACTTTGAAGAAGCATGAGTACAGGGCGAAAGGGAGAAAAGAGCTAAATATAAGGGACGTCAGGCAAACCCTCATCATGACCGTCTCCCCCCCGGAAACCTATGCCCTCATTGTGGGATGTTGTGCGGATCCAGAATTGGCCTTTATAGCCACTTACGGATCCACTGTTAAAATTTTACCTTTGGAAGACAATCTTACTCGGCTACGAGTGATCGCCAATGATAGATTAGATAGATATAGATATAGATATAGATATAGATATAGATATAGATATAGATATAGATATAGATATAGATATAGATATAGATATAGATATATTTCCTTGTGTATTTTTAAAGCCAGAGCCTGTGCCAGAGGTACGAAAACCAGTACAAAACTAAACTTCTATCTCAGTGTTGTCAGGGGATTAGAAGGACATAATTAATCACTGATAAGCCATCTAATGTAGTAACATTAAATGAACTCTGCCTACAGTATTTACAGTACTTTCTCTTTTACAACTCTGTTTATTTGAAAGTGGGAAGTTCATAACTAAGTTGTCGACTAGTGCATTAGTACAGATTGCTTCAATTAATTTTAGAATTTATCAAGGTTAAACTCCTCAAAAATTTCTGGACAAGTTTTAAACAAAAATATTTACTGTAGCAAATCATATCTGAGATCCTATTTGTCCTGACTTTAGCATAAACATGAGCAAACACATTAGCCTTTTTCAGAATTTATTAAAATCTCTGGTGTACATACACACATTGTAAAAATCTCATTTTTTGAAGATCTCTCTCCTGCTTTTCTTCTGCAGAGATTTTTATGGCCAGTGTGACCAATTTCAGAAAAGAAGCCTTTGCATATAGGACTGTACCCATGTTGGCTTTTCTCCTCTTTGCTGGTGCGTTCTTTGATGAACATAACTAATGTCTGCAAAAAGCCAGCATGAGTTGAATTTATTCAACATGAGCTTAGATAGGCTTTATCAGGAGCATTCATATGAGAACATTCCATTTTTAATAACATCTTAATGTGCTTGGTGTTTTAGAGTAAGCTAGTTGAGAACTGAGCTTCATCTCTGCTTCTTATAACTCTATGAAATGGACACAGTGGATTAGTGTGATATAGATTTAGCATGTAATTTTTATTTAGAATTTCCATAATTTCTTCTCAATGCAGTGAAGTGAATACTTTGTAACTGCTGACAGAAGTTAGAACAAAACATGATGCAGCTTGGGACCCCACGTAGGAACATTCAGAATGGTCAAGGCCATTCCAGAGGTGGTTTTTCTCAACTATTTTGTGCATAATAAACTATGTTGAGTCTATTTGGTAAAACTAGATAGAGTATCATGAGAGGTAGGTCAAAACAAAACAAAAGGCAGATGTTCAGATGAAAAAGTCAACAAAGAAAGTGAGAAAATAAGCCAAATCTCTAGTTTCCACACCTATGCCACATGCAAAACAGTTATGCCCATTCTGCCACTGAAACAGCCTTAACACAGAGAAGCACAAAGTGTGCTCTCCTTCCTGCCAACTTTTCAGAGCTGCCACTATGTTTCCTAACTACCAACCTTTCCCTTTCCCTTGGCACATTTCAAAATGGCTTTCAGTATGCCCGGTGTCTACTGGAAGTCAGTTTATTTATAGAAACAAGCAAACAAAAATAGATACGATTGGCTGTTAGATTGGCTATGGAGGCCAGGAAATTAGCATCTTTGCCATTTAAACATCTTTCTTTCTCATTTTAAGGATTAAGGCAAAAAAACAAGAAGTACAGAAATCTGGTGGGTGATATGGAAGTGATTCTAAGCACCCCATTGGTGAAGAACCTGGAGAAGCCATTCAAGAGACAAATATTGAAATGGCTGCATTGAAAATGTAGGGGATGACAAGTTGAGATAGTGTTATTACATGAAGTCATCCACTGTGCAGTTTCAATTTTTGTCTTAATGGAGAAAGAGAGTATTCCTACCAAATTATTGTCTCTGTACCTTCCTTTCACCTTGAACACCAGATTATGTTTTATTAATAATAATGGACTGAAGTGTTAGAATATGCATGAAGTTTTCAGAAAGTACAAAGGGACATTATGCAAACTGTCATCATAGCACAATAAGTTGTGATGTTTGTTCTCTTTGGTCTAGATCCTTTGACTTTCATTTAAACTAATTACAGTAAAAAAAAACCACAATTAATATTAATACTTGTTCAAGTTGCAGAATCCCAACTAGAAAAATAAGAGAAGCAACATGGATGTGCAGAATAGCTCCAGTCTGATTTGAATTGTTGATTTCATTCAGACTTATTTATTTATTTAGTCAATTTATATAGCAGCCCTTCTCACAGTTGTGGCTTAAAAACCAAACAAAAACAGATTGGACTGTAAATTCAATCCATTTTGATAGTTCAAATTTATTCAGAAAATTGCATGGATATTTCAACCCACTGAATGAATTCAAATGTTTCCATGAGTTCAGCTTAATGATTCCATCTGATATTCCAATCTGATTTGGAGTCAGTTCAGTTTGTAGATTGACTTGTTAATCAAAGCCAATTCAGAATCAAAGCTTTGCACTGTGCTAATAAGCCAGAGCCATTCTCTATCCATATGTGTATGTTTGTGTGTGTGCATATTTACAACACATGCAGATAGCAAGTGTGAGAGAGCGAGACTTCATTCTGTGAAGGCACAAAAAAAAAAGGTGGGACGACAAATACGATTCATATCATATCACGATATTTGCTTGACACTTGACATAAAAAAACAAATAAAATTCTATTGGATTAAATGGAATAATTTAGTATATTGAATCCAAGCACAGACAAAACAACAAGCATTTTTATGATTTTTTGAGAAGAGTTCTGAACCAGCATCCTTTGACTCCAATAGAAACAGAGTAAGAAAAACTTGCTGAGCCAATTCAACACAGATGTAAAAGAAATTCAGAAATGAGAGTCATCTGACAAAAACTGTCAATTAAGGTATTCAGCAAGAACTAATAAAGGCAAATCTCATGTGAATTTGTCTGATAGTTATTGAGAACAATATGACAGCTTATATCCTTGAAAGATATTACATGTGTATCCAAAAGTGAAGCCAAAAAGCAGAAAGATGTAAAAGGAATAAATCTATGTGTGATGCTCATATCTGGGTCTTACATCTCTTCCAATTAGTAGGAAAGCTGTGGATGTAAGTGGATATGTAAAGTAAAATGTAAAGCATATGGGACCGCCCAGGGTCCCTCCTTTTGGGGGAGATGGGCGGGATATAAATTAATTAATTAAATAAATAAATAAATAAATAAATAAATAAATATGGCTCAGTAGAAACATATACACCTAGATTTGATGCAAAAGGATATATGCCACTATGTACAGTAGGATGGCCTGGGGTTGGGGAGATATGATGCAACATGAATCAGTGTTGATACATACTACTACCTTTAGTGAACACTATGGCTAAAAAAGACAAATTAGACAGTGGGGTATTATAACAATATTTTTACATGGAGGTCTAGAACAGAACCTACCATATGGAGTCCTTGGTGCTCTCTGAGCTTGCTTTTTTGCATGCAGATGTTTCATTACCCAACTAGGTAACATCATCGGTGCATCGATGTTGAGTATGGGGCTTGCTACCTCTTTATATACAGTAGCTTGCCCTTCCAGTTTTGGTGGGGTTGTGGTTTCCTCCTTGGAGGTTCCTTGGTTAGAGTATCATTTTCTGCCTGATCATGTTTCTGGTGTTGGTCCCTCTCATCTGAATGTTGGCTGCTAGAGGGGATGTGTCCTAGTCTTTTTGTTTCCTTCCTAGGTTTTTTTTTATGTCTCTTTTGAATGGTGTGTAAATGTGGTTTATCAGAGACCACCAAGAACTCCACACTTCAACCCTGAGCTACAGATATACTCTTCTAACGGAGCCACCTACCATTTCTGGAGGGCAGTCATGCATAATGTTGACATCAACACAATCCCAGCTTGCAGGAAATGCAACCTCTGCCCATGTTTTCCTGCAACACCTCAAAACTAGTATTTTCTACTTTGGGATGGAAGAAAGGATGATAACAGGAACTATTAGCAGCAGCTTCAAAGAAGAAGTGAATTTGGTTCCTAGTTCCTTACAGGCAGGGCTCCATCTGTTTCATGGTTGTCTGGATTTCTGCAGGCCAGTTTTGGTAGCCCTACCACTACAGTGAAAAATTCTGAAGTCTTTTAAAAGCCTAATACAGAACTGAGGAGGCAAGAACTACTAGGTGGAATCTACTAGCCATACTATAACATTGCACCCTGTTGTCATTTTCCTGACTGTCATTCAGTCACAGGTGAGTTGATCTTTGATCCACAATACTGTCTCCTTTATTGCTCTGGCAACTAGATCAAGTGAAATTATGACATTTAAATGAAAATCCTAATTATACAATAGATCATAAAGAGGGTTAGCAAAGAAACTAACTACCCACCTGCTTAAGAATTGAATCAGCAACAAATTGTACTTGCTTTATAAGTGAGGTGGCATGGACAGGTGCTATGCAGAAAGCCTGCCTGGAGAGAATGTAAAGAAATGACTCTTTGATTTTAAAGAATGGAGTTAAATAGCTGAAATGACTGTTGCCTTTACGTGTCCCATAACAGTTACTGAGGATTGGATGATTGAGGAATCAGAGTCCCAACCCAAGACAAAAAGCAGTACTTAATGAATTATTGCAAAAGAAACAAGGTTAGGACATGGGTTGACACAGCAGTTCAGCATTAAAAAAAAGATTATGACACCCTCAAGTCAAGCTCAATTCCTGGTGATTATATGGACCTACCTAGCCAGCTTCAGTAAGGAAGTGGTTTCACATTGCCTTCTTCCAGGGTCTTTCTCTCTTTTTTTTTTATTTCCCAATCTAGTCTCCAGCCCTGGGATTTCTGGTGGTGTCTCATTCAAGCACTAGCCAGGGCCAATCTTGTTTACCTGTTTTGGGCATCAGCCAAGGACAGCTATATTGCTGCCATTTGGTTAACAATGTTGTCATCTGGAAACTTCTCCTGGTAATTTGGTTGATTGTATATGAGAAGGAGGAGGAATAAACAAACCAACAAAGAGAAAAAGAAAACCATACTCAGCACACCATATACTTGATTGCTAAGGCCTGCAGGCTGGATGGTCCCAACCTTTCCCTCCCAAAAGCATTCTGGGCCTTCCAAGCTGGATTGGAGAGCCAGTTTGGACTAGTGGTTAAGGCAACGGGCTAGAATCCAGGAGACTGAGGGTTCTAGTCCCGCCTTAGGCACGAAAGCTGGCTGGGTGACCTTGGCCCAGTCCTTCTCTCTCAGCCCTAGGAAGGAGCCAATGGAAAACCAGGAGACTGAGAGTTCTAGTCCCGCCTTAGGCATGAAACCTGAATGGGTGACCTTGGGCCTGTCCTTCTCTCTCAGCCCTACAAAGGAGCCAATGGCAAACCAGGAGACTAAGAGTTCTAGTCCTGCCTTAGGCATGAAAGCTGGATGGGTGATCTTGGGCCAGTCCTTCTCTCTCAGCCCTAGGAAGGAGCCAATGGCAAACCAGGTGGCTGAGAGTTCTAGTCCCGCCTTAGGCATGAAAGCTGGCTGGGTGACCTTGGGCCAGTCACTCTCTCTCAGCCCAACCCACCTCACAGGGTTGTTGTTGTGGGGAAAACCGGAGGAGGAAGGAGTATTAGGTATGTTCACCACCTTGAGTTATTTCTAAAAATAATAAAGGCATGTCATGAACGAGTCAAGTCAAAATAGAAGCAAAAGGTTTTATTGAAACGTTTGCAAAGGCTGGTGGACTCAACTGTGCTCACACCAAGGAAGAGCCACACCCAGCAACAATTAGAGCTCATCTTTTATAGCCCTTTGCCCGGACGCTTTTGCCTTCCTCCTTTTACCCATAGGCTGGGTAGTCAGGAGTGAACAGCCTATACCGTCCACCTCAATTGTCCCGCCTCTGTTTACATCTCCCACTCCCCACTTCTTACCTCCCCTTCCCCTTTATTTATTTATTTCCTTGTAAGGAAGGTGTCTTACTTTAAGCAATGCTCATAACTTCACCTTTGACCGCAAAGCTTCCTATAGCATGTGGGTTACATTCAGCTTGCTAAAATATATATTCTCATTTCCTGTATGTGGAAGTTTTGTCAGATAATACAGGAAAGGTCCAACGTAGGTTTATGGGTTAAGTTTATTAATTCTTTGTTAATAATAACTTATTTCATATTTCTCTCAGGCAGGATATAAAATAAATAAATAAATAAATCTTCACTTCCTGTTTTGGAGGAGCAACTCCCTCGGGAGACAAACAAATCACACAAGAGATAAACAAAAGCAAACTGTATTAAAACAGAAACAAAACAAAACATTTTTTACTTTAAATATGAAAATGCAAACAGTGTGCAATATTTTGAACACTTTCTTCTTGGCATGACTCTTACTGGAGCACAATAACTGTCATTTCAGTCTGATAGATCAGGAAAAAGGATGACTGGGTTGATGCAAAAAACAATTGTTTAATTTCAGGTTAATGTAATGTTAATTTCAGATGTGTATTTGTGTATGAGAGAAAGAATATATTTCTATGCATTCACTACATTGTCAGTATAAATTGGAATTCCATTTTTGCCTAGAAATGCTTTCCTGAGCAACCAATCTTGACTGCTCGAGATACTGCAAGATACTTAAATTTTATCACAGTTTCTAAACTGAGGAAAGCCTTTACACTAGCTTGATTTAATAGTCTACCCTCAGTTGTCCTGGAAGGATAATACAAGAAAGTGCCATATGCCCTTCGATTATGTCCATGTGATACAGGTGATATAGAATCTATTGCCCATGTGTTATTGTATTGCTGTTTTTATATGGACATGTTTTTAATCCATTCAATCATGTCCAATTCTCAGAGTCTGCCTGGACAAGTCCCTGCAGTCTTCCTGGCAAGGTTTTTCGAAAGTGGTTTGCCATTGCCTCCTTCCAAGGGCTGAGAGAAAGTGACTGGCCCAAGGTCACCCAGCTGGCTTTGTGCCCAAGGCGGGACAAGAACTCATGGTCTCCCGGAATCTAGCCTGATGCTTAGCCATGACACTAAACTGGCTGTCATATATCAACATTAGATACTGTTTTATTTCCCTCATTTGATAAAATATCCAAATTGTTCCAATGTACTTTACATGCAACTCCTCTTATCTGATCTGGCATGGTCTATCTCTATGGATGTTGCCAAATGTTTATGATGCTAGTAAAATCCTATTAGAGGTGATTGTTCCTCCAGATTCACAATTATGGAAATTTTAAATTTAACTCTTTCTTCCCAACTTATGTATATTAGGTCTAATCACTAGTTTATAACTGTAGATTCAGAAATATAGATTTAATGGGAATTATAGACTTATAATATTAGTACTAAAATTGATAGAAGTTTTACTTGTAAGAGTTACAATTTCGGTGGAAATAAACATTTTGTCTTATTCTGTTATCTTACTGAACTCATATTCAAGTTCAGTGTTTCTGATTTTCACAACTTTGTTCCAATCAAATTGTTGTCTTGATTGTGTAATGCTATGCTGGTCAACAATCAAAATAAATATTTGATTGGATTATTCTTAGGCTGTCCTCTTCAGCCTCCTTCCTACAGATAGGGTGCTTCTTTTTATTTCTCTTTTCCTTTATGATCAGGAAATAATTCACAGAGATTCAGGCTTTGATTTCATTCATTCATTCATTCATTTATTCATTCATTCGTTTCATCCTCAGTAAAGTTCACTTCTCTGTTTGGGTTTTAAACACTTGTCTAGATATTCTGAATGTGTGTGGCCCCCAGGAACATGTTCACCTCTACATTTTAGGTGCAAGAGAGCATCAATGGAGAGAAGGGCTGCCTTGATTTCCTGTTTGTTTCCAAGAGGAATCCAGTATGAGAAGGAATTCTGTCTACATGGCCTGATCCAGTAGGGCTATTCTCATATTCTATTCACACAAATATGGTCTGCTAAATAAGACACTAGTGAATGAATTGAAGAATTCCAAGCAGTTATCCAAAAACGTTGCCTAACAATATTTACATATACTATTAAAAAAAGAGAAATAAATAGTCAAATAACGTCTTACTGAATAATCTGATAATCGAAATCAAACTGAAAAAAAAATTCTAGAGCAATATCTTTCACAGAGTTGCCTGTGGTTATAACACTGCAGATGCCACTCCTGAATTGTTCTCACACTTGCAAATGCTAGAAATCCAAAAGAAACTAATACATAGTTATACCCATCACAAAGAAGACATAGTTCTTGCATAGAGCAGGAGATATCAGAGACTTTTATGGTGCTCTGTTTTGATTAGAATTGCCACCTTATAGCTGTAGGAATGGAATTAGATACTAGGAGAGGATATATTATTTAGTTATTATCCTTCCTTTTTCACGTGAGTGAGATTAGCAGAGTACCATCCTTTGCAGCATAAACTTGGAAGCTTAAGACAAGGTTGGTTTAACCTTGGATCTGTAGCTTGAATCATGTCAACTGGATTTCTATTTTCTCAGTGGAAACGTTTCGCTCCTTATCCAAGGAGCTTCTTCAGTCTGAACAAAGTTAGTAAGGGAATCCTAAATATGTTTCTAGGTAGCTGTGTGACCTTACACATTACACTACTTTACTACATTGCTACATTACTACATTACACTAATCCAGGATGCTTTGAGGCAAACTGGATTTTTCTGATATTACCCCTTTTTATCCCTCTTAAAATAACAATCACACAGTTTTGTGAAGAAATAAAAGTAATGTTTACTCACATAATCTAAGTCTCAAAACAGCAGTTGCAGTAGTAAAATCAAGGCAGGTTTAAAGTACTAAGTTGCTAAAGTAGAAGTTCTAGGCTTAAAATAGTGTCTGAGCTGCAGAGCTCAGACATACACATGCTTTCAGGTCGGATGCATAGTGAAGAAGAAGGAAGTGATCTCACAGAGTTCTCTCTAGGAAATTTTTCAGTTAAGCTCCGTGACCCTCCGCCCCCTTTCATGTGCCTATCTAGGAAGACATGAATTGTTGGTTTGACTGCAATAATATCCCACAATAGGGATAGGAAATTGTATTTTGCTTGCTAGCTTAAGAATTATAAAGGCTTAAAAATATGTTAAGGGATTCCCACCTCCTTTTTTTTAAGTACATCATTAAAAAAAAAAAAGACTCCATCCAAAGCTGAGCAATTCAAATACCATTGATTTAATAGGGAAGTGTTAAGTTCATGTGTCTTGGAACTCTAACTCCACCACAGCCCCTTGTGATTAGACCAAGCTCATTCTTTGAACTTTACGGGTTAACATTTGGAAGGATGGATGTATTAACTGAAGGCAGTCTTTTTTTCCATTTGATATGCTGGAAATGTCAAAAGCAGTGGCATGGCTTATAGTTACACTGTCCTCATTACAACTAAAATAACATCCATAACAACTCCTAAGCATAGTAGCTCGTTCAAGAAAAAAATCAGCAAATAAAAAAAGATAAAAGATAAAAGGCAACATGCTCCTTTCATGCTTCCCTGGAGTCCTGCAAATAAACTGAAGCATGGCACAGCTGACAGACTAGCACATAGTTTTCCAAAATGAAAAGGCACACTTTTAGATTGTGAGATTGTTAGATGCCCTCTAGCTGGAGAGATAGGGAGACCTGTTTTCAGCCAGGTCAAGAATAGATGCAAAAAGAAACAGGGGAGAAGATGTAAGAGCACTCAATTCAGAGTGATAAAAATAAAATAAAATGGGAGTGAGGATATTCCCTCTTTGGTTGCTCCAGGCCTGAGTACTAGAATGGATGGATATTGAAATTGTAAGGAAAAAGAGCCTTCAAAATAAGGCTAGCTTGATAGCAAAATAGAATTGAGATGATGTTCTTGTTTGCTGGAGGGAAACAGGCAGAGATGACCATACAATCCTCAGTAATAAAGCAGTGAAATTCATAATATGTACTGGGCAGAGAAATCCTGCTACTTTTCTTTCTACCAATTCTCATCTGGTTGGTTGAAAGAGAAGGGAATTTTGAGAAGAACTCATGGTTGGAATGTAGTATTCTTGTACTAATTTAATTTAATTTAGTTATGAGCTGGTCAGAGATAAAGGAGGTATTTATCTGACCAGAAATACAAAAATAATTGGTAAAATAGTGAATACCTTAGAAGAGAGAAATACAATTCAAAATGATCTTCATAGGTCAGATAAATGGTCTGAAAACAACAGAATGAAATTGTACAGAGACAAATGTATAGTTCTTCACTTATAAAACAGAAATCAGAAGCACTGGAATAGGCTGTAGAATGCCTAGCTTGGTCATAGTACTTGTGGAGAAAAAACAGTCTTAGAATAGTGTCAGGGTTCATGTCTATGAATCCTGCCATTACGATTAAGCATAGCATAGTGCTTGCAGAGTAGTTGGGAGGGGGGATGGCAGTTGAGTGTTATGTCTGCTGGTGGAAGCTAGAGACAGCTCAGCCAAGGTCACGCACCTGCAACGAAGTGGAGATGGGACCATTTTGCTTCATGAGATCATCGTTGGTGAATTGGCGCGCAAGGGGGAAGTTAAGAGGGAATAGTTTGGCGGGAATCCGCATTCAAGTCTTTAGGAGTGCTTCAATGAACATGTATCCTGAATAAAGCTTTATCTGCATTTCACTGAACTGCATGGAGAAGTGTTTATTGGGACATTGTTGTTGAGATCATCACAAATAGTAGTTATTTACAAAGTGAATATGAGTCAACAGTGTGAGGCAGATACAAAATTAAAACGAATGGCCATTTTGTACTGCATCAGCAGCAGATGTTTCCAAATTATTGAAAGTAAGATTTCCATTTAATTCTGCATGGCCAGATTCTACCTCAGGTATTGTGTCAAGTTCTAGGCATCACACTATAACAAAGAATCGGACAAGATTCATGGAAGAGCAATAAGGGGACTAGAATTATCCTGACTACATCTGCCCACCCCACCCGGTCATGCAGAGAGGGCATGCTTCGGACCCCATCAATAAGAGAATTTCATCTAGCGGGGCCCAGGAGGTGTGCCTTCTCTGTGATAGCACCCGCCCTGTGGAATATCTTGCCCCCGGAGGTGAGGCGGGCACCCTCACCTTCCCGAAGTCTTTAAGGACCTGGCTCTGCTGCCTTGCTTGGGATGGAGATAATAGTTCCTCCTGGGGGTGGTTAGCCCTGTGATATCCTCCTTTTTAAGATCCTACCATCCTCTGGATATTCTTTCTTTATTATTATATTGTATTTTAAAGTGTATAGGTTTTTAATATTAATATTATTGTTGTAAACCGCCCAGAGTCTACTGCTGTAGAGATGGGTGGTGATAAATCTGAAAAATTAATTAATTAATTAATTAATTAAATTTTAATTATATATAATTAAATATTATATAATTATATATATAATTAATATTAAGTATCTTTGAAGAAATGTTGAGGAAACTGGGAATGTTGGCCTTGAGGAGAGAAGAAGGAGAAAGAATATGATAGCACAAAACAGGAAGGTCAAGACATGTTCCTTAACATTCCAGAAAGCAAGTCACAGAATACTGGATTTATTAAACAGCAGGGAGGAAATGGTTGCTCTCAGTCAGAGCAGTTCAACAGTGGAACAAATTGCATTGAGAGTTAGGCTCCTATTCACTGGATTTGTTCAATAGAAGATAGATACAGTAGCTGTGAAAGATGCTTTGATATGGACTATGTCATGGAGTGGAGGTTGACTCAATGGCTACTTGATTCTTTGATTTGATTCTATGAAGAGTGGTACAGTTAATTTTCAAGGTGAGATGAGAAGCAGAGTGGAATGAAAATTTAAACTCAATTTTAATATCCTTGGTTATCCATTACAGGTTTTCTACCCCCCCCCCTCCCACCGAGGTATAGAGACTTGTCCACTATAGAGATTTGTCTACTAAGTAGCTGAGTCTAAAGTCCTTGATATGAATTAGACTTGTGAAGGATATTTTCCCACTAGTGGCTTATAGAATTTCTAGAGTCATCCAGCCATCATTCTGCCAAAATAACCGAAACAAGGACAGACTTTATATCACCTTAATGTTGGCTTGGTGATGGTATGAAGATGCTAAAAATAGGGAGAAAGAATTTATTTTAAGATTGAGAACAGTTCCTGAACACCCTAATGAGAATACAAGGGAAATGATTGTTGCTGTTCTAGCTAAATTCTTGGAGATGAGAGAACAGGAGCTTGATCTTGAAATTGATAAAATTTTTAGAGTCAATTCACGTTATGCCAGAGAAAGAATGGTTCCAAGAGATATATTGATACAATTTGTGAGAAAAGTTACAAGAGATCAAGTTTTGAAAAAACATTACAACGTTGGTTTGAATATAGAAGGAAAAGGAGTGATTGTTTTAAAATAAATCCCTTTAAGAATATTATGAAAGAGAAGAGATTACTCCTTTCTGACAGATAAATTAAAGCAACATAATATTTAATTTAGATGGGAGAGATTAGAAGGAGTAACATTCAAAGATTCAGACTTAATTCTACTTTAAAGGCAAGAGATTTCCTGGTGAACTATAAGGCAGACCTAGGAGATGGAACCAAAGACTTAGAAGAAAAAGAAATGATCCCAAAAGACACTGAAAAGGGTGAGGACCTCTCAGATTTGGGTGCGTCTGGATTGGGTCTTTAAAAGAATTTTTTTTTAATATGAATATACCTATGGATTACAAATACCTAACTTGAAATATAAATTGGGCAAACGCCCCACAAAAGAGAAAAATATCTTTCATTTTTTGAAGAAATTGAAATTGGATGTAATTTGTTTACAAGAGATTCATATTTGTAAAAAAGACATTATCTGACTCAAAAACAACTTGGGGAAGTATTTATTTTGGCTGGATTAAAAAAACCCAAAGCTGATGTTTTGTATATACAATCAAAGTTGAATCCACAACTGATATTTACTTATGATGAAGGAAGAAATGTTGGAGTTGAAGTTAATATGTTGTTTATTCGTTCAGTCGTTTCCGACTCTTCGTGACTTCATGGACCAGTCCACGCCAGAGCTTCCTGTCGGCTGTCACCATCCCCAGCTCCCCCATGGTTGAGTCCATCACCTCCAGAATACCATCCATCCATCTTGCCCTTGGTCGGCCCCTCTTCCTTTTGCCTTCCACTTTCCCTAGCATCAGCTTCTTCTCCAGGGTATCCTGTCTTCTCATTATGTGGCCAAAGTACTTCAGTTTTGCCTTTAATATCATTCCCTCAAGTGAGCAGTCTGGCTTGATTTCCTGGAGTATGGACTGGTTTGATCTTCTTGCAGTCCAAGGCACTCTCAGAATTTTCCTCCAACACCACAGTTCAAAAGCATCTATCTTCCTTTGCTCAGCCTTCCTTATGGTCCAGCTCTCGCAGCCATAGGTTACTACAGGGAATACCATTGCTTTAACTATGCGGACCTTTGTTGTCAGTGTGATGTCTCTGTTCTTAACTATTTTATCAAGATTTGCCATTGCTCTCCTCCCAAGAAGTAGACGTCTTCTGATTTCCTGGCTGCAGTCAGCGTCTGCAGTAATCTTTGCGCCTAGAAATACAAAGTCTGTCACTGCCTCCACTTTTTCTCCCTCTATTTGCCAGTCATCAATCAAGCTCGTTGCCATAATCTTGGTTTTTTTGAGGTTTAACTGCAGCCCAGCTTTTTCACTTTCTTCTTTCACCTTCGTCATAAGGCTCCTCAACTCCTCCTCGCTTTCAGCCATCAAAGTGGTATCATCTGCATATCTGAGATTGTTAATGTTTCTTCCAGCGATTTTAACTCCAGCCTTGGATTCCTCAAGCCCAGCATGTCGCATGATGTGTTCTGCGTACAGGTTGAATAGGTAGGGTGAGAGTATACAACCCTGCCGTACTCCTTTCCCAATCTTAAACCAGTCCGTTGTTCTGTGCTCTGTTCTTACCGTTGCTACTTGGTCGTTATACAGATTCCTCAGGAGGCAGACAAGATGACGTGGTATCCCCATACCACCAAGAACTTGCCACAATTTGTTATGATCCACACAGTCAAAGGCTTTAGAATAGTCAATAAAACAGAAATAGATGTTTTTCTGAAATTCCCTGGCTTTCTCCATTATCCAGCGGATATTGGCAATTTGGTCTCTAGTTCCTCTGCCTTTTCTAAACCCAGCTTGTACATCTGGCAATTCTCGCTCCATGAATTGCTGGAGTCTACCTTGCAAGATCTTGAGCATTACCTTACTGGCATGTGAAATAAGTGCCACTGTTCGATAGTTTGAACATTCTTTAGTGCTTCCCTTTTTTGGTATGGGGATATAAGTTGATTTTTTCCAATCTGATGGCCATTCTTGTGTTTTCCAAATTTGCTGGCATATGGCATGCATCACCCTGACAGCATCATCTTGCAAGATTTTAAACAGTTCAGCTGGGATACCGTCGTCTCCTGCTGCCTTGTTATTAGCAATGCTTCTTAAGGCCCATTCAACCTCACTCTTCAGGATGTCTGGCTCTAACTCACTGATCACACCGTCAAAGCTATCTCCAATATTATTATCCTTCCTATACAGATCTTCCGTATATTCTTGCCACCTTTTCTTGATCTCTTCTGCTTCTGTTAGGTCCTTACCATCTTTGTTTTTGATCATACCCATTTTTGCCTGGAATTTACCTCCGATGTTTCTAATTTTCTGGAAGAGGTCTCTTGTCCTTCCTATTCTATTGTCTTCTTCCACTTCCGCACATTGCTTGTTTAAAAATAATTCCTTATCTCTTCTGGCTAACCTCTGGAATTTTGCATTTAATTGGGCATATCTCCCCCTATCACTGTTGCCTTTTGCTTTCCTTCTTTCTTGGGCTACTTCCAGTGTTTCAGCAGACAGCCATCTTGCCTTCTTGGTTTTCTTTTTCTTTGGGACGTTTTTTGTTGCCGCCTCCTGAACAATGTTGCGAACTTCTGTCCATAGTTCTTCTGGGACCCTATCTACTAAATCTAGTCCCTTAAATCTATTCTTCACCTCCACTGCATATTCCTTAGGAATATTAGTGAGCTCATATCTAACTGATCTGTGGGTCTTCCCTATTCTCTTTAGTCTGATTCTAAATTTTGCAATAAGAAGTTCGTGATCTGAACTACAGTCAGCTCCAGGTCTTGTTTTTACCGACTGTATAGATGTCCGCCACCTTTGGCTGCAAAGGATGTAGTCAATCTGATTTCGGTGTCGACCATCTGGTGAAGTCCATGTATAAAGTCGTCTTTTAGTTTGCTGGAAGAGAGTGTTTGCTATGCACAGTGAGTTGTCTTGGCAAAATTCTATCAGCCTATGTCCTGCTTCATTTTGTTCTCCCAGACCGTGCTTACCTGTAATTCTAGGTGTTGTTTGACTACCTACCTTAGCATTCTAGTCTCCTGTAATGAAAATAACATCTCTTTTTGGCGTATTATCCAGTAGGTGCTGCAGATCCTCACAGAACTGATCTACTTCTGCTTCTTCAGCATCTGTGGTTGGGGCGTATATTTGGATCACTGTGGTGTTAAATGGCTTACCCTGAATTCGAATTGAGATCATTCTATCGTTTTTTGGATTGTATCCAAGCACTGCTTTAGCCACTTTATTATTAATTATGAAGGCTACTCCATTTCTTCTGTGGTCCTCTTGTCCACAGTAGTAGATCTGGTGGTCATCTGATGTGAAGTGACCCATCCCAGTCCATTTCAGTTCACTGACACTTAAAATGTCTATATTTAATCTTGACATCTCACCAATAACCACATCCAATTTGCCCTGGCTCATAGATCTTACATTCCAGGTTCCTATGGTGTGTTGATCTTTAGAACATCGGATTCGTCGTTCACCACCAGCACCGTCGGCCGCTAGCCGTCCTTTCGGCTTTGAGCTAGCTGCGTCATCACGTCTGGGGCTAGTTGAACGTATCCTCTGTTCCTCCCCAGTAGCATTTTGACCATCTTCCGACCTGGGAGTCCCATCTTCCGATGGTATACCGACATATCTTTGGTTGTACTGATCCATTTAGTTTTCATGGCAAGAATACTGGGGTGGGTTGCCATTACCTTCCCCAGGGATCGTATTTAGTCTGACCTCTCTGCCACGACCTTCCCGTCTTGGGTGTCCCTTCACGGTTTAGCTCATGGTTTCATTGAGGTGCTCAAGCTCCAGCACCACGACAAGGTAACGATCTCCTTTGCTGAAGTTAATATACAAGGAACTAAAATGTTGATTGTTGGACTGTATGCCCCAAATGTTGATAAAGGAGTATTTTATAAAAACTTAATGGATAAATTGTTGGATTTACCTTATGAGAATTGGTGCCTTGTGGGCGATTGGAATGGGGTAATATCTCCGATGGAAGACAGACAATCTCAAAAAGAATTGAAACTTACGCAAGGAAAATTACCCCAAACATTTTTCGATGTGAAAGACATGCTGGATTTACAAGACATTTGGAGACTTCTGAATGGGAATTCTAGGGAATATACATATTTTTCTGAGAGATATAGATCATTTTCCTGAATTGATATGTTTTTAATTTCCAAAATCTGATGATGGATGTCACTAAGGTTGAAATATTATCTAAGACTTTCTCGGATCATAATCCAGTTATGTTGACCATTAAGGGGAAAAGGAATACATTCTGATGGATATTAAATGAGACAATTTTATGGAAAAATGAAATAGTTGACACTTTTAAAAAAAAGTTAAGAGAATTTTTCCAATTGAATTTAAATAAAGGCACTAATATTCAATCTGTTTGGGATGCCAGTAAAGTTTACATGAGGGGTTATTTTATTCAATATAATACACAAATGAAGAGAAAAAAACAAGAGAAAATCCAACTGATTTTAGATGAAATAAAAAATAAAGAGACTTGTTTGAGAGATAACCCATTGGATGAAACTTTGATGACTCAAATTAATTTTTTACAAAAACAAATGTCAATGTTAATGATACAGGAATTAGAGACTCAGATGAAATTTGTGAAACAGAAACATTTTGAATTTGCAAATAAACCAGGTAGATGGCTAGCTTATAAATTGCATAAACAAAGAGAAAAGAATTTAATTTCTAAAGTACAACGTGAGGGGAGAACTTTGATGGACAATGTAGGTATCCAAGAAGCATTTCATTGTTATTATTCATCATTATATAAAAAGCAAGACGTTTTGTTAGGTGATATTGATAAATATCTAAGTAAACAAAACTATTTGTTCTTACCGATCAACAAAGGTCATTATTAAATGACCCTACAACACCAGAGGAAATGACAACTGTTTTTAAGAAAATTAATAGTGGAAAAGCACCTGGCCCTGATGGCTTGTCTGCGGCTTGTTATAAATGCTTTGAAGATGAGCTTTGCCTTCCTTTACAATTGACTATGAATTCAATTTTAGAAACAGGTGTAATGCCTGAGACTTGGAAGGAGGGTCATATTGCATTGATTCCAAAAGAACAAGATTTGCCTTTAGCGAAGAATTATAGACGAATATCTTTATTGAACAATGATTATAAGATATTTACAACAGTGTTGGCGGAAAGAATGAAAATTATTCTTAAAGATTTTATTCATCAGGATCAAGCTGGTTTTTTGACAAGAGACAAATTCGAGACAATGTTTGAAATGTTTTGGATATATTGGAATATTTGGAACAACACAATGAAAAACAAGCTGCTTTGATATTTCTGGATGCTGAAAAATCTTTTGACAATTTAAATTGGTCTTTTATGTTTAAAGTATTGGAATCTATGAATTTTGGGGAAAACTTTATTAAATGGATTAAATCAATATATACTCCTCAAATGGCTAAAATAATTGTTAATGGGAATCTAAGCAAATCATGTGAAATTCAAAAAGGTACAAGACAAGGTTGTCCTTTATCTCCACTTTTGCTTATATTGGTTTTAGAAGTTTTACTTAGAGACATTAGACAAGATGATGGCATTTCTGGTATATGAGTTAAGAAAGAAGTTTACAAATTAAGAACCTTTGCTGATGACCTAGTCATTACCTTAGAAAACCCTCTAGAAGGGATTGAGTTATTAATGCAAAAATGGAAAGACTTTGGGTCGCTAGCAGGATTCAAAGTGAATTTACAGAAAACAAAGGTCTTGACTAAGAATATGGATCGTCAACAACAAGAGAAATTGGGAGAATTAACTGGATTTACAATAGAGAAAAAAGTGAAATACTTGGAAGTATATTTAACATCAAAGAATGTCAATTTGTTTCAGAACAATTATGTTTCACTTTGGACATATATAAAAAAAGACAGATGGGAAAAATTATAATTGTCATTATTAGGTAGAATATCAGTGATTAAAATGAATATTTTATATTCAAGAATTTTATATTTTTTTCAGACAATACCTATATTGATTTCAAAAGCACCTTTAAACAATGGCAATGTGATATTTCTAAGTTTGTATGGCAAGGGAAAAATCCGAGAATATAATATAAAGTCTTGCAAGATGCAAAACAGAGAGGCGGTCTGGGATTTCGGGACTTGAAGTTATATTATGCTGTTTGTTGCTTAGTATGGCTTAAAGAATAGATAGTTTTGAAAAACGAAAAACGATTGAATTTAGAAGGCCATGATTTAAGATTTGGATGGCATGGATATTTATGGTATAATTAAGTTAAGGTTAATGTGGATTTTAAAAATCACTATATCAGACGATCTTTATTAAGGATTTGGAATAAAAATAGAGGAAGAAGATTAAGAAAGTTGTTAGCTGAGTTAATGAGATCCTCAAAAAGAGAGAGGTGAGAAGTTTGAAGAACAAAAGACAATATATGAATTGGCATATGCATGTGGTAGAAGCTAAGAGTGGTTTGCAAGGATATAGTGAATGGCATTGGTTTAACCTAGTTTTAGCTCTGTCTCTTACTCTTATTCTTACTTCATTGCTTGCTTATTAGCATGATAGGTAGGCATGTAAGTTTAAAAAAAACAGCCTTAAATGAATAAAAACTTAGGACAATGCCCTATTGATTAAGAATTCTGCACTTCATATTTGTGTGCAAAAATTATATGACAGGGATATGCATAACAACTTCCAATGCCAGTGCAAATCCATAAAGACAATAACCAACCCATGAAGATTTGTGATTTTAATTATATCAATGAACCATATCTTTCAACCCTTCTTAATAAAGGTTGATATGAATGTTGTAACTCCAAATTGTTTCCTTTTGTAATATCAGTGGTACTGTTGATATCATTGCAAAGTGCTTTGTGAAATACAACAACATTTCTCAAAAAACCAAATGTCTACATCATTAGTTTGTCCATAAATAGATATTTTATAATGGGATTCTTGGGATTGATTCCTTTAATTAAAGCATCTTATTTGTTGCATAGACTTTAAAATGATCTCATACCCACTGATTCTAGAGATTTCCTTTGTATTAATGCATGTTGAACAAAGATTAGCAGTGACACACTTCTAATGAATGTTCAGATGAATTAGCAGAGTTCACAGGACTGCAAGGGAATTTATTTTGTCACTAAAATGTCATTGTAGCCAACATTTCATCTTAATTAAACAAGTGAGCATGGACCACCAACTCGCTATAAAAACATCAAGTCCATTTATTGTAAATATAGGTATGCCTAATTGTACTGATGATTTCCTCTTTGTTAGCAGGAATAGTACCTTGCACATTATCATAATCTTTTGGCAAAAACAATCACTCATCAGTTTAATAGTTCAAAGGGTCTTTTGGAATTCTTCACCAATTCTATGGGCAAAGAAATTAGATGATTTTTTCCAGAGAAAAGCATATTTTTTTTCAAATATTTCTCAATGAGAAGACTCTTCCTTAGTGGCAAGAATTGCACCACTACTAAAAGGGTAGAATGGGAGAATTTCCCTGTTGGTATATTTCATCATGATCATGATCATGATCATGATCATCATCATCTTGGGTGCAATTTCTGGAGCACCACTTGAACACCATCAACATTGACAAAATCACCACCAGTCAATTGCAAAAGGCAGCTTTACTTGGAACAACTTAAATCCTGTGACGATACCTTTAACACCATCAAACAACATCTGCCAATTCCAGGTCCTTTGGAAGGACTCAATAGGTGGATTGAAGGGTTTTCTCTTGCACAGCCGTGTCCGAGTCTAGTGGGCGGTTCTCATCTCTGTTTCTTAGATGAAGAGCCAGCGCTGTCTGAAGACGCTTCCGCGGTCATGTGGCCGGCATGATGTGCGCAGAACGCTGTTACCATCCCACCAAAGTGGTACCTATTCATCTACTTGCATTTGCTTGCTTTCGAATTGCTAGGTTGGCAAGAGCTGGGGCGAGTGCGGGAGCTCACTCCGTCACGCGGCGCTTGGGTCTCGAACCGCTGACCTTCTGATCGACAAGCCTGGCGCCTTAACCACTGAGCCATCGCACCCCCCATGACCCATCCCTTATCCATACGCAAATTCATAAATCATTAACATTTCAGACCTGGTGTCAGCAAAAATCAATGACAAAATCAATCGAACAGATTAGAGCAGGGTTGTTTTTTTCTTTTGCATTCATTGTGCTCTCTCATGGAAGAAACTGTGAATAGGAAGAGTGCTTGAGAACCACTTTCTGCCTTTCCATTATGGCTTCAGTTACATACTTTCAGTATTTTCAGCTGCTGGTATGCATCAGATGCCACAGTATGGCAACTGTGGGTAAGGAACAGGGTTCACTAACTCACTCTGTGGCTGAGTACTTATTATTATGGAAGGAAGTGATGAAGTATACGTAGAAGTACAGAAGACTGCAAAGAGATTAAAACAAGCAAACAGTCTGACAATAATCCATGAATTTACAGACTGTTTATAGATTGTAGCCAAGAAAAAGCATTGAACAGAGATTCAGGAAGTTCTTAATTTAGCCTGACTGTGTGACTTCATTAACTCACTCTATGACTGAGAAAGCAGTTAGCCATATTAGAATGCAAACTGAAATCTCCCCTCCAGCAAAGAAGGAAGAGGAGATGGAGAATCTGGAGGACAGGAGAACGGATCTACTGATGTTTTCAACAGATAACATTAAATATCCCAGAGGGCTACTAAGGGTTTGGCTGTGGTCAGTGACTCCTTGTGGAAAGGGAAAATGTGATCAGCCTTGAGAAAATCATTGGTTTGTCCCCCACTTAAGCGAACTGCCTTGGATCCAATATCTGTAGATAACTACCACCTATATCCAATCTTCCATTTGGGGGGAAGGTTTTCTAGAGATGTTGGTGAGGCAGCAGTTATAAAGGAGTCTGGTAGAAGAAAATTATTTGGATCCCAGGTAGTCAGAATGAAGGCTTAGATATGAGACAGGAACAGTGCTGATTGCTCTCATAGATGCTTGTGGTGGGACTTGAAAGAAAGGAGTGTAACCATCATTGTCTCGGTGGACTCCTCAGTCACTTTTGCTACTGTTGACCACAGCATCCTTTTGAACTACAGTATATGCAAGATTTGGGAGTTGGGGGGCACTGTGTTGTGGTGGTTTCCTTCCTTTTTAAATGGACAGGTCCAGTTGGTGTTTTTACTGGGAGAGGTTGAGTCCTTCAACAGTCAGTGGGGAGGGAGGGAGGTCTCAGCCTTTTCTCACATTCTGTTTAACCCCTACATGAATTCCCTGGGGTAGGACATCCATTTGTTGGGGATGAAGTATCATCCTAGATGGGGGAAATGGGCTCAAGAACAAGGCAGGTAAAAAGGTAAATGTTCCCCATGCTCAGTTGTGCAGTCGTGTCCGACTCTAGGGGCCGGTGCTCATCTCCGTTTGTTAGCCAAAGAGCCAGCGTTGTGCTAAGACACTTCCATGGTCATGTGGCCGCATGACGCGCACGGAATGCTGTTACCTTCCCACCGAAGTGGTACCTATTAATCTACTTGCATTTGCATGCTTTCAAATTGCTAGGTTGGCAAGAGCTGGGGCGAGTGCGGGAGCTCACTCCATCACACGAGGCTAGGAATTCGAACCTCTGAACTTGCGACCATCCAATCAACAAGCCTGGTGTCTTACCTGCTGAGCCACCACACCCTCTTCAGAGCAAGGCAGAGTACCTGTTAATTCAGAAGCTTACTAACTGCAAGATGATACCATCTTTGACTTTCAACAGGGTTGTGCTTGTGAGTTCTTACTTTCCCCATCCATGCATGACCCAAAGAAGAAAGACATTGTATTGCAACATACTCTTCTCTGCACTACCATTCACATCCACATCTAAAGGACATCCACATCTAAAGGACAAAGAGTCTATTGCACTGCGCTGCAAAGAGCATTACTACAATCTCCTTCATCGTCACTCTACTGTGGCTGATGAAGTCTTCTTGCAAATCCCGCAAAAACAAATAAGAGATGAGCTTGCAGTACCCCCTAGTTTGGAGGAAGTCAGTAAAGCCACTAAACAAATGAAAAATAACAAAGCTAGTGGACCTGATCGGATTCCTGCTGAAGTCTTTAAAGAAGGCGGGCCTGAACTTACACAACAACTTCATAAGCTCATCGAAAAAATCTGGATGAGGGAGGAGATTCCAGCAGACTTTAGGGATGCCATAATTATCACTCTCTTTAAAAAGGGTGGTAGAACAGACTGTGGAAACTATCGAGGCATCTCCCTTCTAGCCACAGCAGGCAAAATCCTGGCAAAGATCATCGCAAACCATCTCCTATCTGTATCAGAAGACATCCTCCCTGAAACGCAAAATGGCTTCTGCCCTTCCAGGGAAACATTGGATATGATCTTCACTGCATGACAGCTTCAAGAAAAATGCAAGGAGCAAAACCGCCCTCTGTACATGGCGTTTATTGATCTGACTAAAGCTTTTGATACTGTAAATCGTACAGCTCTCTGGACCATGCTTCTGAAAATCGGATGCCCTGATAAATTTGTGAACATCTTGTGGCTACTCCATGACGACATGATGGCAACAATCCTGAATAACAATGGCTCACAAAGCGATCCATTTAAAGTGGAATCCGGCGTTAAACAGGGATGTGTTATTGCTCCAACCTTATTCCCTATATTCATCGCTATGATTATACACCTTGTTGAAGAGAAACTTCCTACTGGTGTAGAAATTATATATCGAACAGATGGAAAGCTTTTTAATCTTAGTAGGCTGAAAGCAAAAAATAAGGTAATTACAACTTCTGTTATAGAACTTCAATATGCTGATGATAACGTAGTCTGTGCACACTCTGAGGAAGATCTTCAAACTATCCTAAACATCTTTGCAGAAGCATATGAAAAGCTCGGCCTCTCGATTAACATTAAAAAAACCAAAGTGCTTTACCAGCAAGTTCGAACCAATCCCTCCGCAGCGCCATCAATCCAGCTTAAAGGTGTGTCACTAGAAAATGTCGACCACTTTTCTTATCTCGGCAGCCATCTATCTACAAAAGCCGACATCGACGCTGAAATTCAGCATTGCCTGAGCTCTGTGAGTGTAGCTTTCTCTTGAATGAAGCGTAGAGTGTTTGAGGATCGGGACATTCGCAGGGAGACCAAAATGCTTGTTTAAAAAGCCATTGTACTACCAACCCTTCTGTACGCCTGTGAAACATGGACCCTCTACAAACGCCACCTCCAACTTCTTGAAAAATTCCATCAACGCTGCCTCTGAAAAATTCTGCAAATTACTTTGGAGGATAGGCGGACTAATGTTAGCATATTAGAAGAAGTGAAAACCACCAGCATTGAAACAATTTTCATCCAACATCAACTTCGCTGGACCGGCCATGTTGTTCGAATGCCTGACCATCGTCTTCCAAAGCAGCTACTTTACTCCCAACTTAAGAATGGAAAACGGAATATTGCTGGACAGCAAAAGAGATTCAAAGACACTCTCAAAGCTAATTTTAAAAAATGTAATATCAGCATTGAGAACTGGGAAGCCCTAACTCATGAGCGTTTCAATTGGAGGTCAGCCTTTATTAATGGCGCTATGGACTTTGAAGAAGCACGAGTACAGGGCGAAAGGGAGAAAAGAGCTAAAAGGAAGGCACGTCAGGCAAACCCTCATCATGACCATCTCCCACCAGGAAACCTATGCCCTCACTGTGGGAGGTTGTGCGGATCCAGAATTGGCCTTTATAGCCACTTACGGATCCACTGTTAAAATTTTACCTTTGGAAGACAATCTTACTCGGCTACAGGTGATCACCAATGATGAATGGTCACATCCACAGTCTAAATACCATCTCTGGGAACTCCATTCAGATCAACTCTGTTTATGGTGTCCTACGAGTGATTTGAGGTCATCTGAAGCTGGGTGCTGAGAGTTAATATTATTTTGTTATATTATATTCCACTTATACTTAAGAAATCACATTGGTCCTATGCTTTCTGCTTTGCATTTCTTTTTATTTGTTTCCCTGATTATTCTTGTTTCATGTTGGTCATTGATCAAAAGAAAGGAAAATATAGTTTAAGGATCTCCTGAATTTGTAGGCACCGTATATGGGGAACTTTGTTGTTGTTCAGTCATTAAGTCATGTCCGACTCTTCGTGACCCCATAGACCACATGGGGAACTTAGGAATATTTATATCTGATGGTTGGTTGTCAAGAGCCCCAAAATGTACCATGAGCAGCAACGTGAACCCAATTCTTTTGGCACAATTTTGGAGGTCCTACCTTTTTCCAGTGGTCTCCAGCCTCCCTGACTTTCTATTCTTTAATTAAATCCCATGGGAAAACATTATGAAGGAATTCCTCCAATTTTCCCCCCTCTCCTCCAATAATTGTGCTACTATTACAGCTAAGGAGGAGTCCAGCCTGTGAAAAATTTCTCATTCCTGTCAGAAAAAAAATTGTCCACCCAATTTGTCTGCTTGCAAACTTGGAGAATTTTAAGAGACCATTCAATCCACTACAGTACAACCAATACAAGCTATGAAAAGGATAACACTACCATACATCAAAAACATCTCAGAAACAACCAAGATTATTACAACCAACTAAAGCCCTCCAAAACATTTTAAGTAACCCAAAAGACCCAGTAGCCCAAGAAGAAAAAACAGGAATCATCTACAACATACAATGTAAGGACTGTAACAGCCCTATGTAGGACTGACAGGCAGAAGATTAGCAGAGCGCATCCATGAACATCAACTAGCAGTCAGAAGACAAAATGAAAACTTCTTAATCTCACAACACATGGACAGATTCAACCATAGTTTCAACAGGGAAACTGGGAGCATCCTAGACCAAGCTAAACCCAAAAAAGCTAGGGAATTTCTGTAAGCTTAGGATTCAGACAAATCAGCCATCAATAGACACATAGAAATAAACCATATTTATACACTGTTCAAAAGAGGCAATAAAAAAGCTAAGAAGGAAACAAAGAGACCAGAACACATCCTCTCCAGCAGCCTACACGCAGATAAGCAGGGATTAACACCAGGCGAACAACCAAGCAGAAAATAATACTCTAATAAAGGAGCTACAAAGGAGAAAACCACACCCCCAACAAAACTGTCAGGGCAAGCTACTGTATATAAATAGAGAACAAACCCCACACATACTCACATTGATGATGTTACCTAGTCAGGTAATGAAACGTCTGCAAGCAAACAACCAAGCTCAGAGAGCACCAAGGACTCCTCAGTTGAACCCTGAGCTTTATATATTCTCTTCTATTGGAAGATACTATTTGTTCTTTACTCTGTGCAGAACTACAAGAAGTTTAAATAAGATCTTTTTTTAAGCAATCCACAAAATTTAATTAAGATGGACCATGTTCCATGAGTAAAAATACTGAGTATCTGCTGAGAAAAAGAAGAAGTGGAAGAGTTGGAATGTTCTGGAGCATAGCATGGTTGGACAGTCAGCTATTGACTAAGTGTCTGAAACACTGAGTAAAAGCATTACACAATGTTTTGTTGAATGATCTATGCTATAATTTATAATATATTTATCAGGACACTCTGTCCTGTTTTCTCCATCCCATTTTTTTCTCTCTATGACCACAATTTATAAATCTTATTCACTGCCCCTGAAATTCTTGTACCCACTTATCATTTGTGTGGTCAAGATGGATGAAGAGTTGATTTTTTTTCTTTTTTCAAAGTACAACTTTTAGGAGCATCAGGGCTTTTAATCAAATTATCTAAATAATTGCCTTATCACTGCAATCCTGTCAACTGGAGAATATGTTGCTGGCATGGTTTTGCCTAGAGCTTTAGAGGCTGATTTTGAAATTTATAGGTGTAATTTTATAGATGTTTGGGATATGCAAAAATGTGTAGCTTTTCCAAAATGTCCTGTAT
The DNA here is from genome assembly GCA_023362775.1 of Charina bottae. Taxonomy (NCBI): domain Eukaryota; kingdom Metazoa; phylum Chordata; class Lepidosauria; order Squamata; family Charinaidae; genus Charina; species Charina bottae. The sequence goes on along the minus strand of JALMGJ010000019.1, from coordinate 3,448,773 downwards.
TCATTAAACTTACCAAAGAGATAATCTTCTTGATACAAGGGCTTAATTTGATCTCTGGGCCATTGCTGACTGTTTCACAAGCAGAGTAAAACGTCCGGGGCTACATTTGGTATAGAGTGGCAAAATCTTTATATAAAAGGTCAAGATTGTTATGTAGCAATAATATGACATTCTAAAATAAGGGACATAGACTTATTCTGTAACTTTAAATATTCCTGAAATAACACATAGGAAATCCACATTTATATATGTACACTAGGAACTTTTTACTCCATTACTTCAAACTCAATACAACTAGAGGAGGTCCAGGAACCGAGAGGATGTCTGGTTTCAGGGATGATGATGATGATGATGATGATGATGATGATGATGATGATGATGATGCAAGTTTCCATTTTTGGTTTAGGATTTGCTTGGGCTGGGAAGGAGGGACTGGCCCAAAGTCCCCAACGGAGCTTCCAGGGCTGAGGGGAGACTTCAACCAGGTCTCCCTGCTCCATCTCCAACATCTTAACTGCTATACCACACTAGTACTGGTTTTATTTATTTATTTGGGTATTCACAGTCTCTTCAAGGACCACTCTCCACCATTTTTTAAAGCATTTAAAAAGCATATTTTTGTTTTTACCTGTGGAAGCTATGAAGTGGATTTTGGCAACCTTTTGGAGGTGGGCTCCATTTTCCATCAAGATATTTCATGCACTATGGGACCAATACTTGTCATAATTAACAAAAACAACCCAGAACAATGCAATACTGAGGTGTCTTTTAAAAAGTGGTAATTGACAAGGGCAGACATGGGCATCTGCTGAAAGCAACTTGGAACAATCTAGAGTTGTTAAAGTTAATGGAAATAACTGTGAATCTTTAGGGGAAAGGAAGGAAAATTTATTCTTCTGCATTTCTCACTATTTTCTTTGCACCAATGATAGTCAGCTAGGCATTTTGAAGATCAGGTCCAATCTTCATCACATATTTTGCTTTTGGGACAAGTTATTTGGCTTTGATTCTAATTACTTTGACTTTCCATGAAAAGTCTGTTGTAGGGCCTTCATGGAAGCATCATCTGAATTGCTATTTTCTCATAGTAGCCATGACAATTTCTCAAATTTCTGCTTTGAAATGGTTGGAGACAGCTGCTCTGTACCAGGGTTTCTCAACCTTTTTAACTCAAAGATGTGTGGACTTCAACTCCCAGAATTTCCCAGCCAGCCATGCTGGCTGGAGAATTCTGAGAATTGAAGTCCACACATCTTAGAGTTGCCAAGGTTGAGAAACACTGCTCTATACACTTAGCAGCATTTTATGTCTAATCCAAATAAATTGAGTAAAACTTGGTTACAATGCATGGAATGATCAACAGATGGCAGGAAAGACCACAGAAAATACTCTTTGCTACCATTGTGTGGTCATGTGAATTTCTGCAGCCCTATTAGCTATAATTAGGTATGGATGAAATTCATTAAAATAATTAAGTCAATAAAATGCCCTTTTCTTTAAACAAGGTTTCATAGGAGCCTGAAAATATTAACATGCTATAGGAAAATGTTAACTATGCTTGTCTTTTTCGCTTTTTTCACCTCCTAACTTCCTGAAAAAGGCCATGTTGCCAAATGAAAGTTCACATGTGGCAAAATTGTAAACCAAATGGCAGGTCATAGTTGATCTCGCCTGATCCCAAAAAGCTGAGGCAACGTTGGACCTGGTTAGCCTTGGGCAAGAATCCCCCAGATGTTTTAGGGGTGCGTAATGGTATGTGGGAATGACCTTGGGAGACAGGGGGAAGAGCCACAACCAGGGGAACAGAGGCAGTTTAGTCTGCAAAAGGAATGTGGGCATGGCAAACATCTCAGAAGCGACCCTCCCTAGTTTCTTGGGCTGTAAAGGCAACGGGGTGAAATGGACTTTCAGACTTGCAAGATTCTGTTAATGTAACCTTACAATAAAGTAGAATTAGTTCATCTGGACATGTTTCCTGCCTGGACTACCTCACAAAGCTGACAGGCTGCAGACTAGATTAGGAAATTGGGGAAAAATATTCTGGGAGGAAGTAATGGTGGGCCACTTTATTGATGCTAAGAAAGCTGTCCATATAATCACCTGGATTTGAGCTTGATTTGAGGGTGTCTTTATATTTTTTTTAATACTGGACTACTGGGTCAACTCATCTCCTTACCTTCTTTTTTTTTTTTTAATTTTAAAAATACTTTATTATATAAAATTTACATATAACATATAACATACAACATATAACTTACATACACCTTGAAAAAATTAAACAGGGTGCGGGGAAAAGAAGGGAAGGTGTGTAAAAGGGGAGACAAACAAGGAGACAGAAGGAAAAAAAAAGGGAAAAGGGAAAAACGGTTTGGTTCTCGATTTCCTTAACTGTGGTTAATATATTTGTCTCATTACTTAATTGCTTGTTTAAATTACATTTGTTCCTTTTCTATTTCTTACCAACTTAATCATTAAATCCTATATATATTGTATTATTTTTTTGTACATTTATCATATAGTCCAGAAACGGTTTCCAGTCATTTTTAAATTTGTCCATGTTCTTATCTTTTAACATCTCTGTTAGTTTTGCCATCTGTGCTAGGTCCATAATTTTTGTAATCCAGTCTTGGATTGTAGGGGTTTCTTCTTTCTTCCATTGTTGAGCATATGTTATTCTAGCAGCTGAAATCATATATAGTAACAAATTTCTGTGTTTTTTCTCCAGTTCATTGTCCATGAAGCCTAATAAGTATAATTGTGGTTTGATTTGTATGTCCATTGATGTAATTGTTTTTATGGTTTCATGTATTGAGTTCCAAAATTTTTTCGCTTTCTTGCACATCCACCATAAATGGTAAAATGTTCCATTTTCCTTCTTACATTTCCAACATTTACTTGATACATTTTTATACATTTTTGATAATTTCTCTGGAGTTATATACCAACGGTACATCATTTTGTAAAAATTTTCTTTTAAGTTATAATTTAATGTAAATTTTAAACCTCTTGTCCACATTTTTTCCCATTGATCATATCATCTCCTTACCTTCTTGTTTCCTTTGCAATAATTCATTAGGCACTGCTTTTCATCTTGGGTTGGGACTCTGTTGGATTCCTCAGTCATGAAATCCTCAATCAGCAGAGTGACAGTCAATAACTGTTCTACAATACAGAAAGGCAACTGTCATTTCAGCCATTGAACTCCATTCTTTAAAATCAAAGAGTCATTACTTTACAATCTCTCCAGGCACACTTTCGGCATAGCAGCTGTCCTTGCCACCTCACTTACAAAGTAAAGACTATTTGTTGCTCATCCAACTCTAAATATGTTTTATTTTGCTTTGCTTTGCTTTGATTTTGCTTACAATTTTGATGAGGAGGAGGAGGATTTTTTAAATTACTTCTTAAGGAGTTGAACGAGAAATAAGGGGAGTTAAGGCCTAGTCAACCCTCAGCCACAGAAGCTCACTGGGTAGCTTTGGGGGCATCACTCTCTCAGCCCAATCTACCCCACAGGGTAAATAAGACGAGGGAGCTCTCTTTCAACTGCCTTGAGCTCCTGACCAAAAGTCTCTCTCTCTCTCTCTCTGTCTGTGTTTGTATAAAATAAATAAACTTGTAACTGAATGACAACCTGGGAACTGGCAACTGGTACAGCTTTATAGGCTGGCAAGCCTCTCTTGGCCTGTCAGTCCTTGATTAATTGACTGATTATGTCGTCAAGTTATTGCTGATTCTTAGTGACTACCTAGAATTTGTCCATGATGATCTGTCCCTAACATCATCTTTCAGGACTTCCAATGGTGCCCCCATTGCCACCTTGCTGCTGATCAATCTCTTATTCTCTTTTCTTCCACCTTTCCCAGCATTAGAGCCTTCTCCAGAAAGCTAGGTCTTCACATAATGTGTCTGAAGTAGGATAATTTGAGCCTGGTCAGTTGTGCCTCATGTTAGAACTGTGGGTTGACTTGTTCCGTTATCCATTTGTTTGTTTTCTTGGCTGTCCACAGTATTCTCAGGAGTCTTCTCCAACACCAAAGTTCAAAAGCATCAATACTCTTCCTGTTCTGCTTCTTCAAAGTTCAACTTTCACTTCCCTAGTGTGTCACAGACAATATCATGGCTTACATGATTCTGATCTTTGTAGGTACCATGGCATGTGAATGGCTTTTCCAAGGCCTTCATGGCTGCTCTACCAAGTGCTAGTCTGTGGCATATTTCTTGACTGCTTGTTCATTTACTGTTGATGGTTCTTTTACTGTTGATGGTTGATCCTAAAAGACAGAAGTTACGCATCACTTTAATATCTTCATTGTCAATTCTAAAGCTGGTTGTTCTACCTGTTGTCATTAGGTTGGTCTTCTTTATATTTAATTTTAGTCTCATTTTTCACTTTGTCCTTAACTTTGATTACTAATGCTTGCAGATCCTTTGCATTTTCAGCTATCAGGGTAGTGTCATCAGCATAGTGGTGGTTATTGATGTTTCTTCCTCCAAATTTAAATCCACTCTCATCTTTCTCTGTGTTTGCTTTTTAAGGGATGGGGTCCCAGATCTTGGCTAAAAAGTGTCCAGATAGACACTGGATCGCAGCATAGAGCAGCATAGAGCAGCATAGAGTTAGACAGCCATTTAATGTTCAATATTTTTCCGTCCCAGAACTGTTAGCCCTACACCTGGGGTGTAGCTAAGGACTGGGGGATCATGATAGACTATTATCCTCACTTTCAGACCACTGGATGAATCAGAAGACTCTCTCATAGAAATATTTATGGGACAGGATGAACTTCAATTTGGATGGCTATGAGAAATTATGCACCAAATTAATCTCCTCTTTGGGGTTGGTGAGAATTCTTGATCTTGGGTAGTATTATTAATCAAAAACCATTTCATTAAAAGTATGAACATTATTCTTCTCACCCAAAACCTGGATGACCACTAGATGTTAGCAAACTGATACAGAAAATCTCAACTCCTGGCTATTATGTATTTATTTATTTATTTATTTATTTACCACATTTCTACCCCACTGTAATGGCAGCTTACATAAAGTATAAAACCAAATAAACATCAAGGCAATTATAAACAATAAAACAACCCTACCCAAACAAAAACTACAAACAATAAAAATAGAGATTAGAGATGGCTCTCCAGAACAACTCAGCCTTAAGAGCTTCTGAATATTAGCAAGCATGTTAGCAATCTTCTACAGCATTGCAGTGCCTCCTCACTTCAGCCCCCTGCACCTGCCCAAAATATGGGATCAATAGCAATTTCTCTCTGCTATCTAGTGGTTGTCTACATCTGGTAGGTCTAATTTAGAGGAGATACCTTTTCAGGTATTTAAATGAAGGCTGAGAAATGTTCTAAGTTTCTACCCATATCTATGATTTTGTAAAAGAAGACAAACGGGAATCATGGCCCGCCTCCCCCCCGCCCAAAAAAATGGTTCTTGAAACGGAGTTGTTCAGCTGCAGATTTTGCTAAAGAGAATTTGGCTATCACCTAAATAAACATCAGGTTGCACTTGGATGGGTTTCACTCAACACCTTTTTTTTATGAGATGCAAATAACAGCAGCATGCAAACTCTTCTGAGTTCAAAATCTTGAGTTTGAAAAGAAACCTCTCCTGAGCTTGAAATTTTGCTTTCAGATTCAAACAGCTATGTTTCTAGAATGGCTGGAAAAGTGTTGGGACATTCTGGGTGGGACTGAAACAACCCCTTTCAAAGTTAAAATATTTATATATCACAGCAGGAAGGAGTTGGAGCAGGGGACTACTTTAAGGCAGTTAAAGGCCAGCCCGGTGGCCAGCAGAATTCCAGCAGAAAGCCTCCTTAGTTAAGGACAGGGCTATGAAGTAGTAACCCATCTGAAATAGGTGGCCCTGGGCTTTCAAGACATGTGAATCAAAGCTTGGGAGATCTTTATTTATTATTATATTAAGCATAAACAAAGACTTATTCAACTATTTTAAATGGCTGACAACAAAAATGGCAGAAAATCATACCTATGTTTGCCAAAATGTGTTGCTACAACTTCTGGAAATTCACAAAAAGAAAGGTTTTGGGGGCCTGGATACAGGCTACTAGTTTTCCACCCTTCGGTTGAGGCTATATTCGCAGTTGGACTGTAAGGGAATCATCATCTGAGCTGGATTTGAAGGTTCTTGTCAATTAATACATCTGAGCAATTTTGAGGAATGCTAAACGAATTTTGAGAAAGCTAACAAAATTTCTCAGTGGGGAATTGCACATTCCAAGTTCAATCCTGCAAGCCTGGTACTGTAACAGATTTTAATACGGTTGGCACTTAAGTAATGTGTAGAAAACACATTTCTGAATTAAATTACACTAAAGATGCCGGGGAAGCTCATTATAGCCCACTGAGAATGTTATTCCTTGTAGCGTCATTTCATTTCAGCCTATTACTTTATTCTTTAACCCCATTGGAAGCTAACCAGTGTTTATTTATTTATTTTATTTATTTATTTATTCAATTTATTCCCCGCCCATCTCCCATACAAGGGACTCTGGGCGGGTCACAACAATCAAAGTTAAAAACAATACAATAATTTTAAAAAATACAATATAAATAAATAAAATACAAGATGGGGGACATAGGGAACGTAGCATAGTGTTGCTACGGGGCTAGCCAACCCCAAGAGGCACTCCCGCCTCCGTTGTCCCAGGCCAGGTGGCAGAGCCAGGTCTTAAGGGCCTTCCGAAAGGTCAGGAGGGAGGGGGCCAGTCTCACCTCCGGGGGCAAGATATTCCATAGGGCGGGCGCTATCGCAGAGAAGGCACGCCTCCTGGACCCCGCTAGATGGAATTCTCTTGTTGAGGGGGTCCGAAGCATGCCCTCTCTGCATGCACGGGTGGGGCGGGCTGACGTTATTGGGACGAGACGGTCCCTCAGGTACCCTGGTCCTATGCCATGTAGGGCTTTAAAGGTGATCACCAACACCTTGAATTGGACCCGGAAGCAAACTGGCACCCAATGCAGCTCGCGAAGCAGAGGTGTTACATGGGCCGATCTCTTGGCCCCCATAACTGCTCGCGCCGCCGCATTCTGCACCAGCTGAAGCTTCCGGATACTCTTCAAGGGTAGCCCCATGTAGAGCGCATTACAATAGTCTATACGGGAGATGACAAGGGCGTGAGTGACTGTTCGGAGGGCCTCCCGATCCAGGAAAGGGCGTAACTGGCGCACAACTCGCAGCTGTGCAAAGGCCCTCCTGGCCACGACTGCCACCTGCTCTTCGAGCAGGAGTCGCGAGTCCAGGAGGACCCCCAGATTCCGCACTGGATCCGAGTGGGGTAGTGCAACTCCACCCAGAACCAAAGATGACAACTTCCCGGATCCAGGGGGGCCGTCAATCCACAGCCACTCCGTCTTACCAGGGTTCAGTTGAAGCCTGTTGTTCCCCATCCAGACCCCCACAGCCTCCAGGCACTGAGATAAGGCATTGACCGCATCACTTACTTCACCCGGGATGGAGATGTATACCTGGGTATCATCAGCATATTGGTGATACCTCATCCCGTGGTGACGGATGATCTCGCCCAGCGGCTTGATGTAGATGTTGAACAGGAGAGGAGAGAGAACCGACCCCTGAGGCACCCCACAAGTCAGGGGTCTTGGGTCAGCTCTATCCTCTCCTATCAACACCGACTGGGAACGGCCCCGGAGGAAGGAGGCGAACCAGCGCAGAACCACGCTGCCCGCCCCCAACTCCTTGAGCCGTCCCAAAAGTATACCGTGGTCGACGGTATCGAAAGCCGCTGAGAGATCTAAGAGAGCAAGGATGGACGCACTCCCTCCATCCCGCTCTCGCCAGAGATCATCCATAAGCGCGACCAATGCGGTCTCTGTCCCATGTCCCGGCCTGAAACCTGACTGGAAGGGGTCCAGATAATCCGTTTCCTCCAGAATCCTCTGGAGTTGCAACGCCACCACCTTCTCAACCACCTTTCCCAAAAAGGGAAGGTGGGAGACTGGGCGAAAATTGCCCAGGATGGTAGGGTCCAGGGATGGTTTCTTGAGGAGGGGGTGCACCAGCACCCCCTTTAATTATTTAATTATTCTTGCATGGACCCTGTTACATTTTGAAAATTTAGACATTAGTAGCTTCATTCTTGTAAAATCCTTACTCTCAGCATAAAGGAGACGTTATTCCCAACTCTTGGGTAAGCGACGGAAACCACAAAACAGTCAATGTGTTGAGTTTATGTTTCATTTTACATGTACCCCTTCCAAAACCAGTTAAACAGTGATGGTTATTGCTATCCACTTTTCCAGCACAGTATAATATACAGCACAATAAACCTTTAAACATCTTGCTATTGGCTATACGGTCAAGGTAGATTTTTTTCCTCCTTCAGGTTAAATCAGTACAAATTTTCCATGTGGGAAAATCACATCTGTGTTTTGGGATTATCTCTTACCAAAAGAAATCAGCAGCTGTTTCCCTTTTGCCTAAAATAGCATTGATTCTAATATTTAGCTCTTGTTGTAGGAAATGATAAAAAAGAAGTTTGTGTTTGTTTGTTTGTTTGTTTGTTTTTAAGTGTTTTTTCTGAAACACTTCCCACTCCCCTTTTTCTTCTGTGGGCTGATATACCTTTTGCATGACAGTTGTCTGGTCTTGGGCTCTTTCTCCTGTCTCCCAAGGTCATTCCCACATACCATTATTACTTTGATTGGAGGGAGAACTGTCAGTCACTGAGTCCAATACTCTCCCTCTTTGTCCATCCCCACAGTAGTATGTTTTATTTTGTTGGAGGGGGAAAACATTTTGCAACATGTCAGAGCTCCAGAGAATCACACTGGGATCACAGCTTTGTGGAGAGTTTTGAACCAGAGCAAGATAGTTTGGATTGTTCCATTTTTCCTCAAGCAAACTGCTCAATTTTGGAGGTCTAGATGTATTTGCAGCCCTTAAATGGGGTGAGAGGACAACTACCAGTAATTCAGAAGACTAGATTATTTTCTTTAGAAAAGATGATGGGCTGAAAGATAAAATACAGTAATGACACCTTGACATACTGTAGTTTGTTACTCAATATTTTTTTGCAGAGAGATGCAGTCCAGCTGACCTATTGCTTCTAGGATGGCTACAATTGATATAAATATTTTATTTCCCAAAGCATGTTGGCACTTCATTATCACATCCCAATTACTATCTGAGTGACAATTTCCCCTTTACATTGGCTGTATCACAGGAAATTATACTGAATTTGCTGAGAACGGTGGGAAAAGTACAGCTTTGGATTTTACTGTCCTCAGCACTTCTTCTTTGAGTGCAACCTTCCCCAATTCCTTTCCTCCACCTCCAGATTGTCACTTTGGCTGTGGCTCCTGGGAGTTGTCATCATAACACATCTGGACCACACCATGATGAAAAGGAAGGTTCAAGAGCAGAAGGCATACTTTTCTTGTGTGCAAAGAGAACGCTTAACTTTTTTTATGAGGCTGAGGGCCACAAGAGGATGGAGCAATATTACACTTTTGCGAGAGGCTTGGCTTTGGGGGTAGATATTTTTTTGGGGGGGTCTTATTTTAATGGTAGTGTTCCTATCACACTGCATTCCAGTTGTCCAACCTCAAATGGCAGGAAACATCTGCTTTCAGCAATTATGTTCATAGGGACTCCTGGGGCTGTGAAAATGGTACCCAAAATCTGCATTCACCTCAGCATCAGGTTGCCAAACTAAATTCCAGAAGATTGCCATAACAATACATATATTTTGCATCCATGTCTCTTTTAGCTTTAGCAGTTGCTGTGTTTACCATATTTTATTTTAATCATGGGCATCCACAGCTGGGAAGGGGTCAAAAAAGTCAAGGTGATGCCTGCAACCATGCAATTGAACCTCCACCCTTTTTTTCTGCATGAGTTTATTTATTTAGTTATCATATTTATATCCCACCCATCTCCCTCACAAGGAGGGACCCTGGGTGGTTGTATACAAAGCATATGTACAGAAGGTGTTGTGTTTCAATTGCTCAATCACAGTTGCCATCTTGACTTTTTTAACCATACCATCCTTTCAGTGATGCAAAATATAGTCTGTTCTGGATATGATAAAGAAATAAGCCATACATCAAGAGACATGCCATAAACTAGCACATGGTATGGCATGAAGGCCTTGGAAAAGATATTTCAATGCCATTATGTGCCTATGCCTACAAAGGTCAGAATTGGGTAAGCTCAAATGACCAGGCTCAAAATGTAACATTTTGTACACATTATAGAAAGATTTGAGAAGTATACAATGGTGGGAAAGAGGATAACCAACAGCAAGGTGGATGGACTCAGTTACTTTGGTGATAGGAGTACAGTTGGAAGACTGAAAGGCCATGATCATCCTGGAGAAAATCTATTTATGTGGTCATTAAAAGTCAAAAGTGACCTGATGGCACATAAACAATCAATCAGGGGATATGAAAAGGAAATGGCCTGGCTCAGAAATCCCCTGCTCAATAAAATCTGGGCTGGGGGGTGGGCAGTACACCAGCCCTAATAGCTTTTGAACCAAAGAAAATATGCATCCAAGTCTTGCTGTTGCTAAGAATTTCTTGGCATGTCAAGTTGCATAGTCAGCTATCTCTTATAGGACACTTTGATTAAAGTCAGTACAATAAACTGCTATCTTGAATGAGGGGGATTAAATACTTAGGCCTGCCCGGTGATGTATTTATGCTCAGAAGCGTGAAATGTATTTATCCCTATATTAGCATTCATATCCAGAAACCCTGGTTGAAATAGAAATTCTCCAACACTCTTAAAACTCAGGTCTCCTGCTTGTCTTCGACCTCCTGTTGCAGTGAATTCCATATGCTGACTGCAAGTTAAGATAATTTTTGAACATTTGACAATACCTGACAGCCTGATTGCAATTTATATGCAAAACATTGATCCAAACGTGATTTGAAATAATAGCATTTCTATTTTGGAAAATGGGAGGGGAGCAGTAACAGAACCACCCTGGATTATAAACAGAAACACTGCTAAGCCTTTCCAAAAGGACATTTTATTACCCAACAAGGTGACTTTGTTCTTAGAACACTCAACACAAAGTCAGAGAGTAAGATTTCAAAAATCCAAACAAAGGACCAATAACCATTCTTTCAATATAGTCTACTGTATTTCAAAGTATAAATATGTATTTCTTAATATGTTCTCACAGACACACATGCACACAGACTTATTTGTAGTCATGCACTAAAATCTAAATAGTTAACAGTTTGTGCATGTAGCTAAATTCCAGAATATTGTGTATTTTGGGGTTTTTTGCCAGACCATCAAGCCCAGGGTTCAAATTAGGTCACACATTCTATCAGTCAGAAACTTCAGCTGCTTTCCAAACCGCTGCAACTGTTGATGGTGATAATGTTGATGATCATTGATTAATTCCATTTGAGTTATTGCTTCATTTACACAATATTCTTTATTTCTTATGGTGCAATATTACTGTGCTGCATGCACTGGAATGTTAATAACAGTTCCAGTATTGTTTCTTGAAAAGTATATGTAGGTGTATTGCCATAATCAGGGGGCATGGTGGCTCAGCGGGTAAGACGCCAGGCTTGTCGATTGGAAGATCGCAACTTCAGCAGTCCCTTCTGAAATGTTTCCCACGCCTTCCCTCCTTCTGTGGGCTGAGCTATCTTTTACATGCAGGTTGTCCAGTCTGTGGCTCTCTCTCCTGTCTCCCAAGGTCATTCCCACATACCATTACAGTTCTACCTGGTGATGGGAATTGCTGGCTAGCTCACTGTGCAAGATTCCATATCACAGGGATACAGCAAACTTACTTCTATGGAAGTACCTTCGACCTGTGGACAGTAGATTGTGCAAAAGCGAGGTCATTTGAGACCTGATGGTCATGGTCGTAAAGCCAATCTGAACACCCTAAAATTCATGTTGTGGTCTTCTCTAGCTCTTCAATGCTAGAAAAGTCAAAGTTCTCTTGCCTGCTATAATTCCTCCTTATCCTTTACTGGAAATGAAAGCATTGGGGTGAAAGTCACCTGAATTCCTTGACCATTGAGGATTGCAAGTGGCAGTTAATATATGTTTGTTCTGAGTTTGTGCGTTTGTTTGCTGTTGCCTTATGTATATTTTTGAGGAACAGTCAGGCATCTAGGAGGGTAGAGTTGCTATAAATACAACATAGGATTGAATTGTAAATAGTTGGCTGCGTGAAAGACAGAATACTAAGAGCAAGTAGAGGATATTAGGAAGAGTGATGTCTGCAGGAAAGGATGGCAGAAGCAGTGTCACAAGGCAAACCCCACTTCTTCTGAGCAAGTATCCACACTGCCCACGTGTTCAAAAGGGTTAGTGGTGTCTGCATCATGACTCCGCTTTTGCCTTCTGGTTGTTTTGAACCCCTTGTGGATGATACTAATTAGCAGCACGTTAGCAGACAGGTTGCAGTTTAGGGTTCAGCTGCACTTTATCTGTTACAGTGGCAAACCTATAAGGGTGCTGGAGAAGGGGGAAGAGCTTTCATACTTTTTGGTGTGTTACTGCTGCTATAGAAGTGCAGCAAAGGTGGTGTTCCCTAATGCACAACAAGGCATGATTCCTGCAGCTCAGGGTTGGATATATTTACTCATTCTTTCCTTCCATGCATTGTTTATATCTTTTACACATTTCTTTATATTTCTTCTATGCATTCGCCTAGATTTTTTACGTACCTGGTTATATGTCCTCTATGTGTTTGCTTATTTTGTATGCGTTTGGTTATACATTTTACGTATTTAATTATTTTTTCAGGGCATTTTAAGCATCTGATGATATTTTTTTTATTATCCACTATCCATTAGTATACATTTTTTTTTTAAAAAAAATCACTCAGGTACTTATGAATTTTCCCCAAGTTAGAATTAATTGTCTCTAAAATCTATTTCAATGTGTACTGCAAAGATAACATTGACAGAGCAATTGACAATAAAAGTGGCAAAGAAAAAGCCAATGCAAATGCAAAATATAGAAGCGCAGGATACGTTTCCCTCGGGAGGGGGAGGGAATCAGTGTTCAGTGTTTAATGCACTCAACACCAATACAGTAGGAAGGAAGATTCAGTAGGCTCAGGGAATTTCCAGATTTGCAGATACATAAAAAAAAAAAAAAAGCTTAACGGCAAAAGTTAAAATTGGATCTGCAAGCCCATCCAGTAGCAGAATGAATGATACTGGATTTTACAGAAGTTCCCTCCTTTTTGGAAAGACTGGTAGCTACCATGTCCAGACACTGTTTAATAGACGCTGCTGTAGTAAATAGAGCAACTCAGTCTATTTTCTCTATATGTTCTAGACCTCTTCCACTAATGATCTCTACTGCATGTAACTTACTTATGGCAGGTAGACACACTTTGGAATGGAGCACTGGATTGCAACCACTCACCGTGTTTAAGGAATACCCCCCAATATTTCTAAGGAAGATCTCACTGGTAACTTAGAGGATCTTCTACTATCACCCAACAGTTATGCCACTATAATGGTAATAGATTGGGAGATGGAATGGAAAAATCAGTGGGAGGAGAAATAGATTGAAGTAGTCTAGAAGACTACATGACTGACTGGTTGGAACACTGAACAGAGAAGGTTCACTATACTGCAGAAATTTCTCACAGGTCCCACTTGTGCTTGACATTCAGAGACTGTACAACTAAATACTGGGTGCTTTGAAAAAGCAAGAATGGAAGATATTTGGCTTCTAGAATACCTGGATGGATGGATGGATGGATGGATATATATATATATATATATATATATATCCATATATAATTTATATATATATAAATTTTATATATATATATATATATATATATATATAATCATATATATATAATTTATATGACCGCCCAACTCTGGGCGGTGTACAATAAAATAGATTAAATATATATATAAAATATAAAACACCAGTTTGTACAATCAATAATAAATAGTTATAAAATCCAGATGGGAGATAGCATTGGTAAATGGAAGGACATGATAGAATTAAGGGATTAACCACCCCCATGAGGAACTGTCATTTCCTCCTTCCCATGCCAGGCAGCAGAACCAGGTCTTCAGTTCTTTCCTAAAGGTCGGGAGGGAGGGGATCTGTCTCAACTCTGGGGGCAAGGTGTTCCATAATGTAGGTGCCACCACAGAGAAGGCCCGTCTCCTAGACCCCATCAGATGACACTCTCTGATTGATGGGGCTCGTAGCAGGCCCTCTCTGCATGATCGGGTGGGGCGGGTCGATAATATGGGGATAAGACGGTCCCTCAGGTATTCTGGCCCCATGCAATGTAGGGCTTTAAAGGTGATAACCAACACATTGAATTGTACCCAGAAGCAAACCGGCACCCAATGCAGCTCGCGGAGCAAAGGTGTTATATGTGCAGATCTTGGCGCACCCAAAATTGCTCGCGCGGCCGCATTCTGCACCAGCTGTAGCTTCCGGATAGTCTTCAAGGGTAGCCCCAGGTAGAGCGCATTGCAATAATCTACATGGGAGATGACGAGAGCATGAGTGACTGTTCGGAGGGCATTGCGATCCAGGAATGGGTGTAACTGGCGCACCAGCCGAAGCTGTGCAAAAGGCCTCCTAGCCACGACTGCCACCTGCTCTTCGAGCAGGAGTTGTGAGTCTAGAAGGACCCCCAAGTTCCGTACCAGTTCCGAATGGGGTAGTGCTACCCCATCGAGAACCAAAGATGATAATTTCCCAGAAGACGCTAAGCCATCAATCCACAGCCACTCGGTCTTGCCATGGTTCAACTGAAGCCTGTTGTTCCCCATCCAGGCCCTCACAGCCCCCAGGCACTGGGACAGGGTGGTCACTGCATCACTTACTTCACCTGGGATGGAGATATACAGTTGAATATCATCAGCATACTGATGATACCTCATCCCATGGTATCGGATGACCTCACCCAGTGGTTTCATGTAGATGTTAAATAGGAGGGGAGAGAGAACCGAACCCTGCGGTAACCCACACAGGAGTGGTTGCGGGCTGGATCTCTCCTCCCCTACCACCACCTACTGGGAATGGCCTCAGAGGAAGGAGGTGAACCAGCGTAAAACGATGCCACCCACCCCCAACTCCCTAAGCCACCCCAAAAGGATACCATGGTTGATGGTATCAAAAGCCGCTGAGAGGTCCAAGAGAGCCAGGATGGATGCACTACCTCCATCCCGCTCCTGCCAGAGATCATCCGTAAGTGCGACTAATGCAGTCTCCATCCCATATCCCGGCCTGAAACCTGACTGGAAAGGGTCTAGATAATCCGTTTCATCCAGGGTTGCAATGCCACCACTTTCTCAACCACCTTTGCCAAAAAGGGAAGGTGGTAGACTGGACGAAAATTGTCCAGAATGGTAGGGTCCAGGGATGGCTTCTTGAGGAGGGAGTGCACCAACGCCTCCTTGAAGGCAGTTGGAAACACCCCCTCCAACAAGAATGTATTAATCATTGCCTGGACCCATCCACATGTCACCTCCCTGGCCGATTTTACCAGCCAGGAAGGGCAGGTATGTAAAGAGCATGTGGTGGAATTAACAATTCGGAGGATCCTGTCCACTTCCTTAGGTCCAACAGGATCAAATCGTTCCCACATAATAGGGCAAGACCACTCTCCCGGCATCTCCTCAGACTGCATTTCACACATGGAGTCCAACTTAGAACGAATCCGAGCAATTTTATCCTGCAGATGCTCGGAAAATTCTTCCGCACGGCCCTGCAGGTGGGTGGTCGACTCCACCCTACCCAGGAGAGATCGCGTAATCTTAAACAGGGCCGTCGGATGGCATTCTGCGGATGCAATGAGAGCGGAGAAATATTCACGTTTCACCGCTCTTACCGCCCCAAGGTAGGCCTTAATAGCGGCTCTAGATTGTGTTCGGTCCGATTCCGCCTTCGTCTTTCTCCAGTGGCACTCTAGACGTCTCTTCACCCTCTTCAAGATCCTCAACTCCTCCGTAAACCAGTACCTCCGCTGGACCGTGCAGCAGATCATCGGGTATTACCCCCAGCTCCCTCTGAAACCTCATTGGGTCCATAAGTCGCCAGGGGCGGCCCAATCGAATAGGTCCTGCCTCCCTGCGGAGTGGGGCGGCATAAGAGAATATTAGAGATATCAGGACGTGATCTGACCATGACAACGGGGATAGATCTAACTTCCCCTAAGGTCACTTTGCCATTGCTCTGACAAGAAAACCAAATCTGGAGAGAGTCCACTGTCTCGAGTCAGGTCCTGAATAATCTGGGACAGGCCCATGGCTGCCATGGTAGCCATGAACCCCCTAGCTGCTTCCAAGGCACACCCCAGGGATGGCAAGTTAAAATCCCCCAGGACCATCAGCCTGGGGAACTCCACTGCCAACCCCGAAACGGCCTCCAGCAGCTCAGGCAGGGAGGTTGCTACGCAGCAGGGAGGCTGGTACAGTAGCAACACTCCCAGCTTTTCTCGGGCACCCAACTTGAAAAACAGGGACTCACATCCGGATACTTGTGGAGCAAGGCCCCTGAAAGCCACCAAAGACTCTCTGATAATGACTGCCACCCCTCCTCCCCTACCCCAGTATCTCGGCTGGTGCCACACCTGAAACCCGGCTGGGCACATTTCCGAGAGGGCTACCCCTCCCTCTGGGCCCAGCCAGGTCTCAGTAATACACGCCAGGTCAGCCCCTCTCTCCGTGGTTAATTCACTTATGAGAGGGGCTTTGTAGTTTACTGACCTGGCGTTAAGCAGCAGCAGTCGAAAACCAGGGCCCTCAAGGATCCACTGTCCAGAACCTGGGGTTGAACTTGGAGGACCGGAACACACCACCGGTACTAAACACCGGGGGTGCCTTCCCCAGAGATGGCCTGTCCCTCTCCCTCCTCTTGCTGCTCCTCCTCTTTCTTTTCCAGTATGTCTTTCTTTCCTCCTCTTTATTTTCCAGTACTTTCTTTTAGAGTATTTTATTTTGTTTTCTGTAGTCTGATCAATTTATTTATGCAGTTAGTCATTTTGTTACTTTCCTTCCCAATGTCATATGGCCATTTTAGCCACCCTTCCAGTTCTTTTCATGTACAGCCAGATGTGTGTAAACTATGCATTAGAGTTACGCACTGGATTCTATGGCAGATTGATGTATTTCAGAATGAGTAATAATGGAAATTTGGCATACTTCATCCATACGCCTGCTTTCAAATACCTTCAAAATTCCTGCAAGTGCTTTAATGTGGTTTAAAACCAAAAGCGTTATAATATTTTGACATTTTCCCATGTTAGATTATGGGAAAGCAGAGTTCAGTTTTCCTGAATATTTTTTCTGAACTAGGGTTCAAGTAATTTTGGTTATTCCTCAAGAGATCCAGAGAATAGGAAGTTATTTCCAAAGTTGTGGAGTTACCCTCAAAGTTCTGACTTGCCTCAAAACCTCTATTTGTTTACTTATATACTGTATACTGATTTTTCTATGTTTACCAGAACCGTAAGACGATATGTTCTGTCTAAATATGGAAGCCTCTATGAATACATTCCTGAAGATTTTGGTGTTCTATGCATGACACTTAGCAGATGTACTAAATTGTACGTAGTATATAAGTGTGAAGCTCCCGATGTTCATATTCAAGGCTTTTGGCTCTGAAAATTGAGATCTTTTAGATACTTATCTGTGGTCCCTCATTGGGAATATAAGTATTCTGAGACAGGTTTCCTTCAAAAGATACTAGTCCACTATCATCAATCTCTTATTTCAATGGACAGTTGCAGGTGATTAGAAGCTTATAGCTGTGGAGCATTTAATGGTTGGCATTCTGTTTAGCTCCTGCTTGAAAAAAACTTCTACTTAGTATTTACTTTTGAAGAATAGAATAGAATAGAATAGAATAGAATAGAATAGAATAGAATAGAATAGAATAGAATAATAACTTTATTGTCATCCCACTATACACTATACAAGTGCACAATAGAATGAAATTTCGTTGCAGTTGGCTCACAATTTCACTCAAGCAATAAAATACTAATGATAATAATAAAAAAACCATAATTACTATAAAATACCCATTCTTATAAAATATACATTCTTTAACTCACAATTTCATTCAAACATTAAAATACTAATAAAAATCCATAATTACTATAAAATATACATTCTTTTCATATCCAACATATTTCACCTAAAAAAACCTATTTGGCATTCAAGAATCCAATAGCCTGGGGGACAAAGCTGTTTCCTAATCTGGCTGTTCTACATCGGATACAGCGGAACCTCTTCCCAGAGGGTAACAAAGAAAACAAACCATGATGAGGATGGGAGGCATCACTGATGATCTTTCAAGCTCTGGACAAACAGCGTGCATGTGCTAAATCTTGGATGAGGGGCAGAGATATCCCAATTATCCTTTCTGCTGCCCTTACCACTCTCTGCACAGACTTTCTATCTGAGGCCCTACAGCCTCCAAACCAGATGGAAATACAGCTTGTAAGTACACTCTCTATAGTGCCTCTGTAGAAAGTAAGGAGAATGGAAGATGGGAGATGTACTTTCTTCATCCGACACAAAAAGTGCAAACGTTGCTGTGCTCGCTTTACCAAAAATGTGGTATTAAGGGACCAGGACAGACTATTTGTTAACTGCACCCCCAGGAATCTAATGCTACTGACTGACTCCACAGCTATGTTATTGATAAAAAGTGGAGTGTGACTGCACCCGTTCTTCCTGAAGTCTATAATAATCTCCTTAGTTTTTTCCACATTTAAAACCAAGCTGTTTTTATTGCACCACTCCACCAAACCCTTCACCTCCTCCCTATAAGCCCACTCATCCTCACCCCTGATAAGACCCACTACAGTTGTATCGTCCGCATATTTCACAATGGAATTGGTGGTATACTTGGCTGCAACAGTCATGTGTCATCAGGGTGAACAACAATGGGCTCAAGACACAGCCCTGTGGGGAGCCGATGCTTAGGGAGATAGAGCTAGAAGTATTATATCCAACTCGCACCGACTGAGACCTCTCAGTAAGGAAGTCAAGTAGCCAATTACACAAGGGAGTACTAAAACCTAGAGAACCCATTTTGTCCACCAAATGCTGGGGAACAATCGTATTGAACGCTGAGCTGAAATCTATAAACAGCAATCGCACATAACTGTTCTTCTCCTCAAGATGTACCAGACTCGAATGAAGAACAGAAGAGATAGCATCCTCTATGGAGCGATTCTGCCGATAAGCAAACTGAAGTGGATCAAACGAAGGGGGGAGTCTGGAAACAATATAATCTTTCATCAGTCTCTCAAAACATTTCATCACAATGGGAGTGAGAGCTATCGGGCGATAGTCATTGAGACACGTGATCGTAGATTTTTTAGGCACAGGTATAATAGTCGCAGTCTTAAAGCTAAAGTAACTCTTATTGTATTCAGTAAGTTTTACTCAGTAAGGGATCCTAAGATTTCTATTCTGTACACATTTATCTGGGATTAACCTCCGTTGAACTCAGCAGAACTGACTTTAGGCTTATGTCTGAGCTGAAAGGCAAATGATTGGGCTTGATTAGATTGCCAGTCAAGTCTGAAGTCCATTAGTATTTTGTTCAACAAACATTGTTTAATTAGTTAACATAGCTGAATGACTTTGCACTAAGAAAAACGAGGGCCCTTAAGCACATTAACTTTGAAACACTGCCCAAGATAGCCATCATATGTAATAAAATAAGATCCTGTATCTCAACATTTATTTCTGTCGTCAACAGAGTGGAGAGGACAAGAGTGTAATTTTAGTATCAAATTGTACTGTATCACATTAAAGCTCACACCTCAACAGGGGTATTTTCATTGCATATATACGAGCAAGTACCAGAGAATAATTTCAATAAAGTGAGGTTTAATTTTCTAACTTAACAATGGAGACCAAGTTTCTGTTTGAAAATTGAATATGTTTTATCCTACTAAGCATTCCTTCCCCCCCCCCTAAAGTATAAAGAAGGGAGGCAAATATTAAATGCCAGGATGAGGCATTGCAAAGGAGAGGGAAATTCTGCTGTTTAAAATACATCCATGGTATCTAGTATTCCTTCCCTGTTTTATTATCTTTTCAAGGGGCTCAGTCAAGGGGCACTATCCTGCTGCAGAGAAGTGTGTTGGCTGTGTGAGATGATCCTTTTTTCATTCCTAATTCACACATGCATGTGTATTGCTCTAGTGCTCACAGTGGCGTCCGTGAGGAGGGTGCATTGCATGCATGGACAAAATGGGCAGGGCTTCATTCATGATGCTGTACCTGCCATCTTGCAAAATTTGACCAAGCCCCACACTCAAATACTTATGATTGGATATGACAGCTAGGCAAGCTGAATTGCTTCATCAAGCGTCCTTCTATAAGGAGCCTCTGGATGGAATGAGATAATTTGATACTTGGTACCAAGTCTTCAAAGTTCCCAGGCAAAAGGGTCTTCATCTTGCTTATCTATTTGTTTATTTGACTTACCCACTCCTATTCACCTTCATAGAAAATTGCATTAACCTTTTTTATCCACATGGAAGTTGAGAGTTTGAGGAGTCGTTTCCAGCTGCTTTACATGAAGTAGGGGAGAGGCGATGTACAGTAATTGTTCAATTCTAATTCATTCACTTATCATGCCTGGAGACATAAGACTGCCCATTTCCCAACCTTTGGCCTCTTTTGCCCTACTCTCCCTCTTGTTCAAACACCATCTCTGTGAAACAGTCCACTCCTTGTATGATGAAACAATGTCTATACTAAACTTGCATATGGTTTCTATAGTTTACATACCGAAAGTACATCTATTCTGAGTCATATAAATTTCTGCCATGATGTTAATGTTTAGAGCAGAGCTTTCCAAACTTTTCATGTTGGTGACACACTTTTTAGACATGCATCATTTAGTGACACACTCTTACAGCAGGGCACAAGGCAGGCACTAGGACCTGCGTAGAATCACAGCAGGTTTGGAGGCAGCAGCAGCCACCGCGACACACCCAGACACTGCAGCCGACACACTAATGTGTCCCGACACACAGTTTGGAAAGCTCTGGTTTAGAGGGACACTGGATATTGGCAGTAGGGTATCTTGATAATTATCTCTAGTAATTACATATGCAATGATTTATTTCGAAGGGAAATTAGTTCATGGAGCACAAACAAAAGCACATAAGAATCAAAGTATTCAACCAATGCTTTGGGTGGCAATTAGAAAGCACAACTCTTTCAAAGAGCAGAATGTATAATGCAAGAAAAAAGGAATGAAACAACTCAAGATTCCCCCCACCTTGATTCTCTTTGGTATAAGAGGGAGAGAAGGGGACAGGCTGTCAGTTTTTCAAGATTCTGTTTTATGCTGTTCTTGTTCAGTCGTTAAGTCATGTCCGACTCTTCGTGACCTCATGGACCATAGCACGCCAGGCCTTCCTGTCCTCCACCGTCTCCCGGAGTTTACTCAAGTTCATGTTCATTGCATCGGTGATGCTATCTAACCATCTCATCTTCTGCCGTCCCCTTTTCCTTTTGCCCTCAGTCTTTCCCAGCATCAGGGTCTTTTCCAGTGAGTCCTCTCTTCGCATTAGGTGGCCAAAGTATTTGAGCTTCAGCTTCAGTATCTGTCCTTCCAATGAACAATCAGGGTTGGTTTCCTTTAGGATTGACTGATTTCACCTCCTTGCAGTCCAAAGGACTCTTAAGAGTCTTCTCGAGCACCACAGTTCGAAAGCATCAATTCTTTGGCACTCACAGCCATACATTACTACTGGGAAAACCATTTGTTTTATAGCCTATATAAATACGGTAGAGTTCTACTGTATTTATTCAGAAGGAAGCCTCTTCCGAATGAAAAGATGTAGAATTGCCTTCTTGTGGTATCTGCTTCTTAATATGGCCTACCTCAACAGGATGATACTTGGCGAGATGTCAGGTAACTTCATTGCCTTGAAAAGAGGGAATTCAGGTAGGATAGGTAAATTCATGCTATAATTTTCTGCCTATTCAAGTATGGGTGGACAAGCCATCAAGAAACCAATGGGTAAGTCCCTTAATTAGTTATGTGTCATTGAACTAATCTCAGTCCCTGGCAACTATGTGGACAAATGTTCATCCACTTTACTTTTCCTGGTGTTAATCCATAGTTCTTCCCAGTGATCACTTTGTCCATTGACCTATCAATTGTGTTTATTTAGTAAATTTATATGGCCACCCATCTCACATGAAGTGACTCTGCGTACAACCATTACAACTGTTCCTTTATTCTACTTCACTCATACTTGCTAAGCATCGTTGTTTCTGTGTTCCATCATCCCCCTGTATCACATACTCAGAATGTGCAAATTTTGACTTGCTGATAATCCATTCAAAGGAACAGTCAGTCTTTATTTCATTCAGGAGCGGAAACCCATTGCTTCTTCTTTCAGTCTTGCTTGAGTAGACAACTGACCATGTGGTCCAAGCAATGTTCAGTCAAATTTTGAAAAATCCACATGGAACAATTATATTCTTTTTACATATCCCCCGTTGGGGGAGTTGGGCGGTCATATAAATTTAAATAATAAATAATAAATAAATATTCTAGCTCATAAATACCATAAAGACTAACAACTATAGGAATGTTTTTATGTGAGTTTAGGTGCAAACTGACAAAAGAGCAATATGTCCTGACCATTTTATAGAATTTTGAACAGGGATAAATAGACTTTTGAATAATAGATTTTTTGGGAAATATATTATATCTTTCAGTAATGAACTAAGTAGTTTGAAGCAATTCATCTTAATCTGTTTATTCCAATTCCAGAGCAATAGATATGTTAGTCTTTAAAATGTAATTTATACCTAAATTACTTTTAGGTATATTTGCCAGTGACCGATAACACTTATTCACATATTAATCAGTGCTTCCCCTACAGTGTCAGTGAATTTTTTTGTAGGAAACTACATATTTTAAAGAATAGTTTCCAACCAGAATTTCTAGAAAAGTCAAGCCTGGAAATAAATAAATAAATCTCTCTCTCTCTCTCTCTCTCTCTCTCTCTCTCTCTCTCTCTCTCTCTCTCTCTCTCTCTCTCTCTCTCTCTCTCTCTCTCTTATCTATCTTATTTATACCCTGCCTATCCCCTCCCTAATGGAGGGCTCTAGGCGGCTTACAATCATGTAAATTCAATTTTATACAATCATATCATATACTACAGTACCTGCGCGATTAGGGAGGGGGTGAGGGAACCGGCTCTTCTTTTCCAGGCATCGGAACTACAAGCCCCAGAATGCCTCGCTTTCGGAGCCGGCTGCTGACATCCCGGAAGTTGTAATTGGGATCTGTCGTCCTCTGCCGCCGCCCTCAGCCGCCATCCACGGGCTTCTCCAGATCTTTATCTTCGGTTCCGAGGCGACTCCCCGACAGGATGCCAGCATATTGCCCCACGTGAGTGGTACCCATTTATCTACTTGCTATTTAGCTTTCGAATCGCTGGGTTGGCAGAGAGCTGGGGCTAGTGACGAGAGCTCACCTCGCCACACGGATTCGAACTGCCGACTTTATGGTCGGCAGACTAACAGCTCAGCGGTTTAACCCGCTGAGCTACCGCGCCCCGTATGTATGTATGTATGTATGTATGTATGTATGTATGTACTGTATGTATGTAATTTTCTTGGCAACAATATGGAAGTGATTTATTTATTTTATTTATTTATTATTTAAATTTATATGACCACCCAACTCCCCCAACGGGGGACTCTGGGTGATTTGTCACTGTCTTCATCCAGGGTAGTTTTTTTTTTTTTTCAACTTTCTAGTCTCTTATCCAAGAGACAGGTGGTCTCTTATCCAAGTACTAGTCAGGACTGATACCCAGCTTTTCAAGATCAGCTAAGCCAAGGTTTTCTAGGCGTTGGCATCTAGCTGGGCTTCCTTTAATTGACAGCATTACAAAAGATATAGCAGCATCTTGCACCATATGAAGTTTCAAAACCAGTGGTCTTCCTTTGAGGTCATTAGTGCTTAGAAAACCCTATATATCCACTTATGCAGAGTAGGTCCAACTGAAATCAATGGGAGTCTCTTCTGAATAAAAAAGATATAGAATTACTATGTAGATATACCACGAGAATTTAGCCAGGATTATAACCAGTCTGTAAAAGACATTCTAGCATTATATCTTCTCCATAAATCACAGTCCTACCTGGGAAACACAGTACAAGTCAAGCTCCCTTTTCATCCAACTGACTACTTTATTTAGCTTCATTGAAATTCCTTGCTGGCATCTGCCTCTGAAAATTCGCTCTTCCACCCCCACCTCCACTTCACAGAACACACTTTAATTAAGGTTAGCTGCAATGAGAGTAATTAATAATCTGGAGATTAATTGCTAAATCTTGATTAGGAGATGGCCACTAGAAAAGGTTGTAAATCAAAATTTAAGTGCGAAAGAAGTTGTATGTCTACTTCTCCTTCTCCTTCAAGAAGGAATTAAAAAAAGGAATCAAATTTTTGGGTACAGTATTTGATGGAGATAGATCCTGTGCCATTGTAGGATACAGAACAATGAATAATGCATCAGGAAATTGATCACAGCAATATGTATGCTATGATTTTGATGGAAATAGAAAGATGACATTTCTAGGCAAAAGCATACTGCTTTGGGCATATCCAAATGTCACATTTCCCAATCTTTGACTGATAAAACAGACTTGAGTACTTGCTTTATTTGTATTCTCATACCAATCAAACTCTTGTTACTTTACGGATTGCTGAAGACTAAGCTATACTCTGCTCCATTGCCCTTCAATAAACAGCTCTGATTAAAACAATAATGAAGCTTTCCTCTTCCTCCTCTTCCTCTTCCTCTTCCTCTTCCTCTTCCTCTTCCTCTTCCTCTTCCTCTTCCTTCCCTGTCTGAGAATTACTAATCAACTTTTCAAAATAAAACTCACTGGAAGGATCCTCTTTCCATATGCTGTAATTTACAGCAAAATAGCTGCATGGTGAAGTAATTTACACCTCTCAATTATACTTACATTCTGATTTTACCCATGGGGATTAACAAGTCCTTCCCTTACGAACCTCATACATGGAGCTCTAGACAGCACATGGAAATTAATTGCATATAATTAATTTCAATGGAATCGAAGGACCCTGGTACATGTTACTTTCCAAAATTAAATGCTCTTACGGGAAAAGATCCAAGAATGGTTTTAGAAAACAAAGGAGGGGAAGAATACAGGGTAAGGCTTCTAAGTTTCTTTCTATCCCCTTAATATTAATAGCAGCTCCACTCTGGGTCATGTGAACAGGAAGGAAGAGGGAGGAGGCTTAGAACAGAACAGTCAGCAACATTCTGAGTCTTTACCCAAATGTGTCTCCCAGGATGAATACCCAGGATGCATTCCCTAGATCAGAGCTTTCCAAACTTTTCATGTTGGTGACACACTTTTTAGACATGCATCATTTCACGACACACTCTTACAGCAGGGCACAAAGCAGGCACTAGGACCTGCGTGGAATCACAGCAGGTTTGGAGGCAGCAAGGCACAAGGCAGGCACTAGGACCTGCGCAGAATCACAGCAGGTTTGGAGGCAGCAAGGCACAAGGCAGGCACTAGGACCTGCGCGGAATCACAGCAGGTTTGGAGGCAGCAGCAGCCTTGACACACCCAGACACTGCAGCTGACACACTAACGTGTCCCAACACATGGTTTGGAAAGCTATGCCCTAGACTATTTTCTCCAAAATCCCAAGCCAGAGCCACACATCTGACTTCTCTTTTGCTTGCACCAACCGTGGTGCTTTTCTGTTCACTTCTCAGGAAATTATTCTGCTGACAGACTGACCAACAAACTGAGTCCTGAGCCCCCTTAATAGTTTATTTCCAACATCCTCTGGGATGTGGAAATAATAAAAAGATAATATTTTTATGGTATAAAAACTTTGGCTAATCCATCATAAGTGTAGCAACCAATTTTGGGGAGGTTTGGATGCTGGCTTAGTGAAGGAAGGTGATTTCCTAGAATAAGCTTTGATGTTATCGTATATTATAGCTTGACTACATGATTATCTTAATCAAAACTCCCAAGATATAACATTAATCAAGCTGCTTCTTTGACAGTTTGTGATCCATGGGGTGATTTATTACTTCATAGTAAGAGAAATAATAAACCAAATACTGGATATAAACGAAATACTGGCTATATAGTTAACTCTGCATTTAATTCAAAAGAACACATGCATCGTGCCTATGCTATTAAAAAAAAAGATATAGAGTAAAACTACATCTGGGACTCAGAAGCTGACTCCTAAGCAGAAAATATATGATAATCACTTTATTGTTCTTCAGACTTCATTATAGGTTTCTCACAGACTTTAGGAATCAATGTGATTAGCAAAACCAAAATTAAGGAGCATGAAGAGGTTTGAAATAATTCACAAAACATCATGCCAATTTAGCATGTTTTCTATGATCTACAGTTCTGGATATTCTAATAGAAATTCAATGGCACATCTAACAAATTTCCAGTCCGCAGGATTACTTTGCTTTAAATCCATACATTTGTTTCATCAATACTAGGCAAACTTAGTTCGGTTGGAACTTTCACACATATGCATACATTTTTAAGTCACATACGAAGTGGAAGTTAAAAGAAAACTAGAGGACAGCAGGGTGAATTTTGGCATATGTCAAGGTGTTCTGCTTAAGAAGACACACTAGGGAGAGTGTTCAGCTTATATTTATACTATATGGTAAACATCTATACTTGCCCTAAACTAATCATCCTTAAAATCTATATTTCTTCAAACTATGCTTTGATCTGTGAAAGGGTAACAAGGTTCTTGTTTTTTTTTAAACAATCATGCTAAACTATATTCAACTTTGTTCTTCTCCGCCTCTGCTATGATAAGGTACTTTGGCAATATTGAGCCTGTATCCTTGAAAACAGTTAAGTTTACACAAAAAGTAAACACTTTGTTATACATAGTTACTTAGTTATACATTACATGGTTTAGACCGTGGTTATATTATTTAGTGCATTCCATTCAGCATTCATGTTTAAACATGATAGGTTTTTACTACAAAATGGTTCCTCTTGCAATACAACAACTATATGCTATAGCAATGACTTGCCTCTTAATAGTCTTCAGTAGCTGTTTTTCCTTGCTATCGATGGCTTATTTAGTAAATGCAGTAAAACTTCCTTATCGAAGAACTGGGTCCTTGAATCTCTGCCTGTGAGCCCTCTAGTTCAAACATCAGTCTGGATGAAGCCTGGTAGACATGGTGGAAGGAAGGATCGATTGGAAGGATAGAATGGTATGGAGAGAGGTATTGTGAATAGGATTTGTGTAAACAAGATTTAGATTTCTTTTTTTTCTTGTCTCCTGAATTTAAGTTCCTTTGCTTATTGCTACTTTCTCTTGTCTCTTTCCATAATGTTGCTTACCCCAGTGTGTGTGTGTGTGTGTGTGTATGTGTGCGCGCACATGTATTTTTTATTTATTTATTTTCTATCCCGCCTTTATTATTTTTATAAATAACTCAAGGCGGCAAACTTACCAAGTACTCCTTCCTCCTCCTATTTTCCCCACAACAACAATCCTGTGAGGTGAGTTGGGCTGAGAGAGAGTGACTGGCCCAAAGTCACCCAGCCGGCTTTCATGCCTCAGGTGGGACTAGAACTCTCAGTCTTCTGGTTTGCCATTGGCTCCTTCCTAGGGCTGAGAGAGAGTGACTGGCCCAAGGTCAGCTAGCCAGCTTTGATGGGATATACGCTGGCTTAAAGGGGAAAAACTCGAGGCTTGAGAATAAACAGACAAGAATGCAGCGTGTTAGGGCCAACAGTGTTTACTGATAGCATAAGGCAATAATGCAGATACAATCACATTATCGCAAAAATGAAAAAGATGAATATACAAGATACATCATTGTAAAAGGAAAACAAAACAAACTTATAAGCAGAGTTCCGTGTATTGATCCCAGGGCCAGAGTTCCTGCCATGGCCTATACCCAAAGCCAGGCATAGCTCACTCTGCCCAGTCCATGGGAAGTGAACACGTGAAGAACTACATGGCTAGAAGACACTAGAAATTGAGAAGACATAGAACACCATTTTGCATGGTTGTATATTCAGTTCTTCTAGCATTCTGATTGGCTGGATGTTAGCTGTGACACACACTAGGCCTCAAAGCACACAGCATGGCCTGCTGCATCTAAGCACTGAGTTCCCCCCCTCCTTGTAAACCAGGGGGGCCTGGGGAAGGCTTCCCACAGAAGGAAATCAGGAGGATTAGTTCCCATGGGAAGATCCAGTGCTTGTGTGGGCACTAGTCATAACAATACACACGTGACCGTTGTTATCTTGCACCTGCACTTCACGTCACCATGAGAACGCTGTGCTTTGTAAAAGATGCAATTTGCCAAGACACTTTTGCTTTGTAGAGAAACCCAATTTCCAATTTCATATAACCCAATAAGAAATCTGACAGCTTTCATGCCAAAGGCGGGACTAGAACTCTCAGTCTCCTGGTTTCCCATTGGCTCCTTCCTAGGGCTGAGAGACAGGGACTGGCCCAAGGTCACCCAGCCGGCTTTCATGCCTAAGGCAGGACTAGAACTCTCAGGCTCCTGGTTTCTAGCCCGTTGCCTTAACCACTAGACCAAACTGGCTATGTATGTATGTATGTATGTATGTATGTATGTATGTATGTATGTATGTATGATTTAATCAGGTCCTGGTTTATTCAGATCCTTGATCATGTAAAGAGCTGTAGTTACATTCGAGGGAATGCAACTACAATTTCTTTTAGTTTCTCTTTACAGCTCCTGCTCCAATGCATGGAGAATAGAAAGAGACCGAGATGGGGGATGCATACTTTGAGCTCTCCATACAGTCATCTTGAAAAAGAGCTGTTTTCTAAATCCAGCCCAGGTACTTATTGATTCACCCCCGCCAGTTCATATTGCTTCCCAATACCATTGCAACAATTCCCAGCGTTGGTGTCTGCATTTATTTATCAAATGATGACAAAACCCAGGCTAAAAAATATGTATGTAAAACCCTGAAAAATAAAGTAATCCTGTTATTAAAGGCAAACAGTTTGGAGGATCAGAATGAGATTCAGCCCTAGAGTTAGATCTATAGCCGTGTCCATAAATGACACACAATTAACATTTTCTTTAAAACTAGTTTAGATTGACCTTTCTGGTTTTGAACTTTTTCAGCTAGCACTGGGTAAATAAGAAGAATCCATATTTGCATTGCCTTCATTCAGTGAAGGAACTTAGGAGGGATCAACAACATTTGGATGGACTGAGTTCTGTATTCACTTACTGGCACAAGGGAAGCCCCATATAATGGTATCCCACAGCATGAACTTTGAGAAAGTTTTACAGTATATCGCTCTGGAAAAGTTTTTTTCAGGGACCACACGGCCCAGGGAAGGAGTATTTATGACAATCCTAGGGTCAATAGAATTTATGCTTTCGAACTGTGGTGCTGGAGAAGACTCTTGAGAGTCCCTTGGACTGCAAGGAGGTCAAATCAGTCAATCCTAAAGGAAATCAACCCTGACTGCTCCTTGGAAGGACAGATGCTGAAGCTGAAGCTCAAATACTTTGGCCACCTAATGCGAAGAGAGGACTCACTGGAAAAGACCCTGATGCTGGGAAAGACGGAAGGCAAAAGGAGAAGGGGACGGCAGAGGATGAGATGGTTAGATAGCATCACCGATGTAACGAATATGAATTTGAGTAAACTCCGGGAGACAGTGGAGGACAGGAAAGCCTGGTGTGCTATGGTCCATGAGGTCACGAAGAGTCGGACACGACTAAATGACTGAACAACAACAACAATAGGGTTTGCCACCCAACTGCATCCATTGATAAAGTCAGTTCTTTTGCCTTTGCATAAACAGAAGTCTTCCTTTTTCATAGAGATATAAAGAGCTTTCTTTCCTACATGGTTTTGCTTTGAACAAATGAATAATTATTACAGACCAGATGGAATTTATTAAAAGAATGATGAAAGTGTTGAAGTGTTAGAAATGATATTTGTCAAGCAGACTTCTTCTCATAAAGGGCTTTTAAGGTGATTAAAAGAACTTACTTATTTTAGCCAGATAAGAAAATAGTTGTGGTTGATTGTTTTAAAGCAGTTCAAACAATTGCTCAATGCTTTCAAGAAGACTCAACTGCTATGTTCATTTTTCAAACTAGACTATAGCTTGACTATATTTACTAGAAAGTATTATGTATTGTACAGTTGCACATCACAAATGGCAGCATAGAATTGCCGGTCATAATATGGTGCATTGAATGACGAAGATGATCTTGACAGAAATATGTAAGAAATGTTTCTTAGGCAAAAGGGGCTAAAACAAGTTTTAAGTCCATAGACCAGGGCTTTCCAAAGTGCCGCCGCTGGCGACACACCAGCGGCGGCGGCGCGGGGGGGCACGCGCGTACGGCGGCGGCGTGGGGGGCATGTGGCGGCGCGTGCGTGCACGGTGGCGGCGCGGGGGTGTGCAGCGGCGCGCACGTACACGGCGACGGCGGCAGCCTCCGCTAAAACGCGGAAACACTGATACCGCGCCGCTGCCGCTGCCGCCATGCACGCGCGCGCCACCGCTTCCGGGTGGTGTGGCGACACACCACGCTGTGTGTGGCGACACACTTTTGTGTCGCGACACACAGTTTGGAAAGCTCTGCCATAGACATTAATAACAAAATAACATTCAGAAGGGGATCAGGCGACACCTCCCTAATTCACTGAAGTAGAAGGGGGTGGGGAGGTGCAGCACAATCAGCCTTGCAAGATTCTGTTATTATGGCCAATCTCAATAAGTTTTTTCAGCCTTCCAATGGAGCTGTTTTCCTAATCTAGTCTTCCTAGTGCGGTTGACGTAAGGTCTAAAAATTATATTTTTCTCTCTTCTTAAGCTACATATTGTTCATTGCCCTTTAAAATAAGTTAGGCAATACTTCAGAATGAAGTTTGGGTGAGTGTGTTTTTCCCATTATAGAAAAGTAGAGAAAAAAAGTATAGAAAGGAAGAGAGGAAAATAACGAGATAGGGTATTTTGATACAAACAATGTCCTTTCCATAGCTGAAATAATGGGACCAATTATTTTTTTCTTATTAAAACTGGTTGATAAGTAATGGAGGAACCAGATGTTGCATTCATACAGGACTAACAGCAAAAAGCACCCTATACAACACAAACAAATGCTTTTTCACATTTCCATTATATGTAAGCATGCATCCCACGTCAACCTGTCAACACTACTCAGAATCAGTGACTTACAATCACTATCACTCTGCCTATATGGTGTTGGGAGAAAGGAGAGAGATCCTATGTGTGGGAAAGGATGTTTAGATCTTCTACTAGAAGTGGAAGTTAATATTTTTTCTACCCATTTGAGTCTGAGTTAGACCTAGCTGGTAAGAATAGAATAGAATAAGAATAGGGAGGAATAAGGAGGAAAGACACAAAGAAACTAGGGTCACATTTATTAAATGCCCACTGGCACTGCAAGGATGATACCTCCCTGTCCTTGGTTAAGGTGGTCTTATGAAGTCCTCCCTCCTGAGGGCCTCATTGTTGCAAAGGAGTAGAGAGATTTTTCTTGGAGAACTATAATTCTGAATGGATAAACTGACTATCCTCCCAAATTATCAGTAGCTTGGTTTCGGTATTCTGGGGCCTTTTATCATACTTACGGTTGCTTCAGAATATTCACCTATCCCAACTTTTACCTACTACATTGGCACTAGTGGCTAGCCATTAGCTAATTTTATTTTATTTATTTTTATTTATTGGATTTATCACCGCCCAACTCCCCCGAGGGGGACTCTGGGCGGTTTACAACAAAATTAAAACATTAATATACATTTATAAATAAAACAAAATACATAGCAAATAATAATTTAAAATATAATGAGTAAAATGGGATCCAAAGGCAGAGTATTCTTAAGTTTATAAGAAGAGCCCCTCAGAGCAAATCTAAGGTGCAATAGATTTAGGATTCAGAGACAATACATTCACATCAGGGTGAAGGCCAGAGAAATGTTGTTGGGTATACAGTATATTAAAAGAGTTACAGAGGAAAAATGAAATATATCAAAGTATGTCTCTGCAGCTTCTAAGGAACCCCAAAATGACAGTGGACCAAATCCCTGGAGCTGCTTGTCCACTACGTAGTACCTTCCCAGGTTTTCAGGTCTATGCCAAGGTTCTAAAGTCTCTTGCCACTTTTTATACTTTCCCAAAGGACAGGGGATCAGAACACCACCACTCCTGGAGATGGCTTGACAGCATATCTTACATGACTTGGTCGCAACTCAGACAGCTGTCTGTCTGCTGTCTGTATTGTTCTTTTATCTTAATTGTCACAAGATATATTACTGTTAGGCGGCCCCAAACTGAAAGTGATTATCCTATAATAAGATACAATCGGTAAAGCTGGCTAAGTAACTCTTTCTAAGAATGAGAATGGAGGAATTTATATTATATGTGCAAAGACAGGGGGGGGAAAAAGACCATAGCATTACAGCTCCCCCCCCCCATTTCTTTTGAGGTGACACTACACTTACCAAATGTAAAATTAGTTCAATTAATACAACCAGGTAATATCTATGAGCTAAAGATTTCCTCTATTAGCATCAATCCAGGGAAGGGCAACAATAACAACAAATCTGCAACCTGGGATACCTGGCAGTAACTAAAAGAATCCTACTCAAACCTAAAACCATTAAAATAAGGTACTGGGCCCAAAAAAAACATTATAAAAAGCAAAACCAGAACCTAAAGGCTTCAATCTTTATCTTGTTAATTGTCCAAGCAAAGCTGAACAAACATCATGCTTTGTCCTGTCTCATCCATATATTCATCCCATGCCAGAGCAGGAGCTGGTGGGCCCCAGTGTCCTAATTCATACCTGTATCTCAGTGAACTCCAAAGTTCTTCTATTATTTAAGGGTCAACCTTATCATGAGACTTGGAGAAACAGTGTGAAACCCAGGCAACATATTACAGAAGGGTAACCATTTTCTTGTTTCCAACTTAACTGATGTGTGCCGTTAGAAAATATGTTTCAGCCCCAAGCAAGGACAAGTTAATTTTTCTTTATGTTGACAAGTTGCAAAAAGGTCCAAAAAGGGCACTAGCTGAGATCTAACACACACACACACACACACACACACACACACACACACACACTTTGCTTTGTGCAACAAAAAGAAGAAAAACCGAATAATCCAAATATTCAATTCAATTTCTGGATGTTTCAGCCAAGGAGAAGCTGCAATTTCCCTTGAAATTATTATTTTTAAAATACAATTTTATTAAGAATTATAATTATAATAGTAAAATCTAATACAGGCTAAACTTGAGAAGAAGAGAAGAGAAAAGATAAAAAGTGGAAGGAAAAAGAAAAAAAGAAAGAAGAAATGTAGTAAGAATAAAGAGAAAATAAATATATAAAGAAGTAACTTCCAACCTTCATCACAAGAAGTATAAACAAATTTAGTGACTCCTCACCCCCTCTAAGGTTACGAACATTTATCTCTTCATTCCACATTCCTTCTCTTATCTATAAACAAGTCCATAAAACATCATCTTTTCAGTCCTGGTGTCAGCAGAAAGTCCATAAAGAGTTGCCAGAAGTAACAACATATCTTGTTTTAACCGTGATTAAATAAGCCAACTTTATATCCCTTCCTTTTAGTTCTAACAGTCTTAATATTTACTTCATTCAAATATTGTTGTAGGATATGATTTCTCTTCATTTCTTCTTTGTCCCATTGTACAGAGTTCTTCAAGACTTTAACAAGCCTCTTTTGTAAATCCAGTAGGAAAATATTATCTAGGTCACTATCTTGGTTTGTCGTTTGTATTTCCCTTTTAAATGGCCCATACTTTAGCTCCATAACTTTCAAGAAGCTTCTTTTTGAGAGTGTTGGCAAGAAAGAGAGATGCTTTAGTGCCATAAAACTGACAGAAAGTAGCTCTCTCATTTAGGACTTTATTAAGGATTACTCTGGTTTGAATAGCAGGGACATAGTATGTAATATTGTCCTGAGCTGTAAATTAGAGAGGAGCAAATAAAGTAATCTGTGTTAGTGGTGGGTTGCTGAAATAATTTATCAGAATTTTGATTTTTTTTCCCCATAACTGGGCTGATTGTTGACGATGGCATTGTATAGGTAAAGTTTAGAACCTCTGCAGTGATAAAGGTATGTTTATAATAATGTTGTTGATGATAATAATAATAATTTAATGAATCTCTACTAAGACATTTATGAAACACCAAAACCATCTTTGAAATGAGCTGCTGCCTAAGTGATACACTAACCTTTTGGAGATGATGGGCATATTGGAATTTTGAGACCAGATTGTGGACTGACATGGTGAACAAGCCTGGTCATGAAACATTAGGGGAAAACATGTATCAGTCCTAACTATGGGCAGAGGAGCACACTTCTAAGCAATATACCCCACCAACCCTGCACCCACACCCCAGGGTACTCATGGAAACAAGCTAATTCTTGAGATTGGTGCTTTGTGATAACTTGAAAAACTTTATTTTTTCAGTAAAATAAGAAAAAGGATGAAGGGGAGGGAAAAAGTAAAATCAAGCACCAGTTTGTCCACGCTTGCTTATTTAAATGAGATTGTTGGCTTACCTTGCATTTTGTGAGTGTCTTGGAGCACAGTTGACTTTGCGGAAAGGTGGCATATAGATTAACATTTCATATAATCTAATTTAATTTGTAACCCTGAACAAAAAATAAACTGAGGCCATCAAGTATCCAATTTAGCCTTACTGAACAGAATTGGAAAACAACCTACAAATGTCTGTTGCTAACACTGCAACCGTGCCAGAACTTTTCAACTTTAATTGTCTACCACTTAGAAAATGTACCTGTCAGTACTGGTATTTCAGCCCTTTCTGAAAGCATTGTGACAAAAAGTTATAACTAGCACATTTGAGCACATGGCTGCTATGCATGTCTGTACAATGTATCTATCTATCAATTTTTCTATCAAGCTTAAAAACAAAAACAATGTTATTGCATATGAAATGTAGCCCAAAGAGATAGTTATCAGCTGATTTATCTGGCCAGTGAAACCTGACAATTACTTCAAGCAAACAGAAAGGGAAAGTTCAACTCGTTCGGAATATGGATAGTGAAAGTTGCTGGGCTCAAAGTCCATTCAACTGGAAATCCCAGAATTAGCTAGCTACCATGGACATCACTCAGCTAGTGGTGTCATAAGGCAATGGTGAAGCATGTGTTTGGCTTGCAGAAATTCAGTCCCTGCTAAAGGTAAAGGTAAAGGTCCCCCCCCCGCACATTTGTGCAGTCGTGTCTGACTCTAGGGGCCGGTGCTCATCTCCATTTGTTAGCCGAAGAGCCAGCGTTTTCCGAAGATGCTTCCGCAGTCAGGTGGCTGGCATGATGCACACGGAACTCTGTTTCCTACCCACCGAAGTGGTACCTATTCATCTACTTGCATTTGCATGCTTTCGAATTGCTAGGTTGGCAAGAGCTGGGGCGAGTGCGGGATCTCACTCCGTCACGTGGGGCTAGGGATTCGAACCTCCGAACTTGCAACCTTCCGATCGACAAGCCTGGCGTCTTACCCACTGAGCCACCATGCCCCTTGCTATTTCCTGTTTAAAAGGTGATAGGAAACAGTCTAGGCATCCATTATAATTGATACCTTGGAGAGGATCCTATAGTGTCTGCAGGAACAAGCAAAATGAAGAATGAACTTCAGGAGCCTCACCCAATGTAAAAGCAATTTCAAGGAAGTCTAACTCAGACTGAAATATAGTACTGGATTATTTTAAATAAATTGATTTTTATTGTCATACTATTAGAACAATGGTCCAGCTGAATTTTCTTTTCTACTCAGTTTTCAAAACCACAAAATTTATTTTATTTATTTATTTATTTATTTAATTCATTCCCCGCCCATCTCCCATACAAGGGACTCTGGGCGGGTTACAATAATTAAGACTTAAAAATTTAAAATATTTAAAACCATACAAAGTAGAAGATGTATAAAAATAAATCCAGATATAAAATAAAATAAAATAGAATAGAATCCAAGATGGATTGGGGACCGTAGCATAGGTCTTATTGCTACGGGGCCAGCCAACCCCAGGAGGCACTACCACCTCCGTTGTCCCAGGCCCGGCGGCAGAGCCAGGTCTTAAGGCCCTTCCGAAAGGCCAGGAGTGAAGGGGCCAGTCTCACCTCCGGGGGCAAGATGTTCCATAAGGCGGGGGCTGTCGCAGAGAAAGCACGCCTCCTGGACCCCGCTAGATGGAATTCTCTTGTTGAGGGGGTCCGAAGCATGCCCTCTCTGCACGCACGGGTGGGGCGGGCTGACGTTATCGGGACGAGACGGTCCCTCAGGTACCCTGGTCCTATGCCATATAGGGCTTTAAAGGTAATCACCAACACCTTGAATTGGACCCGGAAGCAAACTGGCAACCAATGCAGCTCGCGTAGCAGAGGTGTCACATGTGCTGATCTTATGGCACCCATAACTGCTCGCGCCGCCGCATTCTGTACCAGCTGAAGCTTCCGGATACTCTTCAGGGGTAGCCCCATGTAGAGCGCATTACAGTAGTCTATGCGGGAGATGACAAGGGCATGAGTGACTGTTCGGAGGGCCTCCTGATCCAGGAAAGGGCGTAACTGGCGCACAACTCGAAGTTGTGCAAAGGCCCTCCTGGCCACGACTGCCACCTGCTCTTCTAGCAGGAGTCGCGAGTCTAGGAGGACCCCCAGATTCCGCACTGGATCTGAGTGAGGTAGTGCAACCCCACCCAGAAACAAAGATGACAACTTCCCGGATCTAGGGGGGCCATCAATCCACAGCCACTCCGTCTTACCAGGGTTCAGTTGAAGCCTGTTGTTCCCCATCCAGACCCCCACAGCCTCCAGACACTGAGATAGGGCATCGACCGCATCACCTACTTCACCCGGAATGGAGATGCATAACTGGGTATCATCAGCATATTGGTGATACCTCATCCCGTGGTGACGGATGATCTCGCCCAGCGGCTTCATGTAGATGTTGAACAGGAGAGGAGAGAGAACCGATCCCTGCGGCACCCCACAAGACAGGGGTCGCGGGTCAGCTCTCTCCTCTCCTATCAACACTGACTGGGAATGGCCCTGGAGGAAGGAGGCGAACCAGCGCAAAACCACGCCGCCCGCCCCCAACTCCCTGAGCCGCCCCAAGAGTATACCATGGTCGACGGTATCAAAAGCCGCTGAGAGATCTAAGAGAGCCAGGATGGACGCACTCCCTCCATCCCGCCCTCGCCAGAGATCATCCATAAGTGCGACCAATGCAGTCTCTGTCCCATATCCTGGCCTGAAACCTGACTGAAAAGGGTCCAGATAATCCGTTTCTTCCAGAATCCTCTGGAGTTGCAATGCCACCACCTTCTCAACCACCTTTCCTAAAAAGGGAAGGTGGGAGACTGGGAGAAAATTTCTCAGAATAATAGGGTCCAAAGACGGTCTTTTGAGGAGGGGGTGCACCAGCGCCTCCTTAAAGGCAGCCGGGAACACCCCCTCACTCAAGGACGAATTTATAATCGCCAGGACCCAGCCACATGTCACCTCTCTAGCTGATTTCACCAGCCAGGAGGGACATGGGTCAAGTTGACATGTGGTGGCATTTACAATCCCAAGGATCCTGTCTACTTCATCAGGCCCAACAGGATCAAACTGCTCCCAGATAACATGGCAAGTACGAGCCTCTGGCATCTCCCCAGATCTTGTCTCACGCTTGGAGTCCAACTTGGAATGAATCTGAGCGATTTTGTCCTGCAGATGCTCAGAAAACTCTTCCGATCGGCCCTGTAGATGGGTCTCCCCTTGCTCCCGACCCAAAAGTGATCTTGTAATCTTAAACAGGGCCGTCGGACGGCATTCTGCGGATGCAATAAAAGCGGAGAAATATTCACGTTTCGCCGCTCTTACCGCCACAAGGTAGGCCTTAACAGCGGCTCTAGATTGTGTTCGGTCAGATTCCATCTTCGTCTTTCTCCAGCGGCGCTCTAGACGTCTCTTAACCCTCTTCAAAGCCCTCAACTCCTCCGTAAACCACGGAGAGTGACGGGCCGAACAGGGCCGGAGAGGTCGCATAGGCGTGATCTTGTCCAGGGCTCTGGCTGCTGCCTTGTTCCAGGCTGCAGCCAGGACCTCCACTGGACCGTGAAGCAAGTCCTCGGGAATAACCCCCAGCTCCTTCTGAAACCTCACTGGGTCCACCAGTCGCCGGGGGCGGACCAGTCGAATAGGTCCCACCTCCCTGCGGAGTGGGATAGCACAAGAGAGTCTCAGGGTCACCAGGGCGTGGTCTGACCATGACAATGGGGAAAGATGTAACTCTCCCCTCAGATCACATTGCCACTGCTCGGACAAGAAAACTAAATCCGGAGTGAGACCACTGTCACGAGTCGGGTCACGAATAATCTGAGACAGGCCCATAGCTGCCATGGTATTTCCAACAATTCTTCTTGGAAATCTTGCATTCACCCTCCCCTCCCCCCAAAAAAATTGGAGGGGGGGTTAAAAATTCCTCTGCACCATCATCTTTGCTCCTAAGTTAAAAGGTTTCTTTCTGTGATTATTTATTTATGTATTTCTACACTGCTCCTACTTTAGCAGTTTCATGCCTGACCTTTACTGGTAACTTTCTAAATCATAGACAATTACATTTCAGAAACTCTACTAACTTTTCAGCTGTTTAATTTTAATGTGAAAGCCAATTCCCTTCCATGTCCTTGTAAGAATATCTTTTAAACTGCTGGATTTAAAAATGCATGTATATAATCATATAGGTATTCAGCCTGAGAGAGAAAGGGAGAGATGAATGAATGGATGACAATGACTTTAATGAAAACAGAACAATGGACAAGGATATAACAAATTGGGTAGGGAAGTAATTAGTGCTCTGAAAATCAGAGAAACATAGACTACAGAGGACAGGAGTTACCAAAATGTCACAGATGAAGAATGAATATGTCCACTCTTACATGATCAAGAATATGGCATTGAGTATATGGTGGCATGAGATTAACATCTGGTGATTTGATGTATGTCAGCATCCCAATGACATGATCTGAAAGATATCCTGCAAAAAATCCATAATTGGAAATGAAATCCCTAGATATTTTTTTTCTCACTATTTCATTTCCTTCATCCTAATCTTCATTCTCTAAACAATCTCCCCCACCTCAGTGGTTAATAATTAGGACCTGATGAATCTGTCCAGTTTGGTTTCACTCCATTTTAAATTTTCCAGCCCAAATTCATTTCATAGCCTTTTCTCATCATTTTCTTTACAAATAAATAAATACCACAATTGATGTGCATTTTTTCAAATATATACTGTACATTATTGTATGCACTTTTTCTAGCAAACATAGTTTTACGAGCAACTGAATTTTACCTACATGTTTGCAAGTTATTTTCATCCTTGTTTGTTTTTACATTTTGTTTCTTTCTTCTAGGTAAAGGTAAAGGTTCCCCCCACACATTTGTGCAGTCGTGTCCGACTCTAGGGGCCGGTGCTCATCTCCATTTGTTAGCTGAAGAGCCAGCCTTGTCCGAAGACGATTCCATGGTCATGTGGCCGGCATGACGCGTGCGGAACGCTGTTACCTTCCCACCGAAGTGGTACCTATTTATCTGCCTGCATTTGCATGCTTTCAAATTGCTAGGTTGTCAAGAGCTGGGGCGAGTGCGGGAGCTCACTCCGTCATGCAGGGCTAGGGATTCGAACCTCTGAACTTGCGATCTTCTTATCGACAAGCCTGGCATCTTACCCGCTGAGCCACCTTCTTTCCTCTACATTCTTTCTTCTACATTCATGTTTAATCTTTCTGATGGAGAACATCATCACACTTTAAAAAGAAAAAAAACACACAAAGAAGAATGTTAGAATATTAAAGCATTTCTATTCATATATTGACGTGAAAATGAGATACATTTGCATTAGAATGCTAATGGGACAAACTTTCCCCATCCCTATTAATAATTATGAAAGCATAATAAAATATGTTTAAAATGCAACCAAAAACAATTTAATACGGTAAAAGTAGCTTTAAGTAATGAACAATTATTTTCTTATTTCTCCTAGGAGCAACCACAGGCTCCTTTCCTGCAACTGGGCATATTATTTATTATTAGAAGCTATTTGGATTTAGCCAGGAGATTAGAGATTTGTGTCATATTGCCCTCTGTGGTGATGCATCAGAACTGCAAGTTAGCATCCTTATTTTGATGTCAAAGTATTCTCTATTTTCAGGAGAATTTAATAGAAATTGAATAAAAAATATGAACAAATCAAGAGATTGTTCTTTTTTTTAAAAAAAAAGACATTCTCTTATATTCATTACAATTTTTTGAATTTTTGGTCCTCTGTATTCTTTAATATTCTTGTTACCATGTATAACATACAGGCATCGAATATCACAGTTCAGATTTGGACCAGATTTGTTAAATATTAAGAATCAAGAGAGTCTTTTTTTGTTTTGTTTTACATCCCTGAAAGGAAAGAGAAGGTTAATGCTAACATGTCTCAACTTGTTAAGGTGATAATACTATATATTCTTTTCGATTGGTACTACGATTGGAGCATAACTAGCTCTTATTAATTCTTATGGGTCCCTCTGGATGATTATTGTTCTTTTCTGATTTTGCAATATTTCCTGCATGTTCAAATTTTGTAGCCACCCAGACTCATTCTAGAGTTGGGCAGTCCTAGAAATGAATTTTATAAACAGAGAAACAAACAGACAAATGCAGTTTTGGAAAAAGAGGGCTGTTGCAACTCCTCCTATCTGGAATGATCTCTTCCCCTCCAGATTTGTGTGGCTCCTACCCTTATGTCATTCATGATATTCTTGAAGACCTGGTTGTTCTTCAGGATATTCTTGAAGACCTGGTTGTATTCTTGTATTTTATTGATTCTCTCAAGTTCTTTCTTTTTGTGAAAGAGCACAACTCCCATTATTATCTCATATAAGCCTGTCAGTTATCTAATAACTAGGGCTCTGCAAGTAGGATGTGTCATGCTTTGACAAGGAGCTAGAAGACATGGAAACAACCTGTCCTGCCAAGGTGCTTCATGCATTGTGAAACATCTGTCTAGCACTTTCCTTAGCTGAAAATGCATGCCATGTCCATGTCCTCCAGTAATGTGGCCCAGCTTCTCCCTTGTTTAGTGGGACCCCATGTCATTTCTCAAAGGTGCTTTGAAAAGAAGTTCCTCACACCCCTTCACTGAAGCAAAGCAAGTCTTTGAAGATTTGCAAAGCCCTAATAAGATGTGATATTGGCTATATTCCATACAACAAAAAAGATAAATTACGTTTTAAGTGGTCTTGTTGAATCAGAGGTATCCATAGTTTCCAGTGCTTTTATCAGAATGACTAAGTGAGCATTGCACTGTTGCATCATAATTCAAAGGGTCAAAGCTAGAATTGTGATGGTACAACATTAATTTCCTCACGTCCCTTTCCCTTCATTCCCCAGTGGATGCCTTTGAGTTAAATAGGTTTAAGGATGTGCTCCAAAATGATTTGGAAGAAGTGCTTCAGACCTTTATCTAAGCACAGAACCTCTCTGCTATTCCTTGCGGTAGGCTGACATTTTTCATGCGTGCTCAGTGGGGGAAATAGAGACTGTTTCACACATGCTCCTTCTCTACTCCTCCCCCCCTTTTTTTTTTCACATGGCAGGCACACTTAATAATGTCCCACTAACTAACAGCTATGAATGTTCAAATGAGAAGAACTGTTGTTCTCTAATCTCCAGGAAGATAGCCAGGTTTTGCCCAATTGTCTTTTCTATTAATTGGTATCTATCTCTATCTCTATCTATCATCTATCATCTATCATCTATCATCTATCATCTATCATCTATCTATCTATCTTAAAATCAGTTCTTTATTTTTTCTGTATATGTTTATTCCTGCCCTTTAATTGTTAATAAAGATGGAATCTTTGATTGATTGATTGATTGATTGTACCCTGTTTCCTTAGCCACCACACAAAAATGTTCATAATACACTTTTGGCCATAATTTTC
Source organism: Charina bottae (assembly GCA_023362775.1). Taxonomy (NCBI): domain Eukaryota; kingdom Metazoa; phylum Chordata; class Lepidosauria; order Squamata; family Charinaidae; genus Charina; species Charina bottae. The sequence goes on along the minus strand of JALMGJ010000019.1, from coordinate 3,406,666 downwards.
TCAAATATTTTCCAATTTTTTGAAAGTTATAGGGGATTAAATCAGGAATATTTGATTTTTATTTTTTGGTTTGGTTTTTATTTCTTCTAAACTTTTTTTTTATCGGGGAGGGAAACCTTCTCAATGTAATGACAGGCTCATTTGTGCATAAATGTCCCTATTCTGAATTGCTTGAGAAGCTTTGATCACATCATTTCTCTATGATTTATTAAAATGGCAACAGTGTTTCATCTCCTTTTTTATACGCCAATATGTTTCTGGCAGTGTCTTGAGCATTAGAATTTTGCTTAACTGTTAGACATTAAATATTTAGTTTATCTGGGGAGAAAAGAAAAGGTAACAGTTAATCTTTGTAAAGCTGAGCTATTCCCCCCACCCCATTTTTTTTAAGAATATGCAAAATTAATTGTACCACAGATAGTAGTAAAAACTGGAATAACTTGTGACAGAGCATTGGGAAAAATTCTCATGCACATAGGTACAAGACACCAATAAACAATTCCATTTCTTTCCATAATAATTGCCAACGTAAATGTAATGTAAAGTAATAATATCATAATATTATATGATATATGATATATGAAATAATAATACTCCTTTGTGTATTGCAACTGTCTTAAGCCTGATCAGTTTCATTGGGTGACTAGGCATTCTATTATTCAATCTCAAGCTTTTCTTTGCTTTTCTTTAAAAAAAGACTATAGATTATCAATACTTCCTGCTTGAGAAATTAGTGAAAGATGTGATATCATAGAGGAAAGCCTTTAACTGATAGCATCTTACCTTCCATCTGAGCTTCTTTTTCTAAAAGTGGTGGTAATTTTTATGTGATCTTTAATTTGTCCTCTAATAACTAGAGCAACTTCTATCCACACCTTTCTTCACCAATTGTAACTGGCCCTTCCTTACACTCCTCATGTTTTTCCTTATTCTAGAAATTGTATTTTCTATATGTGACTTCCAGCTGAAGCAAGCATTTTTTTTCCCAAAGGGCTAGGGTCTCCTTCAAAGGGCATGGTGGCTCAGTGGGTAAGATGCCAGGCTTCTCAATCAGAAGATCACAAGTTCGGAGGTTCGAATCCCTAGGCCCGTGTGACAGAGTGAGCTCCCGCACTTGCCCCAGCTCTTGCCAACCTAGCAATTTGAAAGCATGCAAATGCAAGTACATGAATAGGTACCAGTTTGGTGGGTAGGTAACAGCGTTCTGTGCACATCATGTCGGCCACATGACCGTGGAAGCGTCTTCGGACAACACTGGCTCTTTGGCTAACAAATGAAGATGAGCACTGGCCCCTAGAGTCGGACACGACTGCACAAATGTGCAGGGGAAACTTTTACTAAGGACTCTTACCTTCATAATGGAATGGGTACACCCAAGCTCCCCTTTCTTAAGGCAATTGACTAATGTTGTCAGAAGCCCATTACATTCAGTGTGAAAAAGACTTGATAGAATCCAATTCCTTAATAATTAAATTTACAGTTAGTTTTTTGTTACTTTCTGTTAAGCCAACCTCCCCTTGAAGGTCAGGATAACCTGCAACGTACTAGTCTCCTGGCTGACTATGGAGGAGGAGTGGGCAAATGTTATAGAATGTGTCTCTGAAGGGGGAGGTGATGTGGTAGATTTCAGAAATGCTGGTGGTTCTCAGGAAGGAGGGAACACATTCCAAGAAGGGGGTTTTGTTAAGAGGAAACATAGTCCAGGAGGCGATTGTGGGAAAACTAAGAGGTTCAGAATAGCCCCACCCTAGAGCTTTCCCAGGTTATTTCCCCGAGGTTAGGTAGAATTGCTTTAGTCTGGCAAGATTCTGTCTACATGGTGTTAGCAAATAAAGAACTGAAGTTTGGCTGGACTGATTCTTTGTCATTCTTGGGCTGGGCCTGACAGCAAAGGAACTGTACCTCTTATCCATTTCTTCCTCCAAATTTTGTTGATTTTCCCAACAGCCGAGATTTTCAGCCAAAACCAGTAACATTTCATAGGTACATGAAACTCATGAGAAACTGCAATATATTTTCCAATTTATCTACATTCTCATAAGAGGTCAACAATAGATAAATAATTTCAGTTATATCTGAATGGCAAAATGTAGCTTGCACATAGATTATTGTCATCTCCCTTTGCAAGTTGCTTTTAAGCAGGAAAGTTATTTCTGAATGGTCATCTGGTTCATTGGTAAGTGAAGAGGACAGTGGCAGAATTCTTTCTCTATTATGAGTTCCATACTCCTTCTTGTCTCTGAAATACTAACCTGTACATTAATTCACACTCGGCATGCAGGGAAATGCTTGGAACTATTTACTCCCACACAGACCAGACCAATTATTGAAACAAGGTTGCCTTATTTTAATCTCCTACAGCATCCGTGAAAGAAAAATAAACTTTCTGAAGTTGTAGGATTTTTGTTTTTAAGAGAACCAAGTCCAGTTTTTGACAGTGGACCCTGAAGGCCTGACTTCTTCCCAATCAGCTTCCCATCTGTTGCGAAAAGTCATTACGTTTATCTTATTATCAAGGGTATGTTGGGAATATTCTCTCACTACTGATTGAAGAGTATCTGCTGAGACACACTTCCACAGCAGAAGATGCTTATTGGTGGTATTTCTTCCTGGGTCACTGCTCTGGGCTTGCCTATTGGGGTGAGAGAGACAAGCCAATACAGATTCAAGGGTAGAAATCTGAGTTAAAGGACAAATAAGGTGGAGCAGTGATGAGCAAAGTGAAAATGAGAATGAAAGAACAAGCAATGATACAGACTCAAAGTCAGCTGCTGGAGAATCTTGTTTCTCAAGAAGGGTAGAACTCTTCTACCTCTATAACTTCTTACCTAATTTGAGAGAAGAGACAACCAGTTTGCTTTCAATCTCTCTAGCTAAGCAATGAACCTACTTTTCCTTCTCTTTTTAGCTTAAGTTGTAACGTAGAGGCCAAAAGTTTTATATAATATTAGTGCAGGAGCACAAATTGACCTAATTCAATGACTAAAGCAAATAATTTGCATCAATTTCTCTTGAACTTTCAGAGGAATATCTTGATTTGGTCAAAAAGAGTCAACTCATAATGAGCCTCCTTATTCTGCTGATCTGAGAAGATCATAAATGACAACCGTAAAGCACTTACCCAATGAGTGAAGCTCCATCCAAGAGGGGACAATCAGTGCCATGGTTTAATAATAATAACTTTATTGTCATCCCACTATACACTATACACCAAGTGCACAATAGAATGAAATTTCATTGCAGTTGGCTCACAATTTCAATCAAACAGTAAAATACTAATAAAAAAAATCCATAGTTACTATAAAATATACATTCTTTAGCTCACAATTTCAGTCAAACACTAAAATACTAATAAAAAAATCCATAGTTACTATAAAATATACATTCTTTACACATCCAACATTTCACCTAAAAGAACTTATTTTATTTAAGCATTCAAGAATCCAATAGCCTGGGGGACAAAGCTGTTTCCCAATCTGGCCGTTCTACATCAGATACAGCAGAACCTCTTCAATCAGTGCACGGTTTATGATAGGAATGTGAGCATTCGCAAGGCTAATATTTTTCTAACAGACCAAAGTTTCAGTAGAAGAAAATATATAAAGCTCAGGGTTGAACTGTGGAGTCCTTGGTGCTCTCTGACCTTGGTTATTTGCTTGCAGAGTTTCATTACTCGATTAGGTAACATCAGTGCTAGTGAGTGTGGGGTTTGCTCCCTGTTTATATCCAGTAGCTTGCCCTGCCAGTGTTGGTGGGGGTGTGGTTTTCTCCTTGGCAGTTCCTTAGCTACTGGAGTGGTAGCTAACACCCAGATAAGGAGGGATTAACACCAGACAAACAATCAAGCAGAAAACAATACCCTAATCAAGGAGTTACCAAGGAGTAAACCACACACCCACCAACACTGGCAGGGCAAGCTACTGGATATAAATAGAGAGCAAACCCCACACTCACTAGTACTAATGATGTTACCTAGTTGAGTAGTGAAACATCTGCAAGCAAAAATGCAAGCTCAGAGACCACCAAGGACTCCACAGACTGAAGCTTCTTTGATATGGAGGTTGGTTGGGATGAGAAGGAAAGGGATGTACAACATGAGGGCTGTAATTACAGGTATATATGATGGTTTAAAATAACAGATGACATGTTCATGGGTCTATATGCTGTGTTAGATTATTTTTACTCTTCAATTAAAACAGCCATTTTGGATATAAATATAAATTGTGGTTCCAAATTTGGTCAGAAAGCTGTATACCTCAACTCTCGAGAACTTTTGAAAATTAAATATATATGGATTTATGAACTCCAGGCATCAGCAAAGATCCCTACGTTAGACAATAAACATTCATAGGCACTCATAACTCTTACAAATGTGGTTTCTTTCACAAGCAGTTTTGAATATTTGTCAGATAAATAAGCTGGAAATTGATTCCTTATTTTTAGGCAACATTTTGTAAGCTGCAGTTGGGCTCATGCTGTGAGGCTGAGAATTTAGAGAACTGAGTTAGTCGTTCTCAAAGGATTCTGTCATCTAGCTGAAGAGAATAAAAAACCAAATCACCCTGCATAATAAAATTGTTCACTGTTCCCCCTTTATGAAGCTTCAGTACTTGAAGGCTTGTCATTTTTAAAATGAAGTATTTAGGTGGCATTTACAAAGTTAGGATGGAACAATATAGAAATGCTTCCGAGATGGAAGGCTGCAGTGGACATAAATAAGACATAAATAAGTTTAAGGAGTTGAACAGCAAGTATGCAAGTTGGATAAGCTGCCTTTTTCAGGCCAGATTATTTACCCAGATGACCCACTACTGCATCTCTTATTGACATGGACTCTTCAGATTCTGATAAAAATCAAATCAAAACCTTTATTATGGCCTTTAGGCCAGAGAACACTATAATAAAAACACATAACCTATAATTAGTAATAAAACTAAAAAGCAGACATAAAATACAATAATGTTACATAAAAATAAATGAATATAGTAACAATAATACAAATAAGAGTGGCAATCACCAAAATTTGCAACTAATCTTCAGTCGTAGGTAGGACGGATAGAACACACGGTGGAACAAAATTGGGGAACCTGGAAAGATGTATGTCAGGGTCCTGGTCAGATAGAAGATGTGAGAGATAAACATTGTGATCTCTACCAGGGTAGTTCTTTAAAAGAGGATAGATATGTATCTTCCAAGATTCCCTGTATAGATGCTTGTGGCTTGGAGATTCCATAGAGTCATCCCTCATGGGCATAAATGCTGCTGAAGAGGAATGTTTGTATATCACCCCCACAGGACTGTGGAGGGTAGTGCAGTCAACAAGGCCAAGGTGAAAGCCCAACGAAATTTCAGAATTACACCTGAGGAGAGATAAGATAATGGCACATGACCATTTGAGGAAAATCCATGAACTGTGGGGTTGGATACTAGGCTTAGACTGCTCTGAAAATCAATATCCCAGATAAGTTACTTAAGATGACCCCTGGCATTTTCAAACTTTCATAAGTTATTGTCCACAAGTACCTCAGCCTTTTTACTGGAGATTTTAAATTTCACAACTTTGCTCCTCATTCATGAATAATTTTAAATATCTGTGAAGTGAATGAGCTGCAATTTAGAATCATAGACTCAAAGCACTGGAAGGAAACTTGGAGACATCTCCAGTAATGGAGCACCCATGACCCCAGGAATCAGCCTGTCCCACTGTTTAATAGCTCTCATAATCAAGGAATTCCTCCTTCTTTCAGGTTTGGATCTCCCTCTTCTACACATTGGTTCTTTTCCTACTTTCGTTTTTAGATTTGGCAATTTCCACACACTGTCATTGAACAATAATGCTTAGGAGGTGTTCTTCAGCATCATTTCCAACGAAGAAGACCTTCAGTACACATATTTTTTCTTCCTTAGTCCTTGTCCAGAGGCTTAATTATGCCATCACAATTGACATCCTTTGTTTTCAAATTAGCCTTCAGGGCATTCGGCTGAATGCACCCACTTTGTCCAAGTCCAACACTATATGCATTCTCTTTCTAATTGAAATATTAGTTATTCTTTCTTTTATTGACAGAATTGCTCATATCTATTATTTAAACGTACAATGGGGTCAAACAGTAATGTACTATAATTTTAATAAGTCTATCCGACAATAGTGAATGATTCTTCCCTTCCTTCTTCTATTTTTTTTAATTGTGCACCTTCTAGGCAATTTGAATCGATTCATTTGGGGGGAGGGGAGGAAGGGGCTTAAATAATATAAATGAAAAAGACTTTCTGTTTCTGAGGTATACCTGAATCTGCAGGTTTTTTGTTGGCACTTAATCAAAAATGGGTGTAAAACTGCCAAAAGCTAGAATAATATAATTAATGTTTTGGCCTAGAAAATGTAGAAGCTTTTTGTTGTTTTAAAGGCCATGTTATAGCATTATAGATTATGAAGGTTAGTATAATTAAGAGTAGATTCAATTTGATTTGTATAACACTGCAAGGTAAAATATTATACCATGGATTATAGTTAATTAGAAAAGGTTCTGAGTGATTGAAATTTTTGCAATGCCCTGGTGTTGCCACCTGGGTACGGTGGCTCAGCGGGTTAAACCGCTGAGCCGTTAGACTGCCGACCACAAGGTTGGCAGTTCAAAACCTCGTGGCGAGGTGAGCTCTCGCCATTCACCCCGGCTTCTGTCCACCCAACAGGTCGAAAGCTGAAAGCGAGTAGATAAATTGGGTACCACTCACGTGGGTCAATTTGCTGGCGTCCATCGGAGGGTCGTCCTCGAACCAAGAAGACCTGGAGAATCCCGATAATGGTGGCGGAGGACGACGAATCCGGAAACAACAACTTCCTGGACGTCAGCAGCCGGCTCGGAGCGAGGCATTCTGGGGCATGTAGTCCGATGCCTGCAGCTGAAGAGATGGTTCCCTCTCCTCCTCCCAATTGCGCGGTAAAAACTGTAATAATATATATGATTGTATAATATATATGTATTTACATGATTGTAAGCCACCTAGAGCCCTCCATTAGGGAGGGGATAGGCGGGGTATAAATAAGATTAAAAAAATGAATTTGGCTGATCTTATTTTTGTAGTTTACTCTTGTATACTCAAAGTCATGCATTTCTTAGTCATCTCTTGACTTTACTGCAACACACTTTTCATGGGGCTGCTTTTGTAAAGCATTGGTTCAAGCTGGTTCAGAATGTTATGGGTAGCATCTTGAGTAATTATGGGTGTGCCTTGGTATGCCCACGAAACACCTCTGCTTCAAGAGCTGCATTAACCAACGATTGGCTTCCGAGTGCAATTCAAGGTACTGGTTAAAGCCCTTCCTAAGTCAATACTGTATTTGCAGGACTATCTTCCTCCAGTGTCATCTGCCCACCCATCAAAATTGAGTATGCTGGGTTAACACCAGCTCCCATCTGCATGGGAGTGCCACCTGCAGGGACCTTGAAAGCATGCCTTTTCATCTGCAGTCCACAGACATCACAATGGCCCTTTACCTTCTGGCCCTCCAACAGTCCGTCAGAACAGGGCTATTCCATCAGGCCACAGAGGCCCAAATGCTATGATTGCTCCTTCTGGTTAGGAATGGTCTTTTAATTGCTGGTCTACACACTGTAATAGTCTCATTTCTTACATTCTTTGCATTCTTTTCTTTTCTTCTTCTTAATGATTTGGCCTATGCTCTTATTTATATTGTTATATTTAATTTTAACCTGAATTTAAGGATATGAGGAATTGTATGCTGTTCAGAGTCATCTTTGATTGGAGCAGCTTATAAGCCTTGAAATGAAATGAGTATTATATTTCAAATAGAGATGTAACTACATAATAAGTATATGTGAAGGGTGTTTTGCCTTGGGAAACCTTTGATCAAGGTACTCCTAGAAAGTACTTTGACAGAGTGAGATAGTCCCTTGCTTCCAAGTGTCAAAGTGGAGTTGGCACATCACTTTGATTCAACCAACATACACAGAAACCTAATTAGGTACTTACATATTAACTACTAGAGTTGGAAGTCTTGTGTCATATGTAGAGTCCCTGGCTGAAAGGGTAATTTAAGAAGCATCTTTAACTTATGGTTGGTTGGAAAGACTACAGCAGTTGAGTCTATTTAGCTTGGAAAGAAGGGCAGTGAGGAGAAACATGATAGAGATATACAGTATACCATCATAAAAATGTAGATAATGTGAAGATATTTCCCCCCGTCCCTTTCTCATATTGTTAAAAGAGTTATCCATTTAAACTAAATGCGGAAAGATTCAGGACTCACAGAAGGATTTTTTTAAAATTATTTAACTATGGAATTTCTTACCAACTGCTTTAGTAATGGCAGACAATTTGCTTAAGCTTTAAAAGGGAATTAAAATATTAGATGTTAGATGTTCATGGAAGATAGCACTAGCAGTGGCTACCAATATAGAAGGCTGTTTACTACCACCTGGATCATAGGCCAGAGTGCTTCTATACTGGCTGCTGGAAGCAACAGTGGGAAGGAATTACTGTATTACTTTCCAGTCAAGCCTGGTGAACTTCCCAAATCCACCCACTCGTCCACTGGGTGACCTGGGATGCTGGACTACATGGACCTGTGCTCCAAAGCTCAGACCTTTTCTGACGTTCTTACTTCTCTAGTCTTTTCAATGGAGGCATCCAGCTAACGTGGATGAGCCCTGACGTGCTACAAGGATTGGATCAGCTTGATGCACAGAGGCAAACCGTCTCAGTGAGACTGCTGTGCAGATTCCTGCTATCAAGACATATCTGGGAGGTGCAACCTAGAACCCTTTACAGAGAGCTGGAGTAGCAACTCAAACCATTACATAATCCTATACTTGTTTATACAAATTTAATATTGCTTATACTATACTTGTATAAATTATTTTTGGTTGCCTTTCTCAAATGACACCTTCAAGAATGGAATGTTGATTGTGGTGCCAGTCTGTGCCTGGTAGGGATTATATAATTTATGCCTTGAAAGAAGGCAATAGATTCAAGGAGGTGTGCTGCTGTACTTCCTTAGCTCTTTCCCTCCTTCCTCAATGAGGAACAGAGTCAGCTTAGAATAACAGATTAATTAATTAATTAATTAATTAATTAGTTGGAGCCTTAACACCTCTCATATATCAAATATGTCTTGTTGCATTTCAATGTATGTGTCTGTAGTGTTTTCATATTGTGAAAGATACCCATGTCTCCCTTTCTGCTTATCTTCTTTCATTATCAGTGAAAAGTTTTAAAAGAGTTTTTCCCCCTCTATTGGGCTCTTCTCCTGATGTCCATGCATGCTTACATTGTCACTGATCAACATTCTGTATAATACGTGTGGCCTTGGAGACATTTATGAAGATTACTGTGGACAGCAAGAAGAATCAGTCAGTCAGTCTTGGAACAAATAAGGGGAGACCATTCTCCCGACCATTCAGCGAGCAGAAATTTTCATACTTTCGGCATGCAATGTGAGCATATATTGGACTAGAAAAATCTATTCCTCTTGGCAAGATTGAGGGACATAAAGGAGATGATGTGGGTAAGGTAGATGGATGGACTCAAATAAATTATAAGAATGTGCTTGAATTAGGTATGGAGGAGCAGGAGGATTGATTCAAGATAGATCAAGTGGCAAGGATTTATCATACATCCACCAATTGAATCCAACGTATGGCACCTAGCTAAGTAACTAGTAGGCTTAGAAGTAAAGTATCTTGTGAGTTCCCATCCCCAAAATAGTAGGTTTCCCCAAATGTGGGCTCAGTGATCTTCCATTCCATCTTGCATGGGGGTAGTAATGGAGCACTCCTTGTTATTCTTCTTTAGCACTACTAGCATTGCCTGGCCTTAAAAGTGCACAAGAGAGTCATGCTCCACTTTCATGCAGAAATGGGAAATTTCCCTAGACTGTAAGAGTTCCTCCATTATTTCACCCAGTAGGAAATATGAGAATGACAATGAGCTCATTGGAAGGCCAATAAGTTGCACTCCACCACCACCAGGTTCTTCTTCAATCTGAAATTGAAAATGTTCCCCAGAAGTCCCTGCATTAGCAGAAGAACCTCTACAGCAACCTATATTTGATAGGGGAGCACAGAGAGTGATTTTTTCCATAATCTGCTTCCACTGTTATTGCCAGTAACGTCTCTCAATTGAAAGTAGAGATTATTCTTGGGTGCCTGAATGGGCAGCATACTCTCTGCTGTCCCATAGACCTTGGTAACTGCTGATGCTGGGCTTGAAGAAGGTATTCAAGATAGGTAATTACTGGAAGTTCACCAGTTAAGTAATGAAAACAAAGTGAGCTTTCAGCTTCTCTGAGGAAGCTACTCCATAAAATAATTTCTAGGGGTATTCCATCCCCTACCTCTACCCCTTCATTTTTGTACAATATGATGGAGAAGAAATAGCTTGTTAATTTCTCTTGACAGACAAATGAAATTTTGGCAACATTTTCAATGGTGGTGCTCCTGCAATTACCTGGGTGAGAGGTACTATATGTGTGTGTTGAAGAAGAAGAAATGAGTGAGCCTCCTGTCCTTCATTGTTTGTCTCTCTGTAGCCATGCTGCTTTCTCACAACCCTTCCTGTAAGAAGACATTCAGAGGAATCTGTCTTCCAGGAACTTTCATATAGTATGGAAACAGAAATTCAATGAGATGCAGAGTGATGAAGAGTGATGGGAAAAGATGGAGAAAGCTGTGACCAAAACATCACCACAGTGAAAACAAAGCATATAAGTAAGAGATGTTACAATACTTTATGGATGACAAAACTATTTTTCACTGGGTGAAGAATTTTGGAAAACTGGAAGACAGATATTACTGAACAATAAAAAAGAGTCTGACATATAACAGTATGCATCCATGTATGAATCAAGCTAGAATAGCTATATTTGTAGACTGGCCCCATTAAAACTGCTGGTTTGAATAGGTATTAACTCTTTGTTGGATCAATCTATATTGGCCAAATCACACAAACAACTTATGGCTTGTTGCTTTTTATCAGCTGATGAATGTGCCCCAGTAAATCTCCCCATGGTTTCAATAATTTCCTATCTCAGTCAGTCTCCTTGATCCCATAACCTGAAGACCAAGTTTGATAGTCTGATCTTACTGCCAGTCTTATTCTAAGTCTCCTGGCAAGCTGACAGAATGAAGATGTCACAGCTTAAATCTTGGCTGTGTAACATTGTGCCATCCTCTGCCCTGTTGATCATCTGCTGAGTGTGTTTGCTCCGATGTCAATTGTCCTTTGGGTTTCAGGGACCACAGACTTTGGTCCTGATGCTCACCCTTAACCATTTTATGGTCCATAACTTGTGATACATGAAGATAAAGCAGGTCCAACCACAATGGCAAAATCTGAAATGGGTATTGAAGAAGGGGGATCAGCAAAGATGCTAATTCAAAGTCCTTTGCCCTCCTTCAGAGATCCACTAGAACCCTTCAAATCCACTATTGCTCAAGAGAAATGTCTAAATTTACCTAAAATGCTGCTTGAGTTAGAGAAGAGTAGCAGGCAGCAAAAATAACAACAACAACAACAACAACAACAACATAACATTCCATTTAGAAAGCACCTCATGATTGTTATGTTTCCACAATGTCAGCAGTGTTGGAATGTTGATCTGATTATTTCTGGCTAAGCTTCTGGTTGCAACATAGTTGAAAATGTTGCGTAATTCGTTTTGGTTTTGTTGGTTTTGTTTTCCATTGGCATGGAAAAAATTGGCTCCTGAAATTCTGGTCCTGTAAGGGAATGGTGTCTTAATGGGTTTGCAGCTCCTTGCCAATATCACCAATAACCTAGACAAAATAGCTGGAGGTGAAATTGACTACAGTTTTGTCAATTTTCCCTTATCTTCAGCACTGGATGTCTGGCCACAAACTGCCAGAGTAGTTCTCTCTCACCCTTTCCCCTTTGTGTTGAGTGGAAGTGAGTGATTTTTGTTGGTGCAGAATCTGCAACTGCTACAGATGGGACAATTATTTTACTCCATGTTTTTAGCATCTCAGGTTGGAAGAAATGAGAACAAACATGGATCACCACCAAACCGTTTCTAGGAATTTGGGGAACAAAAATATTGCAGAATTTTACTTCATATTATTTTATTATTTTGCAATCCTTTTGATTTCTCTCAAAAACCCTCAAATGATTTTTCTGAGAACATGCTTCCAATTCCTTCTTTAGTGTTGTTTTTTGGTGACGTTATGGCAAAACGCTAATGTGAATGTCTCTTTAATTGCAGGCTACTGTTTTCACAGCTCTGATATGCTGTAATAGATATTTGCTGCTGGCAAAAATGTTAAAAATATTATGCATATGCATGCAGTTAGTAAAAAGATGCTGCTCGAAGTGCTATCAACTCGAAAGCATTGATCAAGATTTAAAAAGCTAAAATTATTACTTTTTAAATCTAGAACCCTTCAGTTCTGATAATCTTTGTTCAAGATAGACCATACTGACTGAGACCATACTGACAATCTAAACTAAAAGGTTTAGATTGCCCTCAGTGTCAAAAACTCAGTTAGGTGGTAGCATCCAGCAGATCCTAACTGATCTCAAAAAAGTAAACGAATTAGGATCTGGTTGTGCTTCAATGGGAAGCCATCTGGAAAATCTAGGAGTTGGAAACCTAGACTGGGAAGCTGACAACCATTCCAGAAATCATGGCAAACCACTTTTATATCTTTTCAAAATAAAGTGTACTGATGTGGCCAAAAGCCAGCAAGTAGTAGGCTCAATCCAAAAGAGACTATTTACACATAAGTGATTAAATGACAAAAAGAATCACACCGATCTTCAAGGACATTTCAGGTCCCAATTTAGGGGTCAGGGCATTTCCCTGCATTTGGTGGCCATTTTGTTCTTTTATGTGGGAATTCTAATAGTATATATTTATTTAATTTTTATCCTGCCTTTATTATTTTTATAAATAGCTCAAGGTGGCGAGCATACCTAATACACCTCCCTCCTCCTATTTTACCCACAACAACAACCCTATGAGGTGAGTTGGGCTGAGAGAGAGTGACTGGCCCAAGGCCACCCAGCCAGCTTTCATGCCTAAGGTGGGACTAGAACTCTCAGTCTCCTGGTTTCCCATTGGCTCCTTCCTAGGCTGAGAGAGAGGTACTGGCCCAAGGTCACCCAGCCGGCTTTCATGCCTAAGGCGGGAGTAGAACTCTCAGTCTTCTGGTTTGCCATTGGCTCCTTCCTAGGGCTGAGAGAGAGGGACTGGCCCAAGGTCACCCAGCTGGCTTTGTGCCTAAGGCAGGCCTAGAACTCTCAGTCTCCTGGTTTGCCATTGGCTCCTTCCTAGGGCTGAGAGAGACGGACTGGCCCAAGGTCACCCAGCCGGCTTTCATGCCTAAGGAGGGACTAGAACTCACAGACTCCTGGTTTCTAGCCCGTTGCCTTAACCACTAGAACAAACTGGCCACTAAACCAACATGAGCTGATACTTTCCTTTGTGTTCTCTATGATTTTGCAGTAACACCTCTTCATGGGGATTTGAAATAGCTAAAGTGTTGTTTTTATCCCTGTAGAAAGCTAAGAACAGTTTTTTAAGAGACTGAGGCTGTGGGACAATAATTTGGTGGAGAAAATTTATGGCAGAGGTAAGTCTAGGTGTCCTTAAGAAAGTCCAATTCTCTATTTTCTGGGTTAAAGTCACTCATGGAATATGGTCTTTGCACATTCTGATATGAACTATTTCCATTTGCATTTCCTGGATTAACTTATTGATAAAAATATAAAAGTACCTTGAATTATGGACTTTTCTGAATCACTGAGATCTTTATTCAAACAACATGCCACATGTTTTTAGCATACATCATACATGCCATGTGTAGTTTGATACAAATTACAATTATAGATTTTTTTTTTGTGGAAGTATGTGATGAATTTTCATGCATGTTTTAAACTCAGAATAAAGGGAAAGAAAATATTTTTGAAAGATCACCTGTAAAACTGATATTAGTCTGAATTTTTTTCAAGGATCCATCCTAGGGACAGCATTGTCAAAATTTCTCCCCTATATTGTCTGACTTGAGTATCATAGAAGGCTACATTAGACAATGTAAAAGTATATCATAACACACCCTTTAAAGAAGAATTAGGCTTCACACTTAGTTGTGTGATATGTCCTATGATTGAGAAATAATGGAAACTGACAGCAGGTCACCTTCCTTTGCTAGGGAGCATACCGCCAAGTGAAGTTTTCAACTTGATTATTCATTTTTGAATGCTGAAGCATGCCAAAAGGAGAAAAAAAAGTGTCTGTGCACTTAAGGAATGGCAGGAAGCCTAATTCCTTCTCCTGAAAGCACAAAAAGGGAAGAGAAGTTGAGAAAAACTGAACAATAGCAAAAAAACAAAACAAAAAAAACAAACCTAGCCTGAGGACATGAGACTAGGCAGAGATTTGGAAATGTATAATCTGATGAGGGATGCAATTACATTGAAAGAAATGAACTGATGGAATCACAAAGCTCTACGTTGTCAGTTAAGTAGAGGATTCCCCCCACACATCCACCTTTCTTCTTTTTGTGCCACCATATCCTAAGTCCTACTCATACCTTGGATCCACAGAAGAAGGGGAGGAAAGCATCCCTGTCAAATTCCATTCAGAGCCGTAGAATATAGATGGACTTGCACACGACAGATTTGCAAATGCAGCCAAAAGATAGTTTTTAGTTTATTTAGTAAGTCAGACTTGTTTGACAGTGCAAGGGCTCAGCATGTTCTGATGATGTATCGTAAGAGTAAATTTATGAGGGGGAGCAACTTCATCAGGGAAATGACAGTACGTAGTATCCTTGGTGCAATACTAGACTTCAGAAGCCTAGGAGGGACAAGAGGATATCACTGCTGGATGGTTGCATCTGGGAAGCCGTCACATTAATTTTCCACAATGTCTCCAGAGTAGTTATAATCCATACTAACTTTAATGAAAGTTTATCTCTTTGTTTAATCAGTCGAATCAACCCTGGTGATCAATAGGGTGGCAGATGTCTCATGAGAAGTGTACTTTCAGACTTGTAAGATTCTGTTAATGTAACCTGATTAAGGAATCCAGCAGAGTCCCAAACCCAAAATGAAAAGCAGTACTTAATGAATTATTGCAAAGGAAACAAGAAGGTCAGGGGATGAGTTGACCCAGTAGTCTAGGATTAAAAAAAAAAAAAGATAAAGACACCCTCAAGTCAAGCTCAAATCCAGGTGATTATAAGGACAGCTTTCTCAGCATCAATAAAGTGGCCCACCATTGCTTCCCCCCAGAATATTTTTCCCCAATTTCCTAATCAATCTAGTCTGCAGCCTGTCAGCTTTGCGAAGTAGTCCAGGCAGGAAACATGTCCAGATGAACTAATTCTACTTTATTGTAAGGTTACATTAACAGAATCATTTGTTGTTGTTTATTCGTTCAGTCGCTTCCGACTCATCGTGACTTCATGAACCAGCCCACACCAGAGCTTCCTGTCAGCCGTCGCCACCCCCAGCTCCCCCACGGTCGAGTCCATCACCTCTAGAATATCATCCATCCATCTTGCCCTTGATTGGCCCCTCTTCCTTTTGCCTTCCACTTTCCCTAGCATCAGCATCTTCTCCAGGGTAACCTTTCTTCTCATTATGTAACCAAAGTACTTCAGTTTTCCTTTTAATATAATTCCTTCAAGTGAGCAGTCTGGCTTTATTTCCTGGAGTATGGACTGATTTGATCTTCTTGCAGGCCAAGGCACTCTCAGAATTTTTCTCAAAACCACAGTTCAAAAGTATCTATCTTCCTTCGTTCAGCCTTCCTTACGGTCCAGCTCTCGCAGCCATAGGTTACTACAGAGAATACCATTGCTTTAACTATGTGGACCTTTTTCCTCAGTGTGATGTCTCTGCTCTTAACTATTTTATCAAGATTTGTCATTGCTCTCCTCCCAAGAATTAGATGTCTTTTGATTTCTTGGCTGCAGTCAGCATCTGCAGTAACCTTTATGCCTAGAAATACAAAGTCTGTCACTGCCTCCATGTTTTCTCCCTCTTTTTGCAAGTTATCAATCAAGCTGGTTGCCATAATCATGGTTTTTTTGAGGTTTAAGTGCAACCCAGCTTTTGCACTTTCTTCTTTCACATTCGTCATAAGGCTCCTCAGCTCCTCCTCGATTTCAGCCATCATAGTGGTATCATCTGCATCTGTATCTTCTTTGGGACGTTTTTTATTGCCACCTCCTGAACAATGTTGCGAACTTCTGTCCATAGTTCTTCTGGGACCCTATCTACTAAATCTAGTCCCTTAAATCTATTCTTCACCTCCACTGCATATTCCTTAGGAATATTAGTGAGCTCATATCTAACTGATCTGTGGGTCTTCCCTATTCTCTTTAGTCTGATTCTAAATTGTGCAATAAGAAGTTCGTGATCTGAACTACAGTCAGCTCCAGGTCTTGTTTTTACTGACTGTATAGATGTCCGCCACCTTTGGCTACAAAGGATGTAGTCAATCTGATTTCGGTGTCGACCATCTGGTGAAGTCCATGTATAAAGTCGTCTTTTAGTTTGCTGGAAGAGAGTGTTTGCTATGCACAGTGAGTTGTCTTGGCAAAATTCTATCAGCCTATGTCCTGCTTCATTTTGTTCTCCCAGACCATGCTTACCTGTAATTCTAGGTGTTGTTTGACTACCTACCTTAGCATTCTAGTCTCCTGTAATGAAAATAACATCTCTTTTTGGCGTATTATCCAGTACGTGCTGCAGATCCTCACAGAACTGATCTACTTCTGCTTCTTCAGCATCTGTGGTTGGGGCATATACTTGGATCACTGTGATGTTAAATGGCTTACCCTGCATTCGGATTGAGATCATTCTATCTTTTTTTGGATTGTATCTAAGCACTACTTTAGCCACTTTATTATTAATTATGAAGGCTACTCCATTTCTTCTGTGGTCCTCTTGTCCACAGTAGTAGATCTGGTGGTCATCTGATGTGAAGTGGCCCATTCCAGTCCATTTCAGTTCACTGACACCCAAAATGTCTATATTTAATCTTGACATCTCACCAAAAACCACATCCAATTTGCCCTGGCTCATAGATCTTACATTCCAGGTTCCTATGGTGTGTTGATCTTTAGAACATCGGATTCGTCGTTCACCATGAACACCGTTGTCCACTAGCCATTCTTTCAGCTTTGAGCTAGCTGAGTCATCACATCTGGGGCTAGTTGAACTTATCCTCTGTTCCTCCCCAGTAGCATTTTGACCATCTTCCGACCTGGGAGTCCCATCTTCCGATGGTATACCGACATATCTCTGGTTGTACTGATCCGTTTAGTTTTCATGGCAAGAATACTGGGGTGGGTTGCCGTTACCTTCCTCAGGAATCATATTTATTCTTACCTCTCTGCCATGACCTTCCCGTCTTGGGTGTCCCTTCATGGTTTAGCTAATGGCGTCATTGAGTTGCTCAAGCTCCCACACCACGACAAGGTAACAATCTCCTTTGCTGGAGTAACAGAATCATACAAGTCTGAAAATACATCTCTCCTCCTGTCAGCTTTACAGCCCAAGAAACTAGGGAGGGTGCCTTTTGAGAGGTTTGCCACACCCACATTCTTGCTGTAGGCTGCCTTTTATCTGACCATGGCCCTGGCTGCAACTCTTCCCCAAGGTCATTCCACATACCATTACACCCTCATATCCATCCTCAGATACAAAGCTAGAGTCAATAACCTATATATTGCTACATTGCCCATTATACCACCCATGGTGTCTGGCATTTATAAATCCAATTATCAGAAAGTTTAGTTTTCCTTCTGATCAATAAATTACAATCTTCCTTCTGCAAGACCTAACTTGGACAACCACTACAAAGGTTGCCAAGTTTTTTTTCAGGAGCTATGGCTTTCAGAAGACAGGTGATATCCTTTTCTCATTATTTGTCCCATGGGTTTTTTTGTTCTGTAGTTTAAATTAAACTGCCCTCCAAAAAGTCACTCATGCCCTTGTCATCTCCCATATAGACTACTGCAATCCGCTCTACATGGGGCTACCCTTGAAGAGTATCTGGAAGCTTCAGCTCGTCCAGAATGCGGCCGCACGGACAGTTATGGGTGCTGTAAGATCGGCCCAGGTAACATCTCTGCTGTGCGAGCTGCATTGGGTACCAGTTTGCTTCCGGGTCCAATTCAAGGTGTTGGTTATCACCTCTAAAGCCCTACATGGCATGGGACCAGGTTACCTGAGGGACCGTCTCATCCCCGGAACATAGACCCGCCCCACTCGGTCATGCAGAGAGGGAATGCCAAGGATCCCATTGGCAAAAGAGTTCCATCTAGCGGGATCCAGGAGGCGTGCCTTCTCTGCAGTAGCACCCGCCCTTTGGAATATCTTGCTCCTGGAGCTGAGGCAAGTTTCTTCACTCTTGACCTTCCAGAAAGACTTGAAGACCTGGTTCTGCCGCCTGGCTTGGGACGGGAATGCCAATAGTTCCTCTTGGGAGTGGGTGGTGCCATGAAACCCACCTTATTATTAACATCCTTTTGTTTGGATTTTATATGTAAATTATTGTTGCTGTAATTTTGTAATTTTATATTTTTAACTTATTGTTGTGAACCGCCCAGAGTCCCCAGGTATGCAGGAGATAGGCGGTGATACAAATTTAAATAATAAATAAATAAATAAATTCTATATTGGTGTTTTACTGGTGTTTTTGTATGTTCTGTATTTCTCTGTTTTGTTGGTCTGAGACTGTTTAATCCATGACATCATCAAGATAAAAATAACCCATTATTACCAGGTCATGATACCTACTGGATATGATGTGTTTAATTTAATCCATCAAGAAGAAAAAAAAAGCCACTAGTCAACCCTAGAGTGAATAATTAACATAACCCTACCCCTAATCCTATGTGGATTCATATCAAAACTAGCTAAAGTGAATAATTAACAGAACCCCAGACTTCACTGTAGTTTGAAAGCAAACCCTATTTTGTGCATTATGAAATAAAGCACTTCATAATGTTTTAATTTTTGTGGATTTTTTAAAAAAATCTCTCCCTTGAATGCAGGAAAAAAGGTAACTTTTTAAATGACAGTCTACTTTATCTTTTCTAAACTGTATTCAGATTTTTCACCCATTGCAAATAGTACTGAATGTTTTTCTCAGACGAAAAGTGCCACTGTTAGTAACATCCAGGAAGATGGTATGCTGTCCTACTTGAATTAACTTGATAGATAGGGTCAAGCCAAGGAAGGAAAGGAGTAGGGGATTATGTTCTGTGAATAGGAAGATCTGAAAATCTGTTGGCGTTGTGGTGGGTGACGCTTTCTATTCAACCCTCTTTGGCTCTTTATAGCTATTTTTGAAACCCACACTGCGAACCAAGAACTAATTGGAAAGTAAACATTTCTGCAACCCGAAGCATGTTGGCATTCCATAAAGCCTTGAAGTCCTGATTGTTCTCCCACGTCTGGGGGTGTACTAGAATGGGACCTTTGGGTGTGTTGGTTATTTTTGTTTTCTGTTTGTATCTTGTGCTTGGATTCTAACTTGTTTTGGATTTGCACTGGTTTTCATGCTACTATTTGTGAACCAACAAGAGTCAGCCTGAGTCAGGTGGTGTCCTATTTGAATTAAATAAATAAACAAATAAAATAAGCATATTTATGGAAGTGAAGGCTATCCAGATTAATTGTACTGGCCTACATAACAAGGCCAGATTCAACCCACCACCTTTGCTGCAACATCCAAGGGTGCTTTGCTTATTTTGAGAAAGGTAAAGTGATAGCTTGACCCGTGCTGATCTATGACTATAATAAAGATTGATTGATTGATTGATTGATTGATTGATTGAGGCAGCAGGTGTTGGTGAGGAGCAGTGGCTAGATTTTAGAAACCTGCTGAGGTTGTTCATCACTGACCCTTGATCCTACTCAAGCAAGGTTCACTTTCTGGTTCTCTTGAGATGGGCTACCTCATCCTTAGGGGCATGGTGGCTCAGCGGGTTAGACGCCAGGCTTGTCGATCAGAAGATCACAAGTTTGGAGGTTCAAGACCTGAGCGCCGCATGACGGAGGGAGCTCCCACACCAGCCCCAGCTCTTGCCAGCCTAGCAATTCGAAAGCATGCAAATGCAAGTAGATTAATAGGTACCACTTCGGTGGGATGGTAACAGCGTTCCGCATGCGTCATGCAGCCACATGACCATGGAAGCGTCTTCGGACAACACTGGCTCTTCGGCTAACAAACAGAGATGAGCACCGGCCCCTAGAGTCGGACACGACTGCACAAATGTGCAGGGGAACCTTTACCTTTTTTTTTTTACCTCATCCTTAATTTCAAGGGGGGGCGTGGTGGCTCAGTGGGTAAGATGCCAGGCTTGTCGATCAGAAGATCGCAAGTTCGGAGGTTCGAATCCCTAGCCCTGCATGCGGAGTGAGCTCCCGCACTCGCCCCAGCTCTTGCCAACCTAGCAATTCGAAAGCATGCAAATGCAAGTAGATTAATAGGTACCACTTCAGTGGGTAGGTAACAGCGTTCCACGTGTGTCATGCCGGCCACATGACCGTGAAAGCGTCTTCGGACAACGCTGGCTCTTCGGCTAACAAACGGAGATGAGCACCGCCCCCTAGAGTCGGACACGACTGCACAAATGTGCGGGGGGAACCTTTACCTTTACTTAATTTCAAGCAATAATCTATCTCTGTTACTGGAAGCACCACTAATTTCCTATGTTCACCTACATCCATGCAAAATCTTCAATATAAAGGTTTTCCAAATCCAAACACTTTTTTGGGGTGTTTAGCACATAGACCATTAAATCAGATTTAGGCAAAGCAAGGTAGGAAATGATCAACTGGATCATATGTTCACTTGATGACTACAAAATATTTGTCTTATTAGGTTTGGGAGTCCCTTCACAATTACTTGTCATGGCCTTCAATTTTTTATTTGCAAAGCTGCAGCCAAAGATTCTTATCCCCAAATAAGAAAACCATATTTGGATCTTGCTGATGGAAGCTTAGTACATTTTTAAGCCTTGTTTTCTCCACTCTATAGTGTATAATGGGGTCCCTATTCAATCTGGGATTTGGCTACCTATTCAACAACTCTGTGCTGGCAAGATTTGATTGTGTAATGCTTCTCAATGAAAGCTGTTCACTTACTCAGTCCTTGGCCATCAAGTGTAATGTAAATCAAGTCTGTAAAGAGATCAAGTGATGTGGGCTCTGACTATGCAGCTTTATTAATTTTAAAAAGTCACCCAAGATCATGCCATTCTCTCCAAAATGAAGTGGCACCGAGATAGCATTTACTGATTGCTTATTCAGGCTCATTTGCCTTCTGTTTGCTTTCGCTGTGAGCAGCCATGTTGATACATTCATGCAAGCTTTTAGAATCTGCAGTTTACTGTCCCCAACTCCCAAAGGAATAATTACTATCCCAGCATAGGTTGTCTTTGGCAGATGAAAGGCTGTTTCTCACATGGTGTGTTATGCTATTATCTTGCGCAGGTGTTGCAAGAGCAAAAAGGTCCATCCGTTCCAGTGTCTGGCACTCATGACAGCCAGCCCTAGGGACTTGGAGAATATCATTTGAAAAACCTGTTTTCTGTCACATGATGTGCATTTCCAAATAGTTAATGATCTCATTAGGTGTATTACAGAAAATGGCCAAGTTATTAACTGTGGCTTCTTCAGTGTGCGTGGTTGCCTTCTGGGAATCTTCAGTTGATTTTGAAACCTTGAAGACAAATAAGATGTGCAGTGATCTTTTGTCTGCTGAAAAGGTACTTGAATTCCAGTTGTTCATTGCTGAACCCCCCTCTCCTAAATCTTCTTGCTTACATTTTTCCCCTTGTGCTTTCCCCTGGTAATTGGGGGAAAAAAAGGTTCTCATGCAGACATTCCAACAAAGGATTAAATATTTGAAACTACATTTCTTTAAATAAAATCCACAAAGATGAAGGCTAAGATCTGTTCTCTAACATTCCAGAGTACAGGATATGGGATAATGGTTGAAATTGCAAAAAGGCAAATTCTGATTTAATGTTCAGGAAAACAAAAACAAATCCAGTTTGACAGTTGAACCAGTTGTCCAGAGAGACATGGAAGGCTTCCTTTCTCTGGATGTATTCAAGCAGAAGATGGACAGCCAACTTCTGGAGTGTTTTAATATGGACTCCTGCACAGAATAAGGTATCCCTATTAAAACACCCCAAGGGGCCATTTCAGTAAGGAAATGGCCCCTTTCAATTCTATGATTCTATGATCCCTTGTACTAATTACCACAGAGATGCAACAGAGATAGACAATATCTCAATATCTTCACCAGCATGGCCAATATATGATAGGAATCCAACAAAATGTAGATGTGCAAACATTGCCATCTCAAAAATATGGAATGTTAGCAGAATGTTAGTGTTCCACGACATATACACATCTCTTTCCTAACTGAGCTCTCCTTCTTCAAGTGAGAGACAAGAGACAACTGCTCTTGTAGGGTGGACATGGAGATCCTTCCTTCCTTCCTTGGAGCCAATTAGAGAGAGACATTTTGGTGTAGTGGTTAAAGGCACCAGCTAGAAACCAGGAGACCATGAGTTCTAGTCCTGCCTTAGGCACAAAGCCAGTTGGGTGACCTTGGGCCAGTCCCTCTCTCTCAGCCCTAGGAAGGAGGCAATGGCAAACCACTTCCGAAAATGTTGCCAAGAAGACTGCAGGGACTTATCCAGACAGCCACTAGGAGTCAAGACTGACTTGAAGGTACACACAAAAAAAGTCAATTGAAGAAGAATTGATCAGAGGGGATCCAAATAAATGATGGAGTGGGGTAAATTAATTGAAGAGAAATTGATTTAAGGATGGTAGTGGTGAATAATAAATGTTGTTAATTAGTTGAAAGAAACTAAATTTGGGGGTAACTGGAGCCACACTGGGAGGGCCACAAAGTGGGAGGGATAAAAGGTATGACTTGATATCCTTGGACAAGACACTAGCCTTTATCTAGTCCAGTTCTGTGTTTAAAACAGAAACCAGTTTAATATCTTTAAGGAGAACACGAGAAACCATTCTTTCTCTGTTTCTCATTCTAAAGAGAGGGAGAAGAGTTTATTTTATTTATTTATTGCAAACATTTATATGGCCATCAATCTTACAAAAGGCGACACTGGGTGGTGTACAACAATTTAAAAAAAGTGAATAAGTAAAAAAACAATCTTTATAAAAGATAAAATTATTAAAATACGAATATTATCAAAAAAAATTAAAAATACCAACCCCACAGAGAAAGCTAGAAGGTCCGTCATAATAGAGCCATCTAAGAATGTCCCGCATTCCCAAAGATGCCCAACATAACCAGGTCTTGAGGGACTTCCTAAACGATAGCAGGGAAGGAGCGAGCCTAATTTCAAGGGGGAGAATATTCCACAAGGAGGGAGCCACAGCAGAGAAGGCCCACCTCCAGGGACCCACTAAATGCAAGTCCCTGGCAGATGGAACCCGTAACATGCCTTCCCTGCTTTATTATTATTATTATAAGAACAATACGTGTGAATGGGCTGTGAATTTGCCACCCTGGACTTCTTCTCCCAGTTCCTTCATCCACATATTAGTGTGACTAATCACAAAATACCTCATGTGTAAAGTTCTATGAGTGAAGGTGCTGAAAACTTCATGAGGAACTATGCATAGAAGCTTCTTCAGACCTTCACTTGAATGTACTCTTGGTATGGCCAAGAGTTAAGGGAATCATGTGATGTCATGATGAGAAGTGCTACTTCTCAGACCCTTTTCAGCTGCTTTTACCATCCCTCCTCACCAATGTGTGTCTTGCTTGAAAAGCAGGAGGGTGTGTACCTGTGTTGTCATTTGTAAGAAGAGAAAGATTGCTAAAGATATGCAGAAGGCTTTTGGAAAATGAAACAAGAGTCACCTGTCACCCTGTGAAACCCTGTTTAAAATAAACATTAAAGGATCCTGAGAATGAGGAAGAAGAACAGAAGTGTCTTTTCCTGGGTGTTTCTCTTGCAATTGTTTATGATACGTTTTTTTTTTTTTTTTACTGTGATATAAGATATTGAATATTACATTCAGGGACACAGCCGGGTTTCACAAGGTTTATAAGGACACGGAAATAGAATGTTCTTCATGGGAATTGACTGGACAAGTTCCTTATTCATGCTAAAATTCTATCTATATATGACCTGTGCAAACTGAGCATCCTTTGATTCAGCACATTGCTTGGGGCACTGGGATGTAACCTGCCTCAGTGTTCAAAGCAAAGCATTGGAAGATTATGTGAGCGACCTCAACTGCACACTTGACTTAGAAGTAAGTGGCTTCTATGCACACACTACTCCTACACAGAAGACCACTGAACAGCCAGAGCAGCTGTGGAAACAAAGTGGCCCAAGCAATGTGGCATGGCTGTCCTATGATGGGTTAATAAAAATGCCACTTCAGCCGTCTGCTCCAATGGGGCAATTTGATCAAATCAAGAGTGAATGAAGTCATCTTGTGATGCTTTGGACATCCCTAATCTCTAGTAGGGATGTTCATGATTGATAACATTCATAAGTATTTATGTGTCGCTTAGCCTGAGAAATCTTACACAAACTGTTGAGCTCTTTTATGGATATTTCTTCAGAAGTTAGCCCCATGGAATCCAGCAAAACCTGTTCCCAGAAAAGTCTGCATAAGATTGCTGCATTCAAATGCTGTATGTGAACATTAAGGCATCAATGAAAATGCTTTGTCAGTAAAGGCAGAGAACAGCCGAGACTGTAGCTGAGCAATGATCACCTCTAAGGGAATATTATTTCCAGAATGGATGTTCATTGTTGTAACTTAAGGATAGTATCTGCTCCCTTAGACATTTTATGCCTAGTTACCATTCTCTTTGTTTGGAGAAGATGCAATCATGAATTAAGAAGCATTGCTGCTCAAATAATTAGGATCTGCGGTGCTTAAGGATTACTGCCATTAAGGAAGTATCATGGCATGATCGGTGTCATTGCAAGCTGTGAATTATCCATATGTGACTTACTGCTTATCCATATGTGCTCTACTGCTGCTAAGGTGGCCTTTCTTTGGCAACACAAACCTCAGGAGAAATTACTTCATGCTGAATGACTTCAAAGAGGTTGTTTTTTTTTTCTCCCTCTCCCCCAAAGAAGTTCTTTAACTTGGTCTCAAGAGAGAATGAACCCCTAAGAAGCAATCAAAGCAGATGGCTGGTGCTGGAGAAATGTGAAGCTCTTTCTACTCCATCAGTTTGTGTGAAAAAGGTAAAGATAACCTTGAGTCAAGGTCAGTTGAGGTGATTGCATCCATATGGTTTTCTTGGGAGTATTACATAAGCCAGTGCTTCCCAAACGTTTTCCTTCATTACCCAAAACTATTTTTCAGAAAGTCCTTTTTACCCAATGTAGGTAAAACACTTTAAGTCAATGTTATGGGTTTCTGTGTCGTTACCCAAAGAAAAACCACTTTTACCCAATTTTGGGTAATTTACCCAGGTTTGGGAAGCACTGACATAAGTTACTTATTTATTTATTATCCGGCCTTTATTGTTTTAATAAATAACTCAAGGCGGCGAACATACCTAATACTCCTTCCTCCTCCTATTTTCCCCACAACAACAACCCTGTGAGGTGAGTTGGGCTGAGAGACAGGGACTGGCCCAAGGTCACCCAGCCGGCTTTCATGCCTAAGGCAGGACTAGAACTCTCAGTCTCCTGGTTTGCCATTGGCTCCTTCCTAGGGGTGAGAGAGAGGGACTGGCCAAAGGCCACCCAGCCAGCTTTCATGCTTCAGGCGGGACTAGAACTCTCAGTCTCCTGGCTTGCCATTTGCTCCTTCCTAGGGTTGAGAGACAGGGACTGGCCAAGGTCACCCAGCCAGCTTTCATGCCTAAGTCAGGACTAGAGCTCTCAGTCTCCTGGTTTGCCATTGGGTCCTTCCTAGGGCTGAGAGACAGGGACTGGCCCAAGGTCATCCAGCCAGATTTCATGCCTCAGGTGGGACTAGACCTCACAGACTCCTGGTTTCTAGCCCTGCACCTTTACCACTAGACCAAACTTAACCACTTGACCAAACTAATACTATTTTGTGATTGCCTTGTTCCAGAATTTCTTTTTCTTTCTTTCCAATCTAGCTATCAGATTTGAAATTCCCAAGTGGTCCCTTATACACGTATTATCAACCTTCTTTGCATACAGGATCAGTCAGGTTTGGCTCTGAGCTACTGCCAGCCTGCAGATGGCCATCAAATTATAAAATCACACACAGACCTGTTTATTTATTTATTTATTTATTTATATATATTTCTAACTTATATCACCGCCCATCTCCCCCCATTCCGGAGGGGACTCTGGGCTGTTGTCCTACATAGAAGCATCATATGCATGTTTACATCCATCTTTTAGCCAAACTGGCCCCCAAGGCAACTTGTGATTATAATAAGTGTAAAAATATTTAAAATACATAGAAAAACATAACTAGACACACACAGAGCTAAACACTGGATCAGTAGAAAACATATTATAGAAGGAAGGACAAACCTTAACTCAAAAAAAGGACAGACAAAAGAAAAATGCAATTGCAGTTGCCTGAAAAACCAATTCAATTTTCTCAAGGAAGAATTTCAATCTGAATTCAAACAAATTCATACTGAAGAAGATGAACTTTCTAAAATGAGGTCAGAACATTTTTGAAGGTTCATACTTAAAGGCTTCCAAAATAAAGATAACTTGGTGACACCTAAAACTTTGTATGTGAGTTGCAGTTGGTTGGCTGGGACACAATACCAAGCTTATCTATTAAATTGCCTTATCTCATCCATGTTCTAAGTGTCCCAACTAAATGATAAGGCAGTGGTCCATTTCTGCATCAATTCCCCAATTGGACAAAAGCGATTGTCTGCCTCAAAATTTGAATCCAGCTTTGAATGCATTTTTCTAATACACACATTTTGATATGCACTCTTTGCAAGCAACTTCTCTTGATATGTACCTGAGTGTATTTTAATAATCTTAATAATCTTATCTTAATCATCTTCATAATAATCACATTTGTATTCATCTATCTGAGTTGTGAACTGATTTGCAAAATTTAAAAGAGTTCTCTGTAGCTTGAATCATGTCAACTGGATTTCTATTTTCTCAGTGGAAACGTTTCGCTCCTTATCCAAGGAGCTTCTTCAGTCTGAGCAAAGTTAGTAAGGGAATTTAAAGAGTTCTGTTTTTGGCATGTCAGGACATTCTGTTTTTTTTTTTTAAGTTCAGAATGAATTAATTGGGTAAGCCTATATAAACATATGGACTAATTGAACTTCTCACCCATCTCTTCAATGAACAAGGGTAAATTTCACTAAATCACTGAATTATGAAGTAGACTACAAGTAAAAAACATAGAAATTCTCCCACACTTCTGTAAGTGCCTAGCTAGATACAACATAAGACTTGTGGTAGCTGCTAATCACCACTTTCCAATAAATTCACACACATGAGATTTGTGATATGACAGCTTTACATTCAACTCCCCCCACCCCTCCTTTTTCACATTAATTGCTTCTTACACGGTTGGAGACCTATATGGATCCATTTCTTTTATTTTCTTTTTTAATGCATTAAATCATATTTTTTTAGGGTGGAACAATACCAGAGCAACATTGCAAAATGAAGGTGGGTGCATTCAGGACAAAAAAAATGAGCTTGATTTCATTTATATTTCAATTCAGTTAAATGTAATGTATACTCTTTGTAATGTAATTCATACTCTTTTCTGGAGAAGATTCCTGAGAATCTTGGACAGCCAAGAAAACAAACAAATGGATCATTGAACAAATCAACCCAGAGTTCTCACTTGAGGCACAAGTGACCAGCCTCAAATTACCTTACTTTGGACACATTATGCAAAGATGTAGCTCTCTGGAGAAGTGCTCTGAACTCTACATTGGAGAAACCAAACAACCTTTGTACAGGAGGATGGCCCAACACAGGAGAAGTAACACCACAGGACCAGAGTCAGCAGTTTATCTTCATCTAAAGGAAAAAGGACACTCATTTGAGGACATTAATGTTCACATTTTAGACAAAGAAGATAGGTGGTTTGAGAGAGGGGTCAAGGAATCCATTTATGCCAACTTGGAAAATCCTTCCTTGAATAGAGGTGGGGGCCTCAGGCACAACCTTTCCCCTATCTTCCTTCCTGCTTTGTCTTCTGTGCCTAGGAAGATTAAGACCATTTTGCAAGCTCAACAGCAGCAGGGTAATCTTAACGATCCTCCTTTAGATGATAAAGGGACTTAGAAATAAACATCTAAAAATAACCATGACCTAGCCCCAGGTGCAAGGTCACACAGCCACCCTAGAAACATATTTTCTAGATTCCCTTACTAACTTTACTCAGACTGAAGAAGCTCCTTGGATAAGGAGTGAAACGTTTCTACTGCGAAAATAGAAATCCAGTTGACATGATTCAAGCCACAGACTGTTCCACCTGGATGACTGAGAACCTTCATCGACTCTCTGGAGAAGGCTGTAATGCTGGGAAAGGTGGAAGGAAAGATAAGAAGACAACCAGCAGCATGGTGGATGGACTCAGTTACAGTGGTGATGGGTGCACCATTGGAAGACCTGAAGGACCATGTTAGGTACAGATCATCATTGAGAATATCTATGTGGTTGCTAAGAGATGACACTGACTTGATGGCACATAATCAATGAATCAATTCATACCTTTACTTCCCAGCTCTATATTTTAAAAAATTCTTATTTGGGTTATGTTCAAAAGTTTGGGAATGAATTTTGGAAGGAGACACCAAAATCTTTCAGGGTCTATGCATAACCCTAGGATCTCATGGTATGTAATGCAGAAATGTTAGGGAGCTTATTGAACCCTATGCAAGAGTTAGAAAAGTAGGGCAATGAAACATGGCACTTAGGGGTGATAAGCTTTGGACTTCAATGCAACACTTGTAATGTCTGTTCAGAATAATTGTCTATGCATGCATTATGTACATCTATATTAATAAGAAGGAACCCAGTTATCTTCTGGATCTCTTAGGAAATAGTCTATCGGAGGGATAGTAGGAAGTCTTTTTAAATCTATCAAAATTTTGTTTTTTTTCCTTATTCTTTTCCTTTTCTATTTGTATGTATAAATGTATTTGTATGTTAGTTTGTAGTATATGTTTTGTATGTTAAATTTTTTTATTTTTTATTTTTTAAATAATAAAATATATTTTTTAAAAAAGGAAACAGTCTCACAGCTGCTTTATTCATGGTGGATGGGATTATATTGCTCCAAATAAATCACTGGTAACCATCTGAATCTACTCTCTGACTTACTAATTGAAGCCAAGTAGGACAAGGGCTAGAGATATATGTGGTTGGAAGATCTCCAACTAACTTCTTCATATCCTGAAAATAATCCAGATGGTACTGTGGACTTTTCTGGTATATTTGAGCAATGCAACCATCCAGGTCAGAATGAATATGAATAACATCAGTCTAGTAAATATTCACACCAAGCCTTTAAGGATGCCAATATAATATATTTCTGAGTATACAGTATATGTAATAGTAATTTTTAATTTATTTTATTGATCAAATTTCATCATCACCCATCTCCCCCAAAAGAGGGACTCTGGTAGGTTTACAATAAAGTTAAAAAGATTCAAATGCAATAAAAACAAGATATATCACACAACGGGAATTTAATTGGGAAGCTACTGAAACATCATATGGAGGTGGAGAAATGAGCTATTTTAGCCTCACTTGCTTTCACCTGGTGATCTGCTTTCACTACTGTCCATTGTTCTGAGACTTGCAACACCTTCATTCTTACTAGTCCTGCATTCTAACTTGTCCCGTTCCTTTAGTATACCAGAGAGCTGTCTGGGCCCTTCAACGTATACCTGCAGACATATCAAACCTTCATCATCTTATGTTCTGCAAGCTTTGTAGGTGAGGAAGATAGAGAAAGAGCCCATGATCATCATGGCTGCTTCTGATTATCATGATGATGATGATGATGATGATGATGATGATGATTGGAAAAGTTATTTAAATACTGTGATGTGTCTATACCTACAAAGATCAGAATCGTGCAAGCCATGGTATTCCCTGTGACACTCTATGGAAGAGAAAGTTGGACTTTAAAGAATCAGAATCAGAAGACTATTGATGCTTTTGAACTTTGGTGTTGGAGAAGACTCCTGAGAGTACCATGGACAGCCAAGAAAACAAACCAATGGATCATTGAATAAACCAATCCAAAGTTCTCACTCGAGGCCAGAAATGACCAGGCTCAAATTATCCTACTTTAGACACATTATGTGAAAACCCAGTTATATGGAGAAGACTGTAATGCTGGGAAAGGAGGAAGGAAAGAGAAGAAGAGGATGACCAGAAAACAAGGTGGATGGACTCAGTTACAGTGGCAGTGAGTACACTGTTGGGAGACTTGAAAGAACAGGTTAGGGATAGATCATTGTGGAGAAAATTTATGTGGTCGCTAGGAGTTGAAACAACTTGATGGCACATAATCAATCAAAAATTATATATATTACGTACTATACTACACTACACTACACTACACTACACTACACTACACTACACTACACTATACTATACTATAATCAAGAAAATACGTGATTATTATGGCAATTATCTGAGTCAGTTTTTCCAAGGCTTTACAGTACGATAATAGAAATCACCTTAACCAGCTCAGGAAGAGAGACTGAGGGACAGTGAAGGTGTCAAGTGAAACTGGAATATATGGAACCATAAGGGACCACACATACAGTATGAAGTTCAAATATCAATCAAAAGATTTGGTATGATTCCCGTTCCTTGCTTTCCATATATTTCTATTCTGTTTGTTTCACTTTCTAGATCTCTACTATAATTATATATAACATTACCATTTGTTAAGCTAGCAAAATCGGCAGCTTTGTATTGATTTTATTCATAGTTCTTGCATGCCACAGCAGCTCTGCTTCAAAAGATACAAAAAGTTTAATAGAAATCCAAAAGAATAATCTAGAGCTCCAATGTTTTAAATCTCTCTTTCAAGAGATTTTTGCTTATCTTTTAATATTTAAAGGTTAAGGAAAAGGTGAGCTGCCTATATCTACGCAGTGTAGGCTTTTCATTAAACAGAGATTGCAGAGGCTAAGGGGAAAAAAAAACACTAGAAAGTAATTAAATAAAAGTAGGAAGAGTCAATAGAAAGTACTGGTGAGTCCCAAAAGCTGTAACTTTAAATCAGAACCAGTGGCTCCATGGAGAGGGAGTGCTTAGTTGAATACTTCCTGCGAATTTAGATATAAGGGCATTCTTTCTAATTGGGTCTACAAAACATTTGGCCCTGAACTAAATGCAAGCATGTACTGCTATGGCTTTTCTGGGACTGAACAATCAGAGGACAGTTGTAAAGCACCAAAGTAATGCTTGAATGCAGAAGTGTATGAATTTGCAAATATCAATCGAAGAGAATATTTGCAGCTCAGGGTTCAACTGTGGAGTCCTTGCTGCTCTCTGAGCCTTGTTTTCTTGAAGACGTTTCATTGCCAGGCTAGGCAACATCTTCAGTGCGAAAAGGGAGTGGGACTTGCTCTCTGTTTATATACCCTGGCTTGTCCTGCCTGTGTTGGTGGGGGTGTAGTTCACTCCTTGGGAGTTCCTTGATTGGGCTGTTGTTTACTGTTTGATTGATTGGCTAAGTTAATAGTTTATTTATTTATTTATTTATTTATTTATTTATTTATTTATTTAGCATATGGTATACATTGCGAGGGAGTCTACAATGTTTTTACACACGATAGATGTTCAGGCGCCAGCAGTTGCTAGTTCTTTGTTGCACTGGTGCACCACAAGAGGGCGAGCTAGCTTTGCATCAGCTGGCCAGAAGCATTCCTAGGGATGTTGGCTCATCCGGGCTTTTTTCTCCACCAATCCTCCACCCATCACATCCAGGCAGATCCAGCACCAGTTCCTGCTCCCCGCACATAGAACGCTGCCAGTTCCTTGATTAAGATATAATGTACTGTTTGATTGTTTACCTGGTGTTAATCCTGGTGTTAATCTTTGCATATCTGGGTGTTGATTGCTGGCGAGGAGGTATTCCGGTCTTTTGGCTTTTCTATTGTCTCTTATGAATGGTATGTAAATGTTGTTTACCTCTATGTGTCTTTTGTTGGCTGCTTTGTCTGAGTGCAAAAGAAAAAAAAACAGGAGTGATCTACAACATACAGTGTAAGGACTGTAACAGCCACTATGTAGGATAGACAGGCAGAAGACTAGCAGAGTGCATCCACGAACAACAACTAGCAGTCAGAAGACACGATGAAAACTCCTTAATCTCACAACACATGGACAGACTCAACCATACTTTCAACTATGAGCATCTTAAACCAAGCCAAATCCAAAAACGCTAGAGAATTCCTGGAAGCTTGGCACTCAGACAAAGCAGCCATCAACAGACACATAGAGGTAAACAACATTTACATACCATTCATAAGAGACAATAGAAAAGCCAAAATACCAGAACACCTCCTAGCCAGCAAAGATTAACACCAGGATTAGCACCAGAGGAACAATCAAACAGCACAATATACCCTAATCAAGGAACTATTAACTCAGTCAATCAACCAAGCAGCAAACAACAGCCCAATCAAGGAATTCCTAAGGGGAGAACAACACCTCCACCAACACAAGCAGGACAAGCCATGGTATATAAACAGAGAGCAAGTCCCACTCCCTTTTCGCACTGAAGATGTTGCCTAGCCTGGCAATGAAACATCTGCAAGAAAACAACAAGGCTCAGAGAACACCAAGGACTCCACATTTGCAAATTTTCTTAAGACTGCTATAGTTAAATCTTCTGATTTAATCACAATGTGATCCCTCATCATGTCTGTGATAGGAGATGAGCAAGACACCAGAGGGCTTAACATTATAATTCTAGACAGAATAGGGGCATCAAGAAAATTATTTTTCTCCTGCCATAAGTACCTAAAGCAAAGATCTACAATTTTCTTGCTCATTACTCAGTCATACTGGTGGAAGCCATGGAGCAGTTTGATAGATTAAAAGCAGCCCCTTAAATTGGGCTCTGAAATGAAATGGGAATCAGTGATGCTCATGCTGAACTGGAATGAGATCTTCATATTACCATGTTCCAGCGCTGCATTACACAAGCATATATCGAACTCTGATCTAGATTGGAGCTGTTGCACATGGGATGGAGAAAGTTAACATTTCCCAAACCCAGCCTATATTTTCATAAATACACTCATATCCTTGTGCAAGATGTGGTAGAAATGGAGTGTTTTTCTTTTAACCTGGTGGGTAGAAGGATTTTGCTAAGAAAGTGACTGGAGATAAGAGACTATTTTACTTACAGCACACACACACACACACACACACACCCGATATCTGTATGGCCCAACCATATTGGTTTTTAGGAAGACTATTAAAACTTATTGTGTCATTTCCTTCCATTAGTGTAAACAAATAAACAACAATCTCAGAAAGACAGCTGTAAGCTTCATCTTTAAGGTTTGTCCATCTCAGGTCTGAATCAGCACTCCTTAGAGATTTTGTAGATTTGATGTAACTGACATTTGAGATAGGATAAAAGAACTACCCAGAGTTGCTGGGAGTAGGGTGGCATATAAATTTAAAAACTAAATAAACAAACATAAAGATCCCACATTCAATACCATCAGATAAGGAACTTGTGTAAAAGAAAGCTTCCTTCATGGCAGGCATAATTCCTGGCGATTTCACAGTAGGTCCATGTGATTTTCTTGGAAACAGTAGAAAAGTGGTTTGCTATTGTCATCTAGAATGTTTTATCACGCTCCCAGTCTAATTTACACCCTGGTATTTCCTGGTGGTTTCCCATTCATGTACTATCCAGGACGAAACCTTCTTAACTTTTGAGATCACCCAAGGTCAGAGAAGCTTGCATTCTCCTCCAAACATTCCCGTCATTTTACAGTCCCTCTCTGTAAGCAACCAAATTAAGCCACTGGACACATTTTAAATTGCTATTTCTCCTCATTTTATTGTTTCCCCCTTTTCCCCACAGAGAATTAGGATAATTTTGACAGCACCTTAGAATGCCATTTCATGCAAATCCCCCTCCACTTCTTGATAAAGTGCTAGCATAAATGTTCTAAATTCCTAATGAGATGAGAGAGCAGTGTTGGTATTTGAAGGTTGAATACACTCCAGTTTGTAGCGTGTGTGCTTTTTGAAACAGTGGTCTTAACTTTGGCAGTATCACTGCAGTGGCTCACTCAGCACGCTGCTAATAAGCAGATTTATCTTGAAGGCCCAGTCCTCACCGTGTGCATCTGTTCCTAGGCAGATGACTTTGCCCATGCACACAGCAGCAAATTGGGTCTTATCATCTCAATCAAAATCCCAAGTACTTAGGAGATGGAAGAATAATTAAAAAAAAAAAAATTCTGAGCGTACAGGTGAAGATAACCTTCACTTGGAATGGTGATTTAAAGAAGAGTGGAGACTTTATTTGAAACACTGAAAGTGCCTAAGCCAACTTGCTCATAAAAAAAATTAGTGCTAAAGAATTTTGGTAATATAAGGGAGTTTACTTCCATGCAGTTCCATTTTCTAAGGGATGTTCAGCAGTTTGCACATGGTCATTTCTCACAGAACTTTTTGTGAGTTACCCCCTCCCCCCCAGTATTTTTTACCACTCTTGGGACCCCTTCAAGTCTGCATTGGTGGACACAAGTGCCAAACAGAAATAATGAATTGAAGATACTTTCATCTATTCACCTTAAATTGCTGCTCCATTTACCTAAGGGCCTTAGAGCACTCTGTAGCTAACACGAAGGAACCATAACAATAATTTCATCACAGGTTAGTTCAACTGTTTTATGCAAACAATCTGAACAAAGCAGCAGGTCATGAATCTGCGGAGCATGGGGATCATCTGGTTCACCACATCCCAAGTCCATGTTTTTGAATCAGCTATAAAGAGGACCTTTCTTCCCATCTTCCAAGTTCCATAGCTTAAAGAATAAGTCTATGGACATCTGTTTCACCACAAATGTGCATTAGGAAGCTTAACTGGGATGCTTTATGGATTTTATTTCCCATATTATTCTGCCAAAATGCTACTTGGTTCCTCTTACTTACTGAGTCCAAGAAGCAATCCTGAAACAGATCCTGTATGAAAAAATGAAAGATGTACAAGTACTCCTTTTTATGTCAAAATGCTGGACAAGGAATGTAATACAATAGTTCCTTTAAAAGCTATGCAGAATCCTCAGCTTATTCTCCTTCATTTCTTATTTAGGTGTCACGAGTTCCTTTTCCTTTACTGGAGTAAAAAGGCTGGTCATAATATGTAGATTCCTAGCCACCTCTGTTGGACCATCAGACTGGCTTTCTTTATTTTTAAATCCTTATAGTTATTTCTTTCCTTTTAACTTTAATCTGGGTTGAAGGATCACTCACCGGGTGGTTTAAATGCTCTGCTGCTTGGAAGATCTCTGTAGCTTTTAAAATTATTGTATTCCAAATGTGCAATAGAAAGTGGAAATTTGGGAAAACCCAGTGTTTGGGCATAAGTTCAAGCTGAAATATTTTACTCTTAGGAAAAGTGTAATAGGGTGATTTAAAAAATAATAATCTGATGCTTGAAACAACAATGCAAAATCTTCTCAACATTACATCCAGCAACTGGATAAACTGAGGGAATGAAAGGGTTGAAGGTTTGCATCAGGTGCATGAGAAAAATTATCCCCAACCCTGCTCCGGCCGGACTAAATATTATCAAATAACTGATCTCCACTCCTCTCCCCATTATAGAGAAAAGAGATTCTCTTTTTTCATTGCAATGGACATGTATTGGAACTGAGATTCTATATTATACTCTCTCCTCTCATTTTTCCCAACAGCATTCCTGTGTTGTAAGTTGGACTAAGAAAGAATGATTGGCCTGAAGTTATCAAGCGAGCTTCCGTGGATGAGAGAAGACTAGAAGTTAAGTCTCCCTGGTGACAGTCCAACATTTTAACTACACTGACTATTATAATAAACAGACAAGGAAGGCCATATCTCTCTACTAGTGGCATTTCTATGTACTCCCCTTTTTTCCCCCTGTAAATTCCTACCCCTCCTCTTATAGATCATATAGGAATTGCGGAGTGGGACAGAGTAATGATGAAGGGTGTTGGAAGACTGTTATCCATTGCCTGAATTCTCAACTATTCTAATTACTGGTTGGAGCTAAAGGAGTAGCAACAGTTTGCAGGCTTGTTCTTAAAAGGAAAAAAGGATGGAAATTTCCAAAAGAAACAAGCTGCACAGGACTAAAGTAATAAGTGTCTATCCCATTAGACCCTCGTGCTTAAACAAGCTCAGGTCACAAGCAGCATGCACTGAGCTAATTATTCAGGTCAGATCCCCCAAACTTTTTGAATATTTTCACTGACTGCCAGGACAAGCCATTTTCACAGCCATTAACCTCCTTTATTTAATTAAAATACCAAAGGGGACCAACTTAACAGATGCAAAGTGTCTGAATGGATGAAGCTTTCCCTGCTGGAGTTGAATCAGTTGAGAGGGAAAGTGTTTATGGTATGGCAATCTCACCTACCCAGTTCTTCCAAAGCTCTATTTTGGAAGAAGTTTGGATGTCTCAGCATGTTCAAATTTATTCATTTATTTAAATTTTTCAGAGTTATTTAGGAAGAAATAGCACAAGAGTATTTGGGATAGTGACAATTTCAATTAAAATGTGTTCAGTGCATTTATGTATATGTGCGTGGACATATACATACAGTACCTATTGCTTGTTAGAATACATTGTTGTAGCTCACTCCATTGACTGAGTGAAATTAAAGCTTTGACCTGATCTCTACATTAACTGCTATTTTTTCTTAGGATGATGTGGTATTTAAGATTACTTCAAACAGTTCTTTCCTCCAAAGAGACTTGGTAGTGACAAGACAGTTGAAATATAAATGTCTAGTTTCTCTCTCTCTCTAACCCCCCTCTTATCTATCATCTCTCTCTCCCTCTCTCTCTGCTGACTGCAGATATATTTCTTCTATGAAACCAGCCAGGTATGTTACATCATAATCCAGTACATTATGTGCTGGTTATGGGATAGATGATCAGTGTCCATATCAGGGGTGAGCAATCTTTGCCCCTTGAATATCCCCTTGTTTTACTCTCACAGCATCTTCTCATGATGATTATTGAAAGCCAATAGCAGTTTCCCACCATCTTGATGTGCAAAATAACTGAATATTGCAGTTAAAGCATTAAAAATGGACTTATCATTAAGAATAGACATATAAAGCCAGTTCCTAAATCCTTTTTTTTCTCTCAAGAATGATGTGGCCCATCCACTGTACCTCTACACCCACCCTGCTCAATCTTCTGGCCATCCCCACAAGTACAGATTTCCACTGCTAATGTTGGCCAGTACTAGGTATTTGCCCAGCTATATTTGCATCACAGTTTTCTTGACCTAGGACAAGAATCTCATTCTAAATGATATTAGAAAAATTAATCTCATTAGATGTAACAAGATTAAATCTCATTAAGGTTTTAAATTTGTGTTCTGATTTTATGTTTATCTCTAAGCTGTTCTGTGCTTTGTCATGAAAAATAGTATAAAATAAAGTCTCTTTCAAGCTGATCTCATCTATGGGTGACCAACACTGAAGACCAATCCTTCTGCTGGTTTCATTTGGTTTATTCTGATCATCCACCAAACAACCAAATTTTATTACAGCCTGCGGCCAAAACACTTAAAAACAAATAACCAGAGAACAAAACATCTGAGTACCTATAGTCTTACACACCTAAAAGATGTACGATAATTAAAAGAAGAAAATTGGTGGTGATCTTAATTTTTATGCTACAGAAATTGCCATAAACTATATTTTAAAACTGTATAACACTTTTGGCAATACCATATGTAACATATATTCTTATAAGCTAAAAGAAAAGCTACATCAAAAGCTTCTGATCGTGCCCTAAAAATATTTGGGGAGGGGGAACAAACATTGGGAATAAATCTATGAAATCATAGCATCTCTCATTCAGTGTAGTCCATAAACTGTTCTATGAGCTACTTAAAGGAGTCTGTCTCAGAGATCTTGAGCTCATAAGCTGTTGATGAACTATGGGGAACATTGACAATAGTCCCTAGGAAATATAGGAGTAAAGATTCTTTTAATTCAAAATTAGTTCTATAGTTCTTTGTGAGAAGTCCAGTTCCTACTCTTAACATTTGGACTGAGATGGCAAAGGCTCAGGATATTTCTACAAGGTGTTTAGCACTTGGAAGTAAAATTAATTCAATAACACTGATTTGATATGTGTGAATAAACTGCCTCCCCCAATTTGGGAGCAAAATAAATAATTCATCTGACTGTCAGCCCCAATAGGAAAACCGCAAAGGAAAGTGATAGCTTGAATTCCATGCCCTATTTGGTTCAAATGTTGAAAATCCACTGTAGGGAAAAAGCCAGGATTTGCTGAAAAATATTTGATCCTCACCCAAACCTCTTCTAGGCTGTATTGGTTTGGCAATCAGCACAATACTATCATTCAAATGCCAAGACATGTACTGTACTTAATTGTATTTCTCTTCTGAAAGTCAGAAGGTGCGCTTTAATCTTCTATCCATTTTAATGTGAAGAGTGGAAGATTTGTATAATAAATGTTCATATATTGTATAAATATATATTTATAAATCAGCACCATCACATTAGCAAATGTTGGTTTGTGCATGTGTGAACCTCAGTTAAAGTTGCATTGTTTGGTGAGTCACAAATGAATGTCAGAGCTGATTCTGTTGAAGAGACCATGTGTGGTACTGGATTAAGTTGACGTGAAAGTCTCTGAGGATTAATCTGGGGATAATTCAAGACCAGTTCATATAAGGTCTGGGCCAGTCATTTTTTGTTTGCTTATACAGAAGGTGTTCCAATCTGTTTCAGCATCAATTCATTGTTTAGATAAAAAAATTAGATGTGTAGCTAGGCTGTTTATAAAAATGAATAGAACATATAAAATATCATAAGGAACTCAGCAGAGAAGCTGCTGCTCCATTGCCATCTTAGCTCCGCCCCCCAAATCACTGTTTAAATGATTTTTTTTTAATGCATTGTTTCCCAAAAGGATCTCTTAAAGGCCATTTTTATATTTTTCTTCAGGTGAGAACATCAGACCATTAAGGAAGTGGGAACACTGGTGAGTTATTCAATCATGATCTTCACATCAGCCTAAGAGGGTGCAAATTAAATCAATTCATACTGAAACTTGCCAGGATTCCTCCAGCAGTCCTTATTAATACATTTTATGCAGCGTAAACCAGCCATCCTCAACTTGTCACTTTCCAGAATTCCCAATCAGTGAGACGTGAGCTGCAGTTCCTTCAAAAGTGGAAGGACAATGTTCCTTTGTTTCAAAAGTTTTCTTTAGAAAGAGCATTAGACATCTGCTCCTGCTCCTGGAACTGAATTGTAATTGCCTTTTCTTTCTCCCTTTATGATTCTATAATAAAACATTGGCATTTCCTTTATTGCTATTATAATTATACTAGGGTGAGCATCCCAGAAATTATCGGTCCAGGCTGTTTAAAAACAGTGCTAGATACCTTTATTGGAAGCTCCTAGATGGGGTGGAAGAAGAGAACGTCCTAATGGAGGTTTTAGGCAGGTCTCTCTATGTTAGGTCAAGGATTAGTACTCTCCCATTTTATTGAAAAATATAC
Organism: Charina bottae; assembly: GCA_023362775.1. Lineage (NCBI taxonomy): Eukaryota > Metazoa > Chordata > Lepidosauria > Squamata > Charinaidae > Charina > Charina bottae. The sequence continues at coordinate 3,366,904 of JALMGJ010000019.1, read as the reverse complement.
TCAGCAACCTAAGTCATCCCTTTTTGCCTTGTTTGATCTCAAGCAGGCCTTTGACTCCATGGCTAGAGGAACTCTTTGGAAGAAACTCAAAGCATCTACAATTGACAAACAGTTCTGTTATCTACACTTCACAAGAACACCAGTCTGACAGAGAGATGCACTATAGGCAGGCATCTTTCATATTTAATGCCAACTAGTAAAGGAGTTAAGCAAGGGTGCATTTCTCTTTTCCAACTACTATATTAGTGCAATGGTGATGCCTTCGGCAAGGAAGAGTTTCACCCTCCAAAACTGGCTAATATACCTACTGTTCATCTATACTGCTTTATGTGAACAATGCTGTCATACTGTCACAGAGGTCAGTAGGTCTTAGAAGTGAACGAGAGCACTAGTCCACTTCCATAAGGAACACTAGTTACAGATTAATTATATAAAAAAACAAAGGTCATGCATTTTGCAAGGGCACACAAAAAAATTCGCTGGACCCTCAAAGAACACATAATTGAACAAGTGCCTTTTTTAAGTACCTGGGATTTGTGCTATATTATTCAGGGAAGCGTCATACTCAAATCTGTCAGGTTGCTGTGAACAATGAAAGGAGATCAGCGGTAACCCTCTCTTTCTTTTTCTCTAGAGGAGCCCAGTATGTACCAGCTGTTTTTGCTTTTTGAAGCCAAGACACTGGCATAGCTCCTCTACGGAGTGCAGTTAAATCCAGGTGTCAATTATGAGAAGCTAGAAAGAGTTCCACGTAGATTCCCAAAAAAGTATTTCTGGTGGCAAAATGTGTGCCTAACATTGCTCTGCATTTGGAGGCAGGGTTTATAAAAATCGAAACCAGGGTATGGCTATGTGTACTCAGATATTGGCTAAAAGCCCACTTTCAGCCTTAAGGTCTGGTACAACTCTGCAGCACAGATAATTATTGCTCTTCTTGGTAACTCCAAATAAATGACAGATTACATACTTTGGGGTTCTCAAGTGAGATGCTGATGCACCTGGAATAAGATCAGGCAATGGTAGCTCTTAAACAAAGAATTCTTGACCTAGAATTGCAAACAGAATAAGCTCAACCTGGGGCACAGCAAATTTTGTTTTAAACCAGCATTGTCTTTGGCCCAACTTGAAAAAAACAAACTTTGGAGTGCCTTTACACCAGGGTTACCCAACCTTTTTGGCATGAGGGACCGGTTTCATGGAAGAAAATTTTTCCACGGACTGGGGGGAGCAGGGTTTGCAGCCGGGAGCCAATTGTGTGGACCGGGGGGCGGGGTTTGCAGGTGGGAGCCCATCGCGTGGAACGGGGGGTGGGGTTTGCAGCCGGCAGCCAATCGTGCAGACCGGGGGATGGGGTTCGGAGACCGGCATGGTGGCCCGGTTTCTAACAGGCCACGGACTGGACCCCTGCTTTACACTATCACATTTTAACACTTTACCATCAACTGTAAATTAGAGGGTAAATACCTCAAAAATCCCTTACATGTAAGGCTCTGCCCCTGCAAAGATGGGAGCATAGAATCATATCCTGCTGTACTCTAATTTTCACCAGGCACCCACGGTGAGTTACTAACATTTCTTCTTAGCCCATTTCCAGGTTGGATGAAAAAATTCTATACAGTATGCAGCTTCTTTGGGCAGATAAACATCGCAAGAGACCTCTTGTTGTTGCAGAGTTTACATTTGCAGAATCCATGCATCGTTAACAGCAAAGTAGGCTTTTTTATCATGCCTTTTTTATCACATCACATTGTACTTTGTATTGTTGTTGTTCAGTCGTTTAGTTCGCTGATTCCCAAGATGTCGATGTTCAATCTTGTCATCTCATGTTTGACCACATCCAGCTTACCTTGATTCATTGATCTTACATTCCAGGTTCCTATGCAATATTGTTCTTTACAGCATCGGACTTTCCTTCCACTTCCAGACACATCCACAACTGAGCGTCCTTTCGGCTTTGGCCCAGCCGTTTCACACTTTCTGGAGCTACTCGGAATTGCCCTCCGCTCTTCCCCAGTAGCATTTTGGACATCTTCCGACCTGAGGGGCTCATCTTCCGGCGTCATATCTTTTAGCCTTTTGATACTGTCCATGGGTTTTCTTGGCAAGGATACTGGAGTGGTTTGCCATTTCCTCCTCCAGTGGACCATGTTTTGTAATAACTCTCCATCATGACCTGTTCTTCTTGACCTGACTTCATTGAGTTACGCAAGCCCCTTCGCCACGACAAGGCAGTGATCCATGAAGGGGACTTGTATTGTATTGCCTACTGCCTTTTTTAAAATGAAATCTACGCCAATGACCTGTAATAAAGTTTGACTTGACTTCTTAAAATTAACATAGTCTGGAGACTTCACCCCTTCCCTTCTTCTAGGTCTGGTTTAACCTGTTTCTTTTCCATTCCATAATGAGGGGAGGCTAAGAGAACATCCAAGCAATGACCTGTTTAAGATTGACACCAATTCTCTTTTCTATTAGTCAATAGACAAGCAGCATATCGTGTTGGGCCAACAAGAATACCGTGGAACACCCTGTTAACATTTCAAATGACTACACATTTGTTAATGAATGTAAATTAATACAGATACTGTACATAGGAGAACAATATAGACTCATCTAATGATAACAATCATAGGTACAAATATGGTTACATGAATAAAAGTACACAATTTACTGTATAGAACTTAATTGACTTAATGGCTGCCTCAATTGCCAAATCTACTCAAGGTTAAGTTCAAGAGTATAATAGAAATACATTAAAGACAAAATCCAAAACAAAAAACAAAAATAGCCAAAACGAAACAAACAAACAAACAAAACCTCAAACCAACCATAAAAATGAAAGAAGAAACCTCATGTAAGGAAACCAACAGAACAATTATAGAGCATATAAACAACTATCAAGGGGGGGGGCACAATACACCCTGTCCTCATATCTGTTAAAAACAAGCAAACAAACAGGTTCTTGAAGGCAAAAGACAACCAGGTTGAACAGAGTTTGGGGAAAATGCTATTCCATAAGACAGCAGTGGCCAAAGATCTTACCAGAAAGGCAGAAATAATTGAAGAAATTGGGTTGAATTGCAGTTCTGTTGAGATCGTGGCCCATGTGATAAAGTGCTTCAGCACTCGAATTGCATCCAAAAGCCAACTGGTAGCCAGTTCAGCTGTACCTTCTCCCTGAGAAACCAACAGTCTCCAGCCTAACACACACACACACACACTCTCTCTCTCTCTCTCTCTCTCTCTCTCTCTCTCTCTCCATGCCTATACCCACAGTATACCTATACCTAAACGTATATTATACATACTATACATTATGTATCAGAATGTACCATGTTGCACAAATGATGAAGCACTGTCCTTACCTTCAGTCCTCCTAGAGGACACAGGCCTGGACAGGAAGTTGACTTCTATACTTTGCTTAACATATTGCCGCCAGTATTGTTCTATTGAGATATACTCTGATGGAATAAGCAAGGGCATGGATGTCCTTACCAATCCATTTTCATAAGGACACCTCTGAACATTTGTAATTGGATCGTTTTGAGGCCCAGCGAATAGAATAAGTTGGAACATGATTGCCCATAGTCCGTGACAGTTTCTGACATCCAAATCCATCCCTAGATGGGTAGCTTCTCATTCTATGTCATGCAACACCACTCTGATATGCAAAGAGAATTGCCTAATGAGCTTTGTACCAGAGGAGTCAAACTGGAGCAAAGTGAAATTGTCTCCCTGCAAAATTATGGTTTGGCTTAAATACAAGTTAGATGTGTGTGAAATTCATTACTGGTTTAACTGAGGTTTCTAGAAGAAAACACAGTACCTACTGAGATGCAAAGGTATCTCCAGCTAACTGTTCATGCCTATGCTTGGACCAAGAATGCAATCATTACTCTAGAGCCCTGTACATTGGGGGTACACACAAGAGGTGTCACAGCCATGTGCTGTTATTCCAAGCATTGGGTATGGCACACATGCACTTTTGTTCAAAGACACAAATTCTTGATATGTGGGCAATCAAGTTCCAACTTGAGAAAGGACAAGGAAGTTTTAACCTGCTGTTACAGAAGGACCGGGTATCTAAAATGTACCAATCGAAGAGAACAGGCAGATGGGCAGAAGACTAGCAGAGCACATCCACGAACACCAACTAGTAGTCAGAAGTCACGATGAAAACTCCTTAATCTCACAACACATGGACAGACTCAACCATACTTTCAATTGGGAAACTGTGAGCATCTTAAACCAAGCCAAATCCAAAAATGCTAGAGAATTCCTGGAAGCTTGGCACTCAGACAAAGCAGCCATCAACAGACACATAGAGGTAAACAACATTTACATACCATTCAAAAGAGACAATAGAAAAGCAAAAAGACCAGAACACCTCCTTGCCAGCAATCAACACCCAAATATGCAAAGATTAACACTAGGATTAGCACCAGAGGAACTATCAAACAGCACAATATACATTAATCAAGTTACTATTAACTCAGTCAATCAACCAAGCAGCAAACAATAGCCCAATTAAGGAACTCCTAAGGAGAGAACAACACCTCCACCAACACAAGCAGGACAAGCCATGGTATATAAACAGAGAGCAAGTCCCACGCCCTTTTCGCACTGAAGATGTTGCCTAGTCTGGCAATGAAACGTCTGCAAGAAAACAACAAGGACTCCACAGTATCTAAAATGTGCTGAGCTTCATAAGAAAGAGTCCCTGAAGAAAGAAGCACTAAGCTTTAGAGAATAATCCTTTGTAAGCAAGTATTCTTGAAGCTGAAGTTTTCACAAAAGAAAAAAAAACACTTTATTTAGGAAATAACATAAGAAAACCTTAGTTTCATAAGTCTGTTTCCAGCTAAAAGCCTATTGTGTGCTCTCCTTTGTTATGGAGAGAATGTAAATCAGATGAAAATCTGGACAAATTAGAGTCAGAAGAAGAGGATGGAACTCAGGCGGAAAGGAAGTGATGACAGCCCTGAGAATATCAGTCTATCTCAACCTTTCTCAACCTTTTCATCCTGGAGGAACCCTTGAAATAATTTTCAGATTTCAGAGTACCCCTGCATAAAAATTGCACAAAATATGAAAAAATCGATTCACTTCTAACCTAACAATCTACATTTTTACAACATTAACAACAGCAGCAAAGCAGCAGTCCAGCAGCTGAGTGGTGTGTAAAGATTCCCACTACTGTGAGTGCTATTGTGCAGTGCACAAAGCTAACAAAACATTGCTTATTTATTTATTGTCAATCATGGTCTCTCATGGACCCATAGGGGCCATGGAACCCCAGTTGAGAAAGGCTGGTCCAACTGATAGGAAACACCTGAAATAGATACAGATTATGCAAAGTAAATCTTCTAGAAAGGAGGTAAAAGTTCAGAGTCCCTCTGCTAACTCTCTGTGCATTTGCTGCCCCTACTGATCATGTTTAGGGGTGGAAAAAGCCCATGCAACTGAAATTGAATCCCAACAATCTCTTGAACAAGGTCTTGTTTGCTGATGCATAGCTCAGAAGCATAACAAAATAGATCTCACCAGATTTCGTTTAGTAAGGGAAAAGATGAATTACAGAGTGGTGGGTTTTCTTTCCTTCCTTCCTTCCTTCCTTCCTTCCTTCCTTCCTTCCTTCCTTCCTTCCTTCCTTCCTTCCTTCCTTCCTTCCTTTCTTTCTTTCTTTCTTTCTTTCTTTCTTTCTTTCTTTCTTTCTTTCTTTCTTTCTCATTTTGTTAGTATATCTTCAAAAAAGTGAGGATTATTAGATATAACTCTGCCCATCTTATGCCCTGCTAAGTTCTCTGTCTGGAAGTTTTCATTTCACCAGAAAATGCCATCATGTTTAGGAATACAAATATGGGGAAATTTTCTAGATTGCAACTAATTCTATGCTGCATCTATGACATGTGGGTAATGCTTCAAATTGATTGCAAATGACATGTTCAACAAGTTACTTTCATTATAGCAGAAGAATGAAATTGACACAATCACATGTGCTATGTTATGAAGCTGCTTGGATTTTCCGACCTGTTAACGCATGGTAAAGGAACTAACCGAATATAAGAATATTACTGATTATTTGATAAGAAGTGATCATGATCACTTGTGAGTGACTTGAGAAATGTGTGATATTAATCTTAGAGGAACTCCAAGCAAATTGTTAACAGCAAACTCAATGGAAGTAAAGGTGCTAATTGATTTTAATAGATATTTGCAGAGCAGAAAGACAGCATGTATTGTATTTCAATAAACTCCCCGCTGTTCAAAGCTTCAGCTCTTTGTGGATGTGGTCATAGGATATGGTGAGCTCCGTGATATTTAATGATGAAATACTGTGATCCTTGTTAGAGAAAGACTCAGCAGTGGCAAGATTATGGAAGATTATTGTTTGCAAGAGTTTTATATTAATAGCATCAAATTGTAAAAGAGGTACCAATCGAAGAGAAAGAGGTGTATAGAATCAAATTATAATGAACATTACATGTTTGAGAAATAATAATGGCAATAAAATGCATTACCTTGATCATATGGCTATAAAGAATTTTTACTTGAAAGCTGATATTTATTAAACTGAACTTTTTGAGGCTATGTTTTCAACCTTTTCTCATAGCCTTGGTATTAGGTGTTTTACTGGATTAACGAAACATAAGGCATAATCATAAGGCTTTTAGCATCAATAGTGGAGATAATTATGAACCAACTGCCTATTAATTAGGGATGCTTGAGAAATTTGATGGGTATACACTCACATTAATGCAGCTTATATAGTAACTGTACCCATCTATATCTAAAACATGTGCAGCTCATGAATCTGGGCAACATATGGCCTATGGAGAGTTATTTATTTATGTATCCAATTTATATAGCCACCCATTTCACAAGTGACTCTGGGTGGCATACAAGAAAGATAAAACAATAAATATCTAAAACAATTACCACTATTATTATTTTTAAAAAATGTAAAAAACTATAAAAAACAAAGCTAAAGCAAAGAAATCGTAGGCGAAGGAATGTTAATAATAATGGAGCCACCTCACTAGTTCATTAGTTTTCAGGAACTCCAGAGAAACCCAGTTTGGAAACACCTCCTTCCCCTTATCAAATGGTAGCCTAAAATTTGAATGTGTGAAATACAGAAATATTTAATTATGCTACAGATTACTCAATTTGTGTAAGAAAGTGAGAAAGGAGGCACTTCTGCTTTGAGGAAGGGAGGGAGGGAGGAAGGAAGGGAGGAAGGGAGGAAGGGAGGAAGGGAGGAAGGGAGGAAGGAAGGAAGGAAGGGAGGGAGGGAGGGAGGGAGGGACTAAGTAACCCCAAAGAATTTTTACTAGGCTAATGAAATAATGAGGAGTGATTTTTTTCCAGGACCACAGACAAGACAAAAATCTCAAAAACCTCTCCTAGAAGAGAGGAGGTCACCAGATGTCATGAAAAATAAAGGAAAGGGAAATCTAAACCCTTTGGAGAAAGGAAGAAACATGGATGGTGGAGGTCAGTTTTCAGAGCAATTAAGTTCTTTTTACCCACACTCCAGTCAAACACTTTCTAAAGCTGTACTTCCTAAAGTCTTTTATTCAAGGAAGTAAAAGAGAGACCTTTAATAATACTCATCCTCAGTAGAGGGGAGAGGAACACACACAGGATGGAAACTGCTTGAAAACCTTGCAGGACCAATCCTATTCTTGCTTTTTGGATTAGTTCTTCTTTAGGTCAAAAGGAAATATCATACCCAAGCACCTAACAATCTCTTTCCCATTTCAGTGGTTGTTGTTCAGTTGCTCTGGAGGTTTAAGAAAGACAGCTACAATTAATACACTTTAGAGTTATGTACCAGCAACACATGTTTTCTGAATTCAGATTGGAATAAAGTGTTTGGAAGGGTGTTTTTAGTTCAGTTAATGGGAAAAATGTCTACCTTGCTGTGTTTTGCTTTTTGAAGCTCAGGAGTTTGAAAAGCTCAGCAGGCTGCATTGAAAGGGAGCCATTGACCCATTAGCATGGGGGAAAGTTATGCATTTGGCATTAATAAGCTAAAAAGGCTTGGTTGGGAAAGCGATTGACAGATTAATCCTTAAATCAGTTTTTGCACTCCGACTACCACTGATATCTTTAGGGAAGTGATGGAGCGAACCTGAGAGATTGTAAATGTTTGCTCATCTGTCACTCTCTTCAACCCCATCTTTGAGGTTTTCTGCTATATTATCTACCTCATTGCAGAACAGCTGGTGATGCTGGCTGAGCTTGAAAAAAGCTAAGCCAAGTTAGTACTCAGATGGGAGGAAATCCAAAGACTGTGGATTAGAATGGGAAGTGGGAAAAAAATCTTGAAAGAAGCATTGACAAATCACTTTTCTAAGCCATGTAGCACTAGGAATCAAGCTGAATTCAAGCAAGTCTTTGTGTTGTTTATTCGTTGGGTCGCTTCCGACTCTTCGTGACTTCATGGACCAGCCCACGCCAGAGCTTCCTGTCGGCCGTTGCCATCCTCAGCTCCCCCACGTTCGAGTCCGTCACCTCCAGAGTATCATCCATCCGTCTTGCCCTTGGTCGGCCCCTCTTCCTTTTGCCTTCCACTTTCCCCAGCATCAGCATCTTCTCCAGGGTTTCCTGACTTCTCATTATGTGGCCAAACTACTTCAGTTTTGCCTTTAATATCATTCCCTCAAGTGAGCACTCTGGGTTTATTTCCTGGAGTATGGACTGGTTTGATCTTCTTGCAGTCCAAGGCACTCTCAGAATTTTCCTCGAACACCACGGTTCAAAAGCATCTATCTTCCTTCGCTCAGCCTTCCTTCCTTCCTTCCTTCCTTCCTTCCTTCCTTCCTTATTTATTTATTTATTTATTTATTTATTTATTTATTTATTTATTTATTTATTTGAAATCAGGAAATCAACCCTGACTGCTCATTGGAGGGACACATACTGAAGCTGAAGCTCAAATACTTTGGCCACCAAATGCGAAGAGAGGACTCACTGGAAAAGACCCTGATGCTGGGAAAGACTGAAGGCAAAAGAAGAAGGGGATGGCAGAGGATGAGATGGTTAGATAGCATCACCGATGTAATGAACATGAATTTGAGTAAACTCCGAGAGACAGTGGAGGACAGGAAGGCCTGGCATGCTATGGTCCATGAGGTCACGAAGAGTCGGACACGACTAAACGACTGAACAACAACAACATTCATTCAGTCGCTTCTGACTCTTCATGACTTCATGGACCAGCCCACGCCAGAGCTTCCTGATGGCCGTCGCCACCCCCAGCTCCCCCACGGTCGAGTCCGTCACCTCCAGAATATCATCCATCCATCTTGCCCTTGGTCGGCCCCTCTTCCTTTGGCCTTCCACTTTCCCTAGCATCAGCTTCTTCTCCAGGGTATCCTGTCTTCTCATTACGTGGCCAAAGTACTTCACTTTTGCCTCTAATATCATTCCCTCAAGTGAGCAGTCTGGCTTTATTTCCTGGAGTAAAGCAAGTCTTTACTTCTTGGTTAACATCTAAGTGGTTTCAGGACTATATTTTTTGAAAAGGAAACTGTAAGTTAATATCTTATACCTCGGTTATCTCCTCTGGGTCATCTCCTGTTTAGACTACTGTAATTACTCGATATGGGGCTGCCCTTGAATATCATAACCATCTTGAAGCTGCAGCCTTGAAAACTTTGCTTAGGGTAAGGGAGGAAGGGAGGCAGGGAGAGTTGTGAACGAGCTCTCTGAGATACATCTGTATAGTTTTGTAATGGGTTTAAAGTTTCCCTGACTTTTTTGTGCATATAAATAAAATAAAATAAAAATAATACAAGACATTAAAAGAAAAACCAATAATAACAAAACACATTATTATTATTATTATTATTATTATTATTATTATTATTATTGGTATTTTCCTTTTAGCTTCTCGTTTTATTTTAATTTTTTAAGCTGCCTAGAATGGGGCAGGATGGCTCAGCAGGTAAGACGCCAGGCTTGTCGATCGGAAAGTTGGCAGTTCGAGACCAGAGCGCTTCATGACGGAGTGAGCTCCCGCACTATCCCCAGCTCTTGCCAGCCTAGCAATTCGAAAGCATGCAAATGCAAGTAGATAAATAGGTATCACTTCGGTGGGATGGTAACAGTGTTCTGCGCACATCATGCCAGCCACATGACCGCAGAAGCATCTTCGGACAACGCTGGCTCTTCGGCTAAGAAACGGAGATGAGCACCGGCCCCTAGAGTCGGACATGACTGTGCGGGGGAACCTTTACCTTTACCTTTAAGCTGCCTAGAGTTGTGAGCTGTGATTGAGCTTTGACTAATAAATCAATAAATAGTTATATTACTCTCTTGGAAAGGGCTATTAGATCTTGGTTGCAAAAATACAGACCAGAAGTAACTCATTTCTGAATGCTTTTGACTTCCCTATTCTCCAATATTCCTTATCTATTCCACTTACCTTAGGCATACTTGAGAAATCTGATCATTGTGGCTTGTGATGAAAGTTTGAGCTGAGATACCAAGTTTTTTGGCTCTTTTTTGTGATACAATTTTTGGCAATTAACAAGTTATGCCTTTGTTAGGGAAAAGGGCTAATGGTTAAATATGTCTTTTGAGAAAGCTACAAATTGAATGATATCAAAGCAATATTTAAATTCATATTTTAATTTCAGATTGGGACAGAAATAGAAGGAACTATGAGTTTCTAAAGATATGCAATCTTAGAATGATTTAAAAAATGCATTCCAATAATATTTGAGAAACAAATCATTTTGAAGATGTGTTGTGAATGAAAATCCTTACAATAATTTTTACTACATGTATTTTAAAAATCCTTAATATTTCAATATTTGTAACTTGGATTTAAAATAATAATAATAATAATAATAATAATAATAATAATGATTTTATCCTCCCTGGTTAATTAACATTATTTTTTTTATTTATTTTTTTATTTATTTATTTAATCAAATTTATCACCGCCCAACTCCCCCAAGGGGGACTCTAGGTGGTTTACAACAAATTAACATAATTATTTACATATTTTTTTATTAACAACAAAAGCATCATGATGATTTACCATCCAGTTCAAGGTACCTATATAATTTAATTAAATAAGGTAATTGTATACTACCGTTATGTTTTCTTCACTGTATTATAAATAAAAAATAATGTTAAAGAAAAAGCATTAAAAAGGAGAAAATCGTGAAAACACTTTCTCTTAAAGTTGAATGAAAAAAATTGCAACTTCATAAGATAAATATTACAGGATAGAATATATTGTTTTCCTGAAAGGAAATATTATTTTATAATATTTCCTTTCCTAATATTTTTATAATGTTAATTTGTTCAGTATATATCAACATGTTACAAACATATTCAAGTGACAGGAAAAGAAATTTCACTTGATACCTTGTTTTATATTATTCAAAATATGATTGTGTAGGTAGAATATATCAGCCACAACATTTTTTTTCTGGAAATTCCTACCATTATTCATTTTTGCCAGCCCTGGAAATGAAGAGGAGACAGCCAGTTTAATATCTTTATCATGAGAAAAATCTGTTTGCTGGAATGGATCAAGAACCACTTTAAGTCAAGTATTTCTACAGATTAATAACAGGCAGGCAGCAATGTAGATTACTTGTAGTGTTCATTTTAATCATGCATTTAAAAAAAATAAAAATGGGATACTAAATTAATATACAAACCCAAAGAAGAGTTACAGATTAATAACTGTATTAATACAGTAATACAGTTAAAAACCAGAGGCTATATTAATAATATTGGAGTCATTTCAGAATGAAAAGTGGTAGGATTTTGTCTTTATCTGGCTAGCGATCACTTAAGCTACTCACCCAACAAATCCTGCTCTGTTGCCTCATCATGGTGGGGGGCTGTTCCTGGGAAGGATGGGCAAAGAACATTGGGAGTGTATGCCAAGAGTATATATTCCCAGCAGGGTCACGCAAGGCATGAAGGTCATCCCAGTTGCCCAAAAAAGGCATCAATTCATACTGTGTGGGAGAAAGCTATGGTAAACTACTCCTGTATTTTTACTAAGAAAACCGCATGGATAGAAAATATAAAATGATGATATAGTTCGGGATGATGGGCCCCTCAGATCAGATGGCACCCTACATGCAACTGAAGAAAGGCTGATGATCTTTCAGAGTACTAGTGGTGTTTATGACTTAGCTAGATTAAAGTCTTTGGGAGGTCTAGTTGATGATGTTGCCATACAGGAAAAGAAAATCCGAAGACAGAATTACAATAGGAACATGAAGCGTGAACATGGCAAAGCTCAACACAATGAAAAATGAAATGACTACAAATTGACATCTTAGCCATCAGTGAATTGAGATGGACTGGGCTTGGACACTTTCAGTTAGAAAATAAAACTTAGGACATGAAAAGCAAAGGAGGAATGGTGTTGCTTTTAGAGTTACGAAGGGTATAGCAGGAACAGTACTTGGCTGCAATGCAATTAATGACCAAATAATATTGATTAGACTTTGTGGACAACCCATTAATATGATAATCAATCAAGTTTATGCTCCAACCACCAATGCAGAAGAGTTTTTTTGCTCAAGTTCAATTTGAAATTGACAGAATGTGCAAGCAAGATGTGCTGCTTGTGATTAGTGACTGGAATGCCAAAGTTGGAAACATGAAAGAGGAAAATGTAGTTATATTGTAACGCTTAAGAAACTGAAACGAAGCAGGAGACTGATTTATCAATTTCTGCCACTCCAATGATTTCTTCATAACTATTACTGCCTTGAAACAACCAAAACAATGCCTTTATACATGGATATCACCAGATGGAGTATATAGAAATCAAATTGACTATATTGTTGCTAAAAAGCGGTGGATGGGCTCAATGTTATCATCAAAGATATGGCCAGGTGCTGACTATGGAACAGATCATGAACTGCTCAGGGGCAAGTTCCAAGCTAAGCTAAAGAAGAAGGAAGCTAGTCAGTTTCCATGATATGTTCTTGAACATATACCCACCATTGCAAGGAGAACATCAGGAATGTCTTTGAAGTCCTGAACCTTATTGATAGAGAACCAAAAGAATTATGGAATTAACTTATAAGGATGAGTGTGAATAGAGACCATCAAAAATTAAGAGAGAGAAGAAAGCAAACTGGATATCAGAACAATTTCCCAAGAATCCATTGGGTTTGACTGTCAAATGTCATCCCACTTAATATTGTTTTAGGGAAAGAAAAGATCACGAGTGAGCCTCTTGTGAATGACTTCAACAGAATGAAAAGGCTAGCCTTGGAAAGTTTGTGCTTTTAAATATGTTCTCTATCACTTTGGATATCTTTTAATTACCAGCTGTGGCAAAGCCAAACTCAGGAGGATAGCTGCCAAAGTATTGTTGAAGGCTTTCACGGCCGGAGTTCGATGGCTGTTGTGGGTCTTCCAGAACACGGCCACACAGCCCGGAAGACCCACAACAGCCATAGCTGCCAAAGTTCCTTTAAAATTGAGGCACAGGAGTGGGAAGGTTAAGAAACATTTTAAGGGTCCATAGTCGAGCTGAGACATGTACTCATAGGCTGCAGAATAGAGGACAAAAAAATCACGTAGGCAGAAAGAGGAATAATTATCCATCTTATGGTCATGCATTGGATTTTGTGGAACCCTGAGTAGAGAAGAGCACATTTTGGAGAAAGTTTGTGGGTCTCTAAGTTTTGTTGTTGTTCAGTCGTTTAGTCGTGTCCGACTCTTCGTGACCTCATGGACCATAGCACGCCAGGCCTTCCTGTCCTCCACTGTCTCTCGGAGTTTACTCAAATTCATGTTCGTTACATCGGTGATGCTATCTAAGTCTATCATGTTCATTACGTCATGTTCATTACATCGGTGATGCTATCTAAGATGCTGTCTAAGCTATCTAAGTCTATCATCGGTGATGCTATCTCTAAGTTTAACTTGATCCAAATCAAATCTACAGCTTCAGAAGAATGATAGTATATGCTTCAAATGGCTGCTGAAAATGAGACCGAAATAGCTGACACCTTTAAAAAAAATGTGTTTTGGCTTTTCTATGCATAGAAAATCTCAGGGAATGGGGAAGGATTAGAGTGAAGAGTGAGTGACTTACAGTATAGATGACTGACAGATCACTTTACCTAAATGTCTGAAATGTGTAAATCCTTATTCTGAGAGGACAATTATATATGCAATACAGTTACTTCTGTCAGAAAACAAAAGAAAGTTTAAAGCATTTCTCTAATCAACACTAAAAATAAAAGTTTAGCAAGAAAATATCTACACCTATTTGTCTGAACTTTGGATGGCCTACATCCTCTGCAAGTGCTTAAACTTTTCTTTAATTCTATCGAGAAGTAAAAACAGTGTAACTACTGGGTGGATTGCCATTTCAAATTAATGGTTATTGAATCAGCACCCCGGATTTAGACTTGGACTGAATCAAGGAGCTTCCAAATCATTCTAAGTTTAATTAACTATGTTCTGAATGTCTGAATCAGAACCTGACCTAAATCTTACATTTTGTTCATATGCCATTCTTTATCTTCTTGTGTTAACTACCTAAGCAGCATGGTTAGGGTACCAAGCTTACTTGAGAGTAAGTATCAATTGGCATCCATCCACAATCTTTATCTATGTGCCTAAAACATAACCTTGATAATTGTAAATGCCAATTGCATGTGTGTAAAATTGTCCCTTAATTCTAAGGCAAAATAGAATTGTGGAGAGCTGTGACACTCATTTCGAAATGGATCTGAACATGATGGGGCTGACAGAATTAATGTTCCCAGCTAAGTAGTGATGAATCTCAGCGACACCTCTAGATATGAAATATCTCTACAGAGGATATTATATGGGGAATAAATAAATTCAATGCAGATGTTCTAATAATGCAAAATAATTTCTTTCCTTAGCCTTCTCTAGCTAATTTATTATTTTTATTAGATCTTTAGTGATATTTTATTTATTTATTTATTTATTTAATTAATTTATAATTCAAATTTTGCCACCGCCCATTTCCCCCAGAAAAGGGGAACTCTGGGCGGTTTTACAAATATTACAAAACAAAGCCAAAGATAGTGTACAACAAAGCAAAAAGAAAAGAAAACAAACAATAACTGTACAATGAAGAATGGGTTAAATTAAAATAATGGATCTTACAAGCTGAAAATAAAAATGATTACGTGGGTGATGCCTGAATAGAATACAATTAACAGCTGGAAAATGATGATCTAGTTTATAGATTGACCATACACACTCCTGTAGCTATTCATAGTAACCACTGAATAGTGAGTGATCCTCCTAAATACCATGGATATGAAATTTGTTTCAAATATTCCAGCTCTATGAAATATAGATGCTTAGAGAAAAACTGCTAGGCTTGATAAAGAGTTCCCCAAAAGATTGCTTGAGGTTATTCCTGAGTGAAATCAATGCAGAATAACTTAATCATTGTGAGATGGATTTTATTTTTAACCCTGTACATAATCATTTAATCTCAGGATCAAAAACAGGGTTTATATGAAAATGTTGAATGTATATAAATTATACTGAAAACAATGAAGCATCCAATGAAGAAGCAACACAATTTTCTGTGGAGAGATTAAATAATGTTATTATCTAGGTGCATGCTGAGTCTTGTTATATAACCGCCTACCAACCCTTATTAACAATTCATCTGAGACTACTCGTTTACTCATTTTGTGTTAATCAGATTCCATTTCATGCTCATCCATCTAAAACTATAGTTTGAAATTTTCCTGTTTGTAAATTCTGAGCTACAAGTATTATAATAATCTAAGCCTAGTGGAAGACCTGATTAAACACACTTGTTTTTGAAAGCTGTCTTTCCCAAATCCTGAAACTTCTGCTCCTGTTGTTTTTATGGAAATATGAACACGTTTGGTAGCTATCAGAGAGTGATGTTTACCAAAATGTAATAGTAGTTGATTAAGACTTTTTTAAAAAAATATCTGTGTTGTTGTTTTGCTTTTTAAGATCCGCTACATTTTGCTAAAGGGGCATGGTGACTCAGCGGGTAAGATGCCAGGCTTGTCGATCGGAAGATTGCAAGTTCAGAGGTTCAAATCCCTAGCCCTGTGTGATGGAGTGAGCTCCTGCACTAGCCCCAGCTCTTGCCAACCTAGCAATTCGAAAGCATGCAAAAGCAAGGAGATGAATAGGTACCACTTTGGTGGGAAGGTAACAGTGTTCCGCGTGCGTCATGCTGGCCACATGACCATGGAAGCGTCTTCGGACAATGCTGGCTCTTCGGCTAACAAATGGAGATGAGCACCGGCCCCTAGAGTCAGACACAACTGCAGAACTGAGTGTCCTTTTTCCTTTAGATGACCAGAGTCAGCAGTTTATCTTCATCTAAAGGAAAAAGGACACTCATTTGAGGACATTAATGTTCACATTTTAGACAGAGAAGATAGGTGGTTTGAGAGAGGGGTCAAGGAATCCATTTATGCCAACTTGGAAAATCCTTCCTTGAATAGAGGTGGGGGCCTCAGGCACAATCTTTTCCCCATATTCCTCCCTGCTTTGTCTTCTGTGCCTATGAAGATTAAGACCATTTCACAAGCTCAACAGCAGCATGGTGATCTTAACGATCCTCCTTTAGATGATAAAAGGACTTAAAATAACATCTCAATATAACCATGACCTAGCCCCAGGTGTAAGGTCACACAGCCACCTTAGAAACATATTTAGGATTCCCTTACCAACTTTGCTCAGACTGAAGAAGCTCCTTGGATAAGGAGCGAAACGTTTCCACTGAGAAAATAGAAATCCAGTTGACATGATTCAAGCTACAGACAACTAAGTGTATAGTGTAGCAAATAAAAAATAATGAAAAATAACTGCACAATAAAACATGAGATAAAGCTTGGTGGTCTGATCACAAGATTCATGGTGGTTGAAATGAAGACCACTCAGTCACTGAACTTAATATTCTCTCACATTCATCTCTCATGACATTTCACATTAATGATAAAAAGTAGAGTGTTGTTGTTTTGACTTTTTTACCTGGATATCATGGCACTGACTGTGAAGCCCTGTAGATAAGTTTGGGCCAGTCCCTGTCTCTCAGCCCTAAGAAGAAGGCAATGGCAAGTCGCTTCTGGAAATACTGCCAAGAAAAGGGACTTCTCCATGTAGTTGTCAGGAGATAAAATTCGGGAAAAACCTCCATGAAAATCTATTCAAGTTCTCAAAGGAAAAGTATGATACAAATGTCAGGATAACAACTTAATATTATTTTGCTATTCCCTTGGCAGTCCTTTGATCACTGTCTCCTTTAATTTTGATCTCAGGATGTACAATCAATAAGGCTCTCATTTTCTGATTTCATTTCATAATGGTACAGCAACATCAAAAAAGAGGTAATCCTATATGCAGAATGATTACTTCCCCCCACCCCTACTATGGATTCAGCACATCCTCTATTAGGATGACCTTATCTTTGCAATAAAAACATGGGATGAAATCAGGGGAACTCACTACACAATAGCTGAGTTGAATTTAAAAGTGTTCCTGATTATTCTTACGAATAATCCTGTCTTTGTGGGTAGGAAATGTCAGAAATTGTGGAGTTCTTGGTGCTCTCTGACTTTGGATGTTTGCTTGCAGACATTTCATTAACCGACTGGGTAACATAGATTTCCAGGAAGTTGTCATCTTTAACTCTGGATGGGGTGGCACTACCCCGTTCAGATTTAGTGTGAAACTTGGGGGTCCTCCTGGACTCACAACTCCTGCTCGAGGAGCAGGTGGCAGTCGTGGCCAGGAGGGCCTTTGCACAGCTTCGGGTAGTGCGCCAGTTGCGCCCCTTCCTGGATCGGGAGGCCCTCCGAACAGTCACTCATGCCCTCGTCATCTCCCATATAGATTATTGCAACGCACTCTACATGGGGCTACCCTTGAAGAGTATCCGGAAGCTTCAGCTGGTCCAGAATGCAGCTGCACAGGTAGTTTTGGGTGCTATGAGATCAGCACCGCTACTCCGTGAGCTGCATTGGGTACCAGTTTGCTTCCGGATCCAATTCAAGGTGTTGGATATCACCTTTAAAGCCCTACATGGCATGGGGCCAGGGTATCTGAGGGACCGTCTTGTCCCGACCATATCCACCCGCCCCACCCGATCATGCAGGGGGGGCATGCTTCAGATCCCTTCATCAAAAGAATTCCATCTAGCGGGGTCCAGGAGGCATGCCTTCTCTGCAATAGCAGCCGCCCTGTGGGATAACTTGCCCCCTGAGGTGAGACTGGCACCCTCGCTCCTGGCCTTTAGGAAGTCCTTGAAGACCTGGCTCTGCCGCCGTGCCTGGAGTGAAGGAAATGATAGTTCCTCCTGGGGGTGGTTGGCTTAGTGGTTTCCCTCCTTTTAAGAACAGACCATCTTTTGGATTCTTATTTTTTATTTTTATAGTTGTTTTAAATGTATAGGTTTTATCTTTTATATTGTGATTGTAAACCGCCCAAAGTCTACCACGGTAGAGATGGGCGGGGATAAATCCAAATAATAAATAAATAAATAAATAAATAACATCAACAGTGTGAGTGAGGGTGGGGCTTGCTGCCTGTTTATATGCAGTAGCTTGCCTTGGCAATTTGTCTGAGTGCCAAGCTTCCAGGAATTCTCTAGTATTTTTGAATTTGGCTTGGTCTAAGATGCTAATAGTTTTCCAGTTGAAACTGTGGTTGAATCTGTCAGAAATTAATTGGGAAACTCCATTAAAAACTCAATTTTTCAAATATCAAACGAGCACTTTGATAGTTAGTGTTCATTCAATTATTGCCATCAAGGTATGAAAAGTATTACCTGTTTCAAGGTTTTTGTAGTCAGGATGCATCAATTTCTATATCAATTTCAGAACATTTCCCTCTTTCCAGGGCACACTTAACAAGGTACTGCATGTTAACAAACAAATTAACTTAACAACTTAACAACTTAACAAATAATTGCATGTTACTTACTGCATGTTCCTGCTATATATCTCAAAATTCTTTGATTTTGATGTTGTGAAACTTGACAGCTTAACTGCAGCTTAAATGCAGATGTCATCTAATGGAAGGAAAAACCCACACAGCTGGAATTTAGTCCAGATGCTTTGAGGCTATAATGCAAAATAAATGTCTCCTAAAATATATAATTTGCAATTTCTCAAATGGTTTGTTTCCATGGGTATTTCATTACTTTCATATCTGTTTTATCTAAAGTGTTGTATGAGGTGGGAATAGATTTATGTATCAGTCAACTACCTGAAGCATCACAAAGCAGAAGCTGTGGCAACATTGTGATTCTTTTCCCAGGAATAGCTTTATCTCATAATAAACATTACTCCTGTTGTCTTTCTTCTCCTCTAGTAGAATGAAAATTCTGAAAATAGCCAGTTACACTTTCACATGAGGCATAGTCAGAAATCAATCTAACCAGCTCAATGTATTTGCAAAAGCTGAGATATTTCACTCTTTACACTTAGTAGTGAGATGAGAGAGAAGAAGTGAGAAGAAGCTGGTGCTTCAAATCTTTCAGGACATACTTTTCCTCAGAGACACCAGTTACCTGCCTAAAATTATTTTTATACTGTGTAAGACTCTAAAGTATGAGGGAATGTTGATTGGTACCCTTCCATTATTATGGCCTCTATTGTTTTGAAATCCCAACTGCATGTTCTGCATAGATTTCCAATGTATTTTGAAGATTTTGTTAAACGAATTTTGGCCGTTCCTTGTTCATACTTCATATAAGGACAAGACAGCTATCCTGCTGTTGTGACAGTGCCTGGTTGGTGCTGGATGAGACACCACCAGAGAATTTCAGAACACCAACAGAAGAGCATATCTGTAGCTCAGGGTTGAACTGTGGAGTTTTTAGTGCTCTCTGACCAACAAGCTCAGAGAGCAACAAGACCTCCACAATTTCAGGACTATCAGCTAAGATGGGAATTTGATAAAAGAATCCTGAAATAAGAATAAAAATGGCAAACCATTTCTGTATTCCTGTCAAGAAAAGTTGTCTTTTTCTTTTAGTACTGTCTCATAAGCTTCATCTCCTCATGCTACCTCATACTCATAAGTCTGTAGCTTGAATCATGTCAACTGGATTTCTATTTTCTCAGTGGAAACGTTTCGCTCCTTATCCAAGGAGCTTCTTCAGTCTGAGCAAAGTTAGTAAGGGAATCCTTAAATATGTTGCTGTGTGACCTTACACCTGGGGCTAGGTCATGGTTATTATTATTATTTTTTGAGATGTTATTTCTAAGTCCCTTTATCATCTAAAGAAGGATCGTTAAGATCACCATGCTTCTGTTGAGCTTGCGAAATGGTCTTAATCTTCCTAGGCACAGAAGACAAAGCAGGGAGGAAGATAGGGGAAAGATTGTGCCTGAGGCCCCCACCTCTATTCAAGGAAGGATTTTCCAAGTTGGCATAAATGGATTCCTTGACCCCTCTCTCATACTCATAAGCTTCATCTCCTCATGCTTCACCTCCTCATGGATTCCAGTCACAGCACTACCTAGCAAACTAGCAGCGTGCATCCACAAACACCAACTAGCAGTCAGAAGACATGATGAAAACTCCTTAATCTCACAACACATGGACAGAATCAACCACAGTTTCAGCTGGGAAACTATTAGCATCTTATATGCTAATCCAAATCCAAAAATGCTAGGGAATTCCTGGAAGCTTGGCATTCAGACAAATCAGCCATTAATACACATACAGAGATAAACCACCTTTACAAACCTTTCAAAAGAGACAATAAAAAAAACTAGGAAGGAAACAAAAAGACTGGAACACATCTCCTCCAGCTGCCAACAGTGAGGTTAGCCCCATCCCTCTAAACATTCTGCAAGTCCCACAAGACCTGGCTATGTGATCAGGCCTGGGGGTCCCAGGGGACCAGGGAGATTTCGCAATGGCTCCCCTACTATGGTTAATACCATCCTCTCTTGTTTTGTATGTTTCTTTATACTTCTTATAGTTTTAATGATTGTTTTATATGTATTTATTGGTTCTTTTAATTGAGTGTTGTACACCACCCAGAGTCACTATTTTGTGAGATGGGTGGCTATACAAATAAGATTAATAAATAAATTTAAAAAACCCAACAAGGAAGAAACCACACCCCCACCAAAACTGGAAGGGCAAACCACTGTTTATAAACAGGGAGCAAACCTCACTCGCACTGATGATATTACCTAATTGGGTAATGAAATGTCTGCAAGCAAACAACCATGCTCAGAGAGCACCAAGAACTCCACAGCACTACCTATTAATTTTTCAGGTATTTGTAAGAAGATAGTGCTCTTCTGCAGAGAAGGAGTCTAGAAAGTGGAAGACCTACCCACCTCCAAAGGATTTACCAGCATGTCCCCCATTGTTTCTGCCCATCCCACAAGATCTAACAGGGAGGGCCTGCTCTGGGTCCCTTCCATCAAACAATGACATCTTGTTGAACCATGGAGTCATGCCTTCTCTGTGGCTGCACTTGCCCTGTGAAACAGCATCCCTGCAGAGATCCAGATGTCCCCAGCCCTGTTAGTCTTCTCTAAGGCATTGAAGACTGGGCTATTCCTCTAGGTATTTTGGCCAGGAAGTTATGTGAGCTCTGTTTATGTTGTGATGATAATTTTAATATTTAAATACTATCCAGAGTCATTGTTGTGAGATTAATGGCTCTATGAATAATTGAAATAAGCACATAAATGATGAGGTCTGCACCCCTTTTTCATCTAACAGCAAAATGGCAGGATTTATATGTGAGGTAGGGGGGCGTGGTGGCTCAGCGGGTAAGACGCCAGGCTTGTCGATCAGAAGATCGCAAGTTTGGAGGTTCAAATCCCTAGCCCTGCGTGCGGAGTGAGCTCCCGCACCAGCTCCAGCTCTTGCCAACCTAGGAATTCGAAAGCATGAAAATGCAAGTAGATGGATAGGTACCACTTTGGTGGGAAGGTAACAGTGTTCCGCGTGTGTCATGCGGCCACATGACCATGGAAGAGTCTTCGGACAACGCTGGCTCTTCGGCTAACAAACGGAGATGAGCACCGGCCCCTAGAGGCGGACATGACTGCACAAATGTGCGGGGGGAACCTTTACCTTTTTTTTATATGTGAGGTGCTGGTACATCTAGCATTTACCCTGCTGATTCATCCTTCCGAGGTAAGAGAATTGTTAGATGAACTGAGATCATACAAACAAAAATAAAGTTTGTCTTGTCCCTCCTTAATGCATTTTTACTATGCATTTTCATGAATTATGTCCCAAAGTAAAGCCATCCTTAGTACTCCAAAGGATGAACAATAATTTCAGATCTTGAGAATGTTGCCTGATTTGCATTTTAAACCAAAACAACCTGATCTATGCTTTCTAGAACAAATTAACAGAAGATCTGAACAGAATTTGAATGAACATGTGGGGAGTTGATGTAGACTGGAAACGTATTATATAGGCCATTTCATAGCAACCTTCCCAGATCTCTATACTTCTGATGAGCATATCGACATATCCAAATAGTTTTTCTGAAAAAAAGACAGAAGTAGTTGGCCATTGGCTTCTTGTGTGTGTATTAGACTGGCTTGGAGTTCTGAAAGCTGTTTGAATAGGCATCTCTGTAACCTTTGAGCTCTGGTTTAAAAAAATGCCTTTAGATACGTTTTGTTCATCTTCTATTTATTTATTTATTTATTCAAATTGTTATAGCTGCCCACCTCAATGGACTTTGGGCAGCGCACAAAACCAAAAAATCCATAAAAACAGATAAAACATAGAACCACACAGACAGTCCAGAATAAAATGATCATAAAAGCAACACAAATCAAATAAAGGGGGGGGCAAAGTTACAATAATACAACAACAACAACAACAACAACAACAACAATAATAATAATAATATAATAATAAGGCCCTCCGAACAGTCACTCACGCCCTTGTCATCTCCCGTATAGACTATTGTAATGCGCTCTACATGGGGCTACCCTTGAAGAGTATCCGGAAGCTTCAGCTGGTGCAGAATGAGGCGGCGCGAGCAGTTATGGGGGCCAGGAGATCGGCCCATGTAACACCTCTGCTTCGCGAGCTGCATTGGGTGCCAGTTTGCTTCCGGGTCCAATTCAAGGTGTTGGTGATCACCTTTAAAGCCCTACATGGCATAGGACCAGGGTACCTGAGGGACCGTCTCGTCCCGATAACGTCGGCCCGCCCCACCCGTGCATGCAGAGAGGGCATGCTTCGGACCCCCTCAACAAGAGAATTCCATCTAGTGGGGTCCAGGAGGCGTGCCTTCTCTGCGATAGCGCCCGCCCTATGGAATATCTTGCCCCGGGGGTGAGACTGGCCCCCTCCCTCCTGACCTTTCGGAAGGCCCTCAAGACCTGGCTCTGCCACCTGGCCTGGGACAACAGAGGCGGTAGTGCCTCCTGGGGTTGGCTAGCCCCGTAGCAACACTATCTATGCTACGTTCCCTACGTCCCCCATCTTGTATTTTATCTATTTGTATTGCATTTTTTAGACTTTTTATTGTATCGTTTTTAACCTTGATTATTGTAACCCGCCCAGAGTCCCTTGTATGGGAGATGGGCGGGGAATAAATTGAATAAATAAATAAATAAATAAATAAATAAATAAATAAATTATAATAATCGCAGTTCTGGGACCGAACCCAGTTTTGGCTTACTTTTCAAAATGGGAGTAATTTTCATTTCATATACTCTCTTCATTGCTTACAAATCTTAAATTGTAACTCATTTAAAATGTCCACAAAGCAGGCATCATGATCCTTAGAATTTGTGTTCAGATGTAAGAGAGCAAATTCAGATGCAAACTAGAGCCAACAATAAAAAACCACAAGTATACTATTAAATTTGCAATAATCAAAACTGCATTATTTTCCAAACCTTTAGAATGTTCCCGGCATGTATCTCAATTGTCACATCCCAAATAATGGTAATGCAAAATTTTAATGCATTCCACTGAACTTTCTTCAGGTTATTTTGTGATGGTGGCTAGTAAATGTATGTGCAAATATAAATAAATGCAAAAATACAAAGAAGATTAATGTTAAAATGGTGTGGTTTTATACTTGAAGTAATCTTGCTCAAGGTTAATCTCACATTGCGTACATTGTGTCTCCCTAGCCAGCTTATTCTTAAGCATCTTTAAAAATATATAGAATACATTATTTCTGCTTTCTGCTCAGTCCAAAAAAGTGATTTTCTTTCTTTCTCATCAGCATTTGTCATACTTTCCCTTTTTAAAATAAGTGTGCTTTCTTTCAAGAACAGAAGGAAAAAGTTATTTTAAAGTCTGTCAGCATTCTTTTGACTTCACCTACAATAAAAACTCAAGAGGGCTTCTAATTTTAAAAAAGGATACATTTATTGAAGACTAGGCAGTCAGACTCAGAGGGATTTGGCTATATATAACATTCTTTTAAAGAAATACAGCAACTGTGGATGTGCCATGTCATCAGCTTCCTATGTATTTGCTTTATCATATGCACCATATCATGCTGTTTATCACCCTGGTTCTTAAGGCATGTTACACCAGGAGTGTTTGTAATCAACATTGAACATTGTGTTGAATAACATGGATGGTGAATTACATTCTTGAATTTCTGGTGAACATTGAGTGCTAAAAGTACTTTTAATTTTACTTGCAATGTTAATGTGAAAAACATCTTAATTCTCCCCCCCCCACCAGTGTGGTCAAATGAAACCTTTTTATCATCCCCCCCCCTCCCAAAGTGGTCAATAATTGTAGAAAGAGCATTGCTATATCTCTCAAGGCATGATGATGATGATGATGATGATGATGATGATGATGATGATGATGATGATTGTGATATTAAATTCAGGTTCTAGGATGCTGGAACACTCTTGAACTAGTGTCAAGAGTGCAATGATGCATGGTGCATATTGTTTATTCAACATGTTACACATACATTTGTATTCAAGAGTTTCTTATACCCATAATGTTAATGTTTGACAGACAACTATGTTCTTCTTTAACTTCCCAACTGGGCTGTCCTCTCAGCTTTCCACAGTGTTGTATAATTGTTGAGGCCATTTATTTATTATTTATTTATTTATTTAACTAACTCAAGGTTTGTTTTAATCATGGTTTATGGAATATGCACAAAGGCTAGGTTTATGTAACACAAACAAACAAACTACATTATGGCCTAATGTGATGCATGGATCTTTCCACTGTCTGTGAATTGATTTTTAACATGCCAATCTTGACTATCCAGAGCTTTTCCTATGCTTACATAGACGGAGTCCAAATGAGTTTGCAAGGCTAATTCACCTTACATTCATTCTGGTTTAGAGAGCTTCAAGTTATTATTCTCAATATTAAACTTTCAGACCATAATAATTTTAACTGTTTCAAAGTTGTTCTCTTTATAACAATTTTGCCGTCTTGTTTTGTTATCATGATAATTAATTTTGAGGTTGCATTATATTGTTAATACTGTTGTACTTAACATTTTAAAAATGTATTCATTCATTCATTCATTCATTCATTCATTCATTCATTCATTTCCCCATTGTCTGTTTTTCCCCAAAAGCTAAAGGTATCAAATTAACTATGGAATTTTTATTTGTAAATGTGTTGTATGATTCTCATAGAGTTTTTTTTAAGAAAAAAGAACTTTAAAATTATTCAACAGTGAATTATAACACAAATTACATATTAATACTTTTGACACATACATTTACAACTAATTGGTTCATAATGATTAATGTTATTGCAGCAGAGACCTTGGATGGATGGATGGATGGATGGATGGATGGATGGATGGATGGACAGATTCAAATAGTCTAATTCAGCAGTGAATTCTACCGACTTAACGTGTTAATTCTTCAGTGTCAGTGTCAAGGACTGTTAGTGTAAGATAATATATTTTTTGTGAAATGCAATACTTATCAAGGACCTAGATTTGTTAAATTATTCTGACAGAGCCCTTTGATCCCAAACAGGGATGTGAAAATTAGGAACAGTATTAACACTAATTGGTCTCAAAAATTATAATTTAAATTCCAATATAGGATTTAAGTAATCATTAATTTAATTCTAAGTCCAATGCAAAATCTCAGTATCAATTTAAACATGTTGGCTACATAGGTGAACTGTACCTATGATTGCTTCTTAAACTAAGGATGGCTGCCTGCATATTTTCCAGTCCACATGAAATATATCCAACCTTCAATCTGCTCTATGCCATTCCCACAATTTACATCAAAATGCACATTTTCTTTCAAAATATGTCCTTTAGAATGTTTTTTTTTTTGTCTAGATGGCATGGTGATATGGGCAACTGTATCAATTAAAATGGGGGTGCTTGGTGACCTGGAAGGTTTAGCAGCTACAGCTGGAAAAGAGGGGATTGGGGTAAACACGGGGAATAATTCCTATATAAAAAGTTTCTCCCCACACATTTGTGCAGTCGTGTCCGACTCTAGGGGCCGGTGCTCATCTCCGTTTGTTAGCCAAAGAGCCAGCGTTGTCCGAAGACACTTCCACGGTCATGTGGCCGGCATGACGCACGCAGAACGCTGTTACCTACCCACCGAAGTGGTACCTATTAATCTACTTGCATTTGCATGCTTTCGAATTGCTAGGTTGGCACGAGTTGGGGCTAGTGCGGGAGCTCACTCCGTCACGCGGGGCTAGGGATTTGAACCTCCGAACTTGCAATCTTCCGATCGACAAGCCTGGCGTCTTACCCACTGAGCCACCACACCCCTATATATATAATTCCTATATACAATGAAGCAAAAGAGGGTGAGAAATGATGGACCAGGCCAAGGATCCCTGGCTTGACTGCTTGCTTATTTGTTTGTTCCCTATTTATTGGTTCACTGACAAAGGGAGTAGTATAGAAGAAGCTTGGAAGACCAGTCTGAAACTCATTGTTGGCAGGAAAGTATATAAGAATGTTAGCCATTTGGAAAGAAGTTTTTATGTTCCTTTTTTATTTATTTTTTTGGTGTCTTCAAGTCAGTGTTGACTCCTGGCAACTGCCTGGACTAGTCCCTGCAGTTTTCTTGGCATGATTTCAGAAGTGGTTTGCCATTGCCTCCTTCCTAGGGCTGAGAGAGAGGGACTGGCCAAGGTCACCCAGCTAGATCCATGTCTAAGGCAGGACTAGAACTCACAGACTCCCAGTTTCTAGCCAGATGCCTTAACCACTAAACCAAACGCTCTTCTTTACGTTCCATAGACTCCTAAAAATTAGGCAAGCATATGACCAGCTTCTAGGAGATGCTGGGAATGAGGGAGAAAACGTAAAAAATAATAATAAATACATGTACTGTAAATCTGGAAGAGTGTAAAGCAAAATATTAGATTCTTGCATCATCTTTTTTTTCCCCAATAATGTTTTCTGAGCTTCATATGGACAACATGAAATGTCTCTGGAAGTGAAAATGGTAGGCAATTGCATTCCAGTGGTTGTTGTTTTTCTTGGCAATTGGGTTTCCCTGCCTAAGAGGGAAAAAGAGGATAGTGTTGAACTTCCAAGTGGATGATGAAAAGTAACCTCATTAGATTGCCTTTCATAAAGTGGTGTTATTTGACTGGTCCTGCCCGTCATGGGCACCATTTTCTAACCACGCAAGATAGAAATTGTGTCACAGTGCTAGCCACAGTTTCTCAAGACTCCCAATAAGCTACTGTCTTCCAATGCTATATAGTCATCCCTTGTCTCCCTTAGAGGACTGGGTAAATATCTGATTCAGAGATTTGATACAAAGACTTAAATAGTGGAATCTAATGCCTTTGAATCCATTTGAATTATTTGGACCTTTGTAGAAATCGGAATCAAGTCAACCTATTCCTTTTCTGAACAAATCATCATGAAAAACCGAAGTGATTTTCTGAATCAAATCATTTTACGTATTTCACCCAGGCCTGTTGTCCAGCTGTTGGTTGAATCTCCTGCGTTGGTGGCACCTTTCACTGAATGAACCACAAGCCGTTCCTCTTTGTATTAAGTCATTATCATTCAAAATGTCCTTTTCCTATCAGAAACCAGGGGACGAGGGCTCCTTCCTTCCAGAGCATTCAGTTAAATTGCTTAAAGCCTATCTCTGTTCAAACTTGCCAGTGCGGACAGTTTCAATGACAGCTGAAAGGAGAGGATTAAACACCCAACTCCACCATGAGACAGCACTCAGAAAAGGTCAAGTACACTGTCCCCATGCATATTATTTGAAGGTGGCTATGAATAACAATATCACCCGTGGTCAAGGCATTCCAAAGAGCTAGGAGTGTGGAGGCCTTTAGTGTGCATTCCTTCCAACTGCTGTCACCTTTTTTTCAGCAATAAAAAGGAAGAGGGTACGCCAGCAACCCACCCACCCACCCTCGGGAATGCCAATTAGCTGCATTTCACATGAAGAGGAAATTCAAAGGAAATTTGGACACACCTGCTCAGGGACAATATTTATATGTTCTGTTGGAAATTAATAGAATTTGCAAGACATTTCCCTGGGCAAGGGGAGATGCTAAGCTCTTATTAAATGTCTACAATGAAACACCACACACATTTGGAAGCGATAGTTCAGATGCAGCATCTGTCAACCTTTCATGGGTGGATGGGGTATTGAACGTATTCAAAATATTCATGAAAAGTTTTCATGAAGTGTTGCAATATTTCCATTCAAAACTGCTGAAAAGAAGATTGGCTTTCAGTGGCAACCCCCATACACAAAGAAGGGCTAAGTTATATATTACCTTAATTTTTATTTTTTCAAGGCATGTTTAATGTTGAGATTTTTAGCTGGAGAGAAAATACCCTAGTGAGGTCCCAATCTGACACTGTGTTCCTGATGTGGATTGGAGCCCTACACCTATTTCAAAATTCTCCAAAATTCTCATTTTGCTACTGCTCTTTGCTGCAATATGTACAAAAAAGGCACCCAGGAAGGTAAGGAAAAGTAAAAATTGAATGGTTTAATTAGGGAGTGGACAGGTTTCACTGGTTTTTGAGGTGCTCCTGAATTTTAAACCTTGTGTCTCTAGTCTCTTGAGATCTAGAGAATGGAAGAGTCACTTCAATTGTACTAACTCTTTAGTAACTCACAGCCTTTGACCGCAAGTGTGGTCAATGTAAATAGAGAGTTAGAAATTTCCTCCATGCTTCTTCTTGACTCTCTCACTGTGCATGCTTTGTGTGAGATTGCAAAGAAGGTGCTCCCTTTTTGCCTCTGTATTCCAAGCACAGTTGCTTTCAGATTTTCTGCCTGACAAGACGTGGCTAGCCAGGATTTAGGCTTTTCTTATCCCTTGCCAATCTACTTCCTGTACTAAGTTACAAACAGCTGATTCCTGTTCTCCAGGAACACACTCAAACCATTTTCCCAACCCCAGAGCTATATTGTGAAACTCTGTGCTCTGTTTTCTTCCAAGAAGGAAGGTACCATATGAGATTTTGCTGATTTTGATGGTGGCTTTTTGCCAGCACTCTAATGACTTTGGGGCTGAAGAGAAGGTATCATTTCTCTTCCGTGTGCTTTTCTTTCTGCACTGTACTTCCTTTCATGCTGAGTGCCTTTTTCCAGATTCACTTCTGACAGCTTTTGAGCCCTCAGAACAGCAGGCTCTGCAGATTTGAAGAGACCAGGTCCATAAGCAGCAGGGCTAATGGAGATGTGAAACAGGCCGAAAAGGATTCCAAGGAAGTAGAGCAAAGTTTATGGAAACAAACCCAAAGTTAGCCTGTTTGGCTTTGGCACTGGCTTTTTGAGGGTATATAAACCGCAGAATAGTTACTTCCAACTTTCTCTAAAAAAAATTTTTATTCAGTTTCTGCTAAGCATCCTAAAGAGTTCAACTTGCATTCTTTAAGCTTTAAGAGACTAGGTAAATCCTGCAGGAGCTCACTTTGAAATCATAGGTGTCGTATTTGTCACTTTAGATCAGCAGATGTTCAATACTGCTCCAGATGAAGGTTGTTGGTGAACTGTGCATCTCACGCTGCTCGTACTGTTGTCAATTAAATCACCGTCTTTTCTTTTCTCCCATTACAGGTGTGGGATACTTCTGTATTGGCTCCATAATGAACATCAAGTCAAGTAGGAAAACTTGAGCTTTAAAAAAAGTCTCCAAGTTTCCATGTTCGAACCTTCAGAGGCAAGTTGGTAAATAAAACAACCAACACTGGATCAGATGCATTAGTTACAGTTTGATGGAACATGGACTAAAGTAGTTACAATAGTCTGACCACATGACACCAGTGTTGTCTCCAAGAGATGAATTGATTTTAAAAAGTCCAGAAATAAAGAAACAAATTGCCCTGCCCCATTGTTACCTCTACCATTCTTGTTCACACTTCCAAAGGTGCTTTTATTTCTCTTAAAGAGATAAGAAGAAGATATCTTCAGCAGGAATGTAAAAGTGCTCCACCAAGTGCAGCTTGGGATGTGTTGGGATTCTCTAGTCCAAAGCTTTCCAAACTGTGTGTCAGGACATGTTAGTGTGTCGGCTGCAGTCTCTGGGTGTGTCGTGGCTGCTGCCGCCTCCGAGCCCTGCCAGGATTCCACGCAGTTCCTAGTGCCTGCCTTGTGCTCTGCTGTAAGAGTGTGTCGCGAAATGATGCATGTCTAAAAAGTGTGTCACCAACATGAAAAGTTTGGAAAGCTCTGCTCTAGTCCTTCATAGAAGCATGGGCACTAGCAGTTTAATCTGATAATGGTTATCTTTCCTTGATCAAAAATCCACAAAAAAGGGGTGATGGGGTAGAATGAAGATATCTGAAATTTGCATGCTAATATAACTAGTGGTGGTTATGTCTAGAAAACAGAGAATTCCCATCATTTTAGAAGCCTACATCACAGGAGATCTAGATGGCAATTCATCAACATTGATTTGTCTTTAAGTAATATTTTTGTTAAATTTATATCAATAGTTAAACATATGTGTACAGTCTCCATCTGTTATGAGATTATGCGATAAATGGTTACTCTCTCTGTCTTTCTCTCTCTCTACACACACACACACACATACACCCACAACTCATTGACACACAATATTAACAGTAAATCGGACAGATTTTTAACAATGTGCACATCTGTAATTGTGACGATCCCCTCCTTTTATATTAACTTAGAAACTCTCAGCACAAGCCATGGTAGGATATGAAAAAGTTATTTTGTTAATACAAGTGAATAGGATTGATGCAAAGAGCCGATTGAGCAAAAGTGCACGCAATCATGACTTTAAACATGCCAGTTTCCACTCACTCCTCACCAACCCCTTCCTTATCGACTCAGTTCCCATAACTCTAAACTGTTAGTCCTTTGATGCTCCCAGCTGAACAGTCTTGGAGTCTGGTTCCTGTCTCTCCACCCCCACATTCCACCGCCCTGCATTCCTTGCCTATCTCTAATGCCCTGCAAGCATGCTAACTAAGTACTGCCCATCTACCTACTAACTACAGACCACATCTACCTAATAACTATGAACCCCATCTACCTACTAACTACAAACCCCATCTATCTCTGGCAGGATGGCAATGGCATCCTGACAGTAATTTCTATATAAAGTTCCTTAGTTGCTATATCTGTCAGAAATGTCAAACTATTTCTCCCAATTGTCTCTCTGATATCTTCATTAGAAGCAAGTCAAAAAGCCCAATTATTTTCATCTTTACCCAAAGACTCGTACTGCCCCCAAATCATGAACAAAGGCCACCTAACTTGAGGACGGGGGGCGGGGAGGGAAAACCTTATATGCATTGCCAGTTCTCCTTATTATCTGAAATGGAAACTTTATAAACATTATTTTTTGAGTGTATATCTGCAGTCTTCATGTTTACTTCATCCCGTTCCACAAAATTTGGACCAAATTATGATGGTTTCTTTCACAAGATTTATTTGATTGAGTAATGAAAACTTTGAAATGGAGGTGCTCTTTTTTTTTACCACACTGGTGGCT
The DNA here is from genome assembly GCA_023362775.1 of Charina bottae. Classification (NCBI taxonomy): domain Eukaryota; kingdom Metazoa; phylum Chordata; class Lepidosauria; order Squamata; family Charinaidae; genus Charina; species Charina bottae. Next base: position 3,334,972 of record JALMGJ010000019.1, on the reverse strand, counting down.
ATTTCATTCTTTGTATTTTAATTGCATTTGTTGGCCTTGTCGTCTTTTGTGACTTTTATTTGTGACTCTCTCTCCCCAACCCCTTTGTGTCAGCATCCTTCCGATTGTCTGGATTTCAGCTTCCAGAACTTCCCCCAAAGATTGAGTGTCCCCCCAGTATGGTGGTGGGATATCTGCCACAGCCTTAATAAAGTATAGCACTCCCCAGCCAAAGTAGCTGATCAGAGACATTAACCCAAATTTACCCTGAACAGGCAAATTTTGCAACCGGGCAGCTGGCTAATCTGAACTGAGGCCAAAGTGAACAGTACTTAATAAGCCTGCAGAAAGCAACATAGATTTGCTTTGATGAAGTGATTCAAGCTGTGGAGGTAACTTGATTCGCTTCGCCGAAGTGAACAGGCCACTCAGTTCTCTTCAATCAGGTCTACACCCTAATGCCTTAAAAGGTCAATCAGTTCTGTGCCTATCGCAGAAAGTTTTTTTCCATCTGATCCTTTTTCTAACAGACTATTCAAACCCTTTCTTTCTTTATTATGGATCTTTTACCCAGTTTTTTTAGATGTATGTAGTGGTTTGTAAGGGGCGTGGTGGCTCAGTGGGTAAGACACCAGGCTTGTCGATCAGAAGATCGCAAGTTCGAAGGTTCGAATCCCTAGCCCCACGTGACGGAGTGAGCTCCCGCACTTAAAAACTATAAAATTGCCAAACTACCAATTCGAAAGCATGCAAAATGCAAGTAGATTAATAGGTACCACCTCGGTGGGTAGGTAACAGCGTTCCCCGTGCGTCATGCCGGCCACATGACCGTGGAAGCATCTTCGGACAACGCTGGCTCTTCGGCTAACAAACGGAGATGAGCACCGGCCCCTAGAGTCGGACATGACTGCACAAATGTGCGGGGGGAACCTTTACCTTTAGTGGTTTTTAAGCAGAATTGATATCAAATAACAAAAGTAATCCTTAATCTCAGAGCTCTTTACAAATAACACCAGCACCTTCCCAGGTTAAGAGGAAGCTTTGGTGTTCTCCAGTCTCATTGCACTTTGATAACATTAAGGAAGAATGGTTACATAGTAGGAATGGATGGATGGACTTCCTATTCTACTGTTATGAGATTTTAAGGCAGACTGAGAGTATTGTGGGAAATAGCTCCAACAAGATTTATATTGTGGACAGCCAGTGTACCGTAACAGAATGAGTATTTTTACCCTTGGCCAGCAAATTAAGATTCTTAAGAGACATTTCACTCTTCTGGCCCAATACCACACTTCTACCTCCAGTATAAGAAAGATCATGCATATTTAACAGCTGATCCTCTGTATAACTTCACAGACAAATGTAACACTGGGTCTTCAGCTGTTTTGGCAGCAAGATATTTAGCCTCGTCAGCGCTGCTGTAAATTTCTTAACACCACCGAGACTGAATTGAATTCAATCCTTTATGCATCTTGGGACATGTCCAAACATTTCTGATTTCCCCCCGAAATCCCTCTGACTAGGAGCAGGTGTGCCTTAAAATGATAGCAACTCATCAAAACACAATTGTTATCACTCTGATTGTGCCATCTTAACTGCTTCCTGTTGAGCACACCTGGCCCTAGAGAGATCTTGCATTCATTGGAACAGACAACAACCAATCTTGGAGTGGATTTTTCTTTCTTAAATATGTCAGTGAAAAACATGAAACACTTGTTGAAGCAGCAGGTGGCGAAAGGGGGAGGAATAGAATTAAACCTGGATGAGAAGTAGAAACAGACTTGATTGTATTTGCAGGAATGTTCCATAGTTGTGTTTCTGGTACTAATGGATGAATGTTTTCATTGGAATTAGCTTACAATTATTCTCTTATACTCCTTTGGTAAATAAAAGCATCTGAATCAGAGCTGACCTACTTAAACAATACCATCCTATATTGTACTAGTCTAATGTCTAGACCAGACTGTTTCAGGCTGCAAGTTGTAGAAAACACTGCTGAATTCAGTTGTTCCAAACAAATACCAGGGACAGATATATACTGTAGATAGGAATGGCATGTGGATTTCTTGGGGCTAAAACTTGGACCCATGAGACAATGCAGACTATTTCTGATCCTCTCTGCCAGAAAGACAGAAGAAGGAGAAGAACTACAACTTTTGAGTTCATCTCAAATACCAGTAACTGCAGTATAATAAACCCACTTGAAATCTTCAGAAGACATATCACAATGAAAGGCAATTCTTGGAATACGGGAAAGAAATGGGAGTTGTTTACAACATGGCAAAAGAGGAACAGATGGACGTTTCAGCCTTATCTGTAAAGCAAGGCCTCAGTCCATCAGTTCGGGAATCTATGAGAAAGAAATTCAAAGAATTCACAGATACCCCTTTGTAATGTTGCTGTTGTTGTTGCTGCTGTTCCTAGCAGTCCCTCTTGGTTGCAGAGTCCCATTGTTTTGCACTGTTTTCTTATAGTGAAGTTATCAGTGCATGATGTAATGCGGAGTTATTGTTCAGCCAGCTTGTTGCTGAGCCTAATGCTGATTTGGACTGAGAGGGAGTGACCGGCCCAAGGTTACCCAGCTGGCTTCTGTGCCTAAAGGAGGACTAGGACCTGGGTTTTCAACTTCATCCAGCACCTTAACCACTACACCATACTGGCTCTCATATCTCACCTTAACATATTCACTAATAAGTGAGGACTAGTTTCTCATTTTTTTCCCCAAGGTGTAATCTAACTGCTTCTTCCTGCCACTAACTCCAATTGAAACTCTGTGCCAATCTTGCTTCTCGTTCATGCCCAGCTCTTTAGGGCCGGGCACGTAATCTTGCTTCTTTCATCTCCTCCATGGCCTATCACAGAAGCAGCTTACCTTTATCTCTAGCTGTTACAGTTTGGAAGCAGTGTATTCCCTCTTCTCCAATGTATAAGCAACCTATGATGCCTCTGTTAGAGATATCGGGTTTCAACCAAGCACATCTCTCACAAGCTTGAAGGAGGGGCAGTCCTGCTGCAACCTAATCTTACTTGCTTTGTGTGGGAGGGGCTTGAAAATCCAATTTCCTGTTACTCTACTTCCTTTCTTTCTCTTTTCCTGCTTGAATCTCCACCTGGGAGGATGGTCATCCACAGCTGTCCATGTTGCTCATACTTGCATTCAGCAAGGCCACATTAAGAAGACTGTGGGTTTGGTCAGAACCTATCGCTCGCATGCATGAACCATCCTCTGCTACCATGAAACTGATCTACCATAAAACTGTAAGCTATTTTTCTGTAACTTTACATTAACGTGTGAAGTGTGTTTATTTTACTCTGAACTTAATTGAGCCTTATGTGCAAGATTATTACAGGATGCTTTTTTACTCTGCTAAACTAGATAAACGCTGTGTGGGTTTTTTCTGTTAGTAGCATTCCAGAATTACCAACAGCCCCCACAGTGATGCTGGCGATGATGCAATCTTACTTCTCCTATCCTAGGCCTGGGAGGGGTGACCAGAAAAGCATGGGGGAATACCTTTTAAGTCACCAGTTCTCTGATAACACAGAGCTGATCTAGGGGTTCGAAGAAGTGGTGACTCAAAAGCTATCCCCCCACTTCCCTTGCTGCCCCTCCAAGACCAGGCATCTGCTTCCCAAGGAACCATTTCTTCCCACTTTTCCTGTTAGTATTGGAACTGGGGAGGCAAGAGAAGCAGTGGAGGAGAAAAATATTTATGGGGCAAAATATTCTGTGGGCATTTTAAGAAATGGTTTTAGCCCTCCTCTGAAAAGAGATGCTACTCCACCACATGCAACACACACACAAACACACCCATCATGTGCTTCTTGGGCTGGCATGAGAAGTGGATTGAGATACTTTTAAAGTCAGGTTTGGTGCTTTTCCATGGATCTTGCGCTCTTCAAGCTGATCCCCAGGGTGGGGTGGACAATTCCTGCTAAACTGGAAGACCTCTCGTCTTGGTCCTTATGAGGAAGTACCACCTCCCCCCCCCCCCCAGATGAGCTGCATCATCAGATTCACATGGTGCTCCATCTTATCCATTGAAGCAGAAGATGCTCTCCTCGTTTACTGGAAAGCAGCGCCTCCCATGGATGAACTATTTCCAGATCAGGTTTGACAGGAATTGGCAGGGGAGGCAGTGCTAAATATGCCAGCCTATTTCTGTGTTATCTCACAAATTGGAGGAATCCACATTATTGCAGCCATGAGGAAGATACCTCAGTCATTTCCTTCACTTCCTTGAATGGAGGGGGGAACTTTCATGTTGGAGTTTGTCATCCCATAGATGAGAAAAATAATTCAGCAGGTTTCTCTCTTTTGGATGAAAATGAGTGAAATTTAATTTTATATAACCCTATTCAGGATTGGGTTATAAGTGTTAATGGAATTTATAAGAGTGTTGATTAACAATCCTTCCATCACAGATAAAATACAACCAGGCCGAGAGGGTGGGTGTGGGAACCCAAGATTATGAACTCTATTGCTATATTGAATTTATCATAGAAATCCTTTGAAGGACAAGTCCATTGTTCCATGACCTTCTCATTAAATGAACACAAATTGATTTAAAGTTCTGTTGGATTGATTTCTCCCTGCTGTCCCCCATTCCCTCTCTGGAAGTAAATAGCATTGAAATTAATGATACCATGTAAAGAGTTGGATGCCAAAATATTTTGTCACCCCTTTCTTAATTTTGGATTGGAAGCCATCAATGTAGATGGCTTTAGCATTTTGAACTTTTGCATGCCCTGTGGCTTAGTTGAAACACTGTTGTGCTGTGGCATACACCAGATACCCGTGGTGCTATTCAGAAACTTATAACATGCTCACAGTGGTCACATGTATTTCCAAGTGTATAAGACTGATTGTTTTATTTTACTGCATCCATTTCTGATGGCTGCAGCCAGAAGGAAAATAGAGTGTAGAAAGAAAGGAAAAAATGCAGCCTCTGTTCAGAGCTACTTCATAGGTGGATTAGTGCTGATCTACTCTGTAAAAGCACAGTTTGATGTGATGAATGCAAATGGTGCGGTTGTAAAATGAACTGTGTGCTCTACTTTGAACATAAAATTCACCAAATAGCAAAGAGGAGCCTGTTTTTCTACAGAATTGCTCTAGAGCAGTGATGAATGACTCTTGCTTCATTTCCAAAACCCTCTGCACATGGACCTTCATAAGGGGCAAGTGATGTCACGTGCATCATAAAAAGGTAAAGGTTCCCCCCGCACAGTTGTGCAGTCGTGTCTAACTCTAGGGGCCAGTGCTCATCTCCGTTTGTTAGCCGAAGAGCCAGCGTTGTCCGAAGATGCTTCCACGGTCATGTGGCCGGCATGACACGCGTGGAACGCTGTTACCTTCCCACCGAAGCGGTACCTATTTATCTACTTGCATTTGCATGCTTTCAAATTGCTTGGTTGGCAAGAGTTGGGGCGAGTGCGGGAGCTCACTCCGTCACGCAGGGCTAGGGATTCGAACCTCCGAACTTGCGATCTTCCGATCGACAAGCCTGGTGTCTTACCCGCTGAGCCACCACGCCCCTTACGTGCATCATGCCACTGAGAAAATGATGCCAATTATACAATTTGCATGTTGATGTCATGATGCACATGAAGACATCATGGCTTTAAGGGCACCACATTACACTGGCATTAGAAATGCAAGCAGGTTGTTACTGCAGCTGGCTCTTTTCTACACCCTTGGTCAAAGGGTGTAGAAAACTAACCAAGCATTCCTGCACAGTTTTCTATACCCTTTGACCAAGGGTGAAAGAGCCAGCTGCAGTAACAATCTGCCTGCATTTCTAATGCTAGTGCAATGTGGTGCCCTTAAAGCATTGAAAGTAAAGCATTCTGAATGGCTGCCAATTCACCCATCACACAGTACATGTGGCAGAAAAGATGCATCCTGGCATTATTCATAGAGTTGAAAGTATTTTCTTTGTCAGATGTGACCACAGAGTGATGAGGTAGCTATTCAAAGAAATGATAAGAAACTTAAAACTACATTACTACTATTATCAAGGATCCAGAGATGCTAATTTTCAGCTTTTTCCATGATGGGACTGGATAATAATTTCACCAGTCTGATATGCAGGGATTATTTCAAGTTATATTACTCTCTTAGTGGAACAAGCAATTGTAGGTTGTCCTTCAGAACTCAGTGTGTATAATACAAAATATCATCCATATAGGGCAGAGCTTTCCAAACTGTGTGTCGGGACACGTTAGTGTGTCGGCTGCAGTGTGGGTGTCTGGGTGTGTCACGGCTGCTGATGCCTCCAAACCTGCTGTGATTCCGCGCAGGTCCTAGTGCCTGCCTTGTGCCTTGCTGCCTCCAAACCTGCTGTGATTCAGCGCAGGTCCTAGTGCCTGCCTTGTGCCTTGCTGCCTCCAAACCTGCTGTGATTCTGCACAGGTCCTAGTGCCTGCCTTGTGCCCTGCTATAAGAGTGTGTCGTGAAATGATGCCCTGCTGTAAAAGCGTGTCGCGAAGTGATGCATGTCTAAAAAGTGTGTCACCAACATGAAAAGTTTGGAAAGCTCTGATATTTATTTATTTATTTATTTATTTATTTATTTATTTATTTATTTATCATTCTTATATCATAAGTATTATGATATAGGGGAATCCTTCAGGAAAAAAAATCTTTTCACATCCCTGACACTAAATCATAATCTAAAATAAGAATTCACTATACTATTAAGACTTCCTGAATCACAGTGTCACATACCATCTAACAGGGAGAGTGGCTTATCTTTCAGCATCTTGCCCAATTCACATTGACCAAGGTCAAAAACTTAGAACTGTTCTTTCTTCAAATTAATTTAGAAAAACACAAGAGTTCTTATTTAAACAAACAAACAAATGGTGGTGGGGGGATGAAGGGAGATGTTTGCAATCTTTCTAACCCTGACTTTTTAGTGGGGCCCAGAGGACCATCATTGGAATTGTAACTATAATTGAACAGAAAACATTTGCTATTCTTCTGCTCAGTTCAATCTCCAGTGAAAAATGATTACAAAGTCATTCTCTGCACTTCCCATTAAGAGCCATATGTCTGCCTCTTCCCTCTGGGGTCCCAGCATGCCTCATTTCTTTTTACCTCCTGATCCCTACGCAGAGGATTAAATTTAAACTCAAGAGCTTTCCATGATAAGCAGTCCTGAGATAATCACAGGCACAACACATGGCCTGTCTAATGAGACCATGAGCCCAAAGACCTAAACAGAGCTTCAAGTTGTTATTGCCTGTTACTTATGTCTGTGTCAGTTTTATGTCTATGCCACAGTAAGAGACTGGAGTGTAATTTATCTTAAATTGCTAGGATCATTGTTCTCAACCCATTACGCCTTTCCCATTTGGAAGGGGATAATATGATTGTCCAACCAGTAATAAGTAAATAGTATTTGGTGAACAATGCATTCCCAAGTAATGAAATTGATAATTATGGTTCTTTCATTCTGCAATAAATGGGTATATCTTATTGCCTCTCCTGTTTCGTGCTAATGCTAGGTTTCAGACTTATGAATGAATAGTCAAAGGTTGGGGGGAGACAGAGATCCAAATCAAAAGCATTAGATTATTCCATTCCCCCCCCTCTCTCTCTTTTTCCCTGTGCTGCACAATGATTTGAACTCAAGCAGTAAAGTTAAATGGAAAAGGCACTATGGTAGTTTTTCAATTACAACAGAGGCAGGGAGCCCCAATTATCCGTTTCATTACTGAAATATTCTTCAAAGGAACACTGGAGAAATATCTGCTGCTGTTAATGTCGTACTTCCTCCTGCTGTGCTTGGAGCTGCAGAATCGTCCTCAAAACAGAGGAGGTCAAAGGACAAGAAACAAAATTCTATGCAGATTCATTTAAGAACCCAACAGAAGTAGGTTCAGGAGATACATGAGAAAGACTATTCTTTCCTAAGTTAGAGAATTTGTCACTACAACCATGGTAATAGCACAATATTAAGTAGGTTTGGAAACCATTTAAACATGTTGTCTTGTCGTGATAAAGCCAACAATGTAGCATTGCTGTGGCAAACCAATGAAGCTTTTATATTAGATTAGAAGCAAGATACCTCTGGATGTTGAGTGCAAAGCATAACATCACTCTCACAGCCACATCTTCTGCAGGTGCCTTCCATTCAGCATGACTTACCATGATTGAAAACTGAATGAACTTTATATAGAGATATGGGTCTGATCCAGCAAATGTACTTGTGTTCTTAAGATAACTTTTGTATTTGTATTCTTAAAAAGAGAAGACAAGGAAGGCAGAGAAATGGCTATGTATGTATGTATTTACATTCCTTAAACCGTATAGTTGCATTATTATTATTTTTAAGGAAAATAGATAAATAGAGAACAGATAATTTAGTTCTGATTTTCTGTAGAAACAATGCAAGGAAACAAAGCAGACTTGGCTGGTTGAGACAACGTGAGGAGGAAATCAATGGGCTATTAAATCAGATTTTGAACTGAAGTAATTTCCACAGTTCCTTAATTCTTTTTAAAAATAATTTTATTAAAGATTATAATTGCAATAGTAAAAACTAATCCAAACTAAAAGAAAGAAAGAAGAGTAAAAGGAAAGAATTAAAACTGCAAAGGAAAAGAAAAAAATGTAAAGAAAGAAAGAAGAAAAAGAAAAGAAAGAATATACTGTAGTAAAGAAAAAGGAAAGAAATATATAAAGAAGTGACTTCCAACCTTCATCACAACAAGAATAAACACTTTTAGTAACTTTTCACCTCCTCTTAATTTACAACCAATGATCTCTTCATCCCATGTCCCATCTCTTACTTATAAACAAATCCATAAAGCATCATCATTTCAGTCCTGGTGTCAGCAAAAGTCCATTAAGGGTGACCAGAAATAACAACATATCTATTTTAAACTTGATCAAATAAACCAAATTTAAATTCCTTCCTTTTACTTCTAACAATCTTAATCTTTAGTCCATTCAAGTAATGTCATAAAACCTGATTTCTTTTCATTTCTTTTTTACCCCTTCTCACAAGATTCATTCAAGCTTTAACAAACCTCTTTTGTAAAAAAGAATTATCCTGGTCACTCTCTTACTTTATTATTTGTAATTCCCTTTTACAAATTTTTTAAGTATCAACCAACTTTTTTTGTAAGTCCAATGAAACATCTTTTTCCATGACATTCCATGACATTGCATGACAACCCTAACCCTAACCCCAAACAAGCCATGCTGCCCTCATCACAGATTGTGGTCTAAGCCCAAACTATAAAACTCTGAATGGCCCTGTTTCAAAATCAGACTGTATCTAGAATTATTCAGGAATTAAAACATTTCTGGAAGACCCAGAATGGCCCATTCCAAGGTCAGTATAGCTTGTTTCAAGATGACAGAATTTTTGCATTGCCCCTCTTTTGAAATTTCTTATCATTGGGCCGGGTTTTCCTAACAGCATTATGCTTGGCTTTGAAATGGCTGTAGTTTGGTGTTTTGTAACTGAACATTTTTATATGTGCATTTCTCCCTCTATCTTCCATTTTTTAAATCGAAGCTGTGTGGTCCTGGGAGTTGGTAAATTCGGAAGTAAATGTGTAAATCAGTAAATCTGTAAACTGCTTCACGGTGGGAGGTGAATTGCTAAAGTCAAACTAAGGGAAGCGTTATTTTCAACTAAACCATTCAATAATAGCAACTGCTTTTCCTTTCCTCTTCCTTTAGGCATTTGACACATTGTAGGAAATGGGAGGCGTGTGTAACACAATCAGGGTCCATTGAGGTTCACCAGGCTGATGTCCTTCCTTGCTTGGTGAAATAACTGAGAGAGGCTGGCAGTTTGGCATGCACCAGGAATCAATATAATATTTGCACACCATGCACTTAGATGCATGCTAGTCTCCAAAAACATCTTTTGAGGGAGGCTGTGAGAAAGAGAGATGGGAACAGGCAAGGACATTAGACTATTGAAAATGAACAAAAGAGCGAAAAGGCATAGATACAGAGAAGATGAAGGAAGTCTCAGCCTCCTGAGGGTTTTCCATCATTCTCAGTTAAGCAGTGTGGAAAATAGAAGTGAGAAAAGCTGGACATCAAGGTCTCTAAGCTGAGAAGAAGCAACCCAATTGAAAGAGCTTTGAATCACAAAATAAGGCAACTGGAAGAGGCTGTTTGCACCACTGAATCCATCTCCTTGCTGAGTGCAGCAATCCAAATTCAAGTATCTTTAATAAAGAGTTGTCGAAGCCTGTGCTTAAATGTATCCCTGAAAAGGGAACCCACAACCTCTCTGGGTCATTGGTTCCATTGCTCAATTGTTTTTACCATTAGGAAGTTAGTTCCTCCCGTTAACATTCAATCTTATAAGACCTTACAGCACTGCATTTGTAATACTCTGTGTTGGCTGTCCTTTAGACCTTCTGAAGACCAAGCCAGATTATCCATGAATGACTCCTCCAGCAGGCTTTGTATATTCCGTAAGACTAAAATAGGTTGTTTTGTGACATTCAAGAAGCATGTGTATATGTCACTTTATTTCACAGCACAGTAGTTTATGACGGCTTCTTGTAAATTACTGTGCAAATCTGTGCGCATAAAATGCTATAAAATATTATACATTATGAATGAGTAACCAGAAATTCAATTAAAAACATTGCTCCATAAAATGCAACAATATCAAAACTGGCAGAGGGAAATACACTAAAAAATTTAACACTGAAGAAGAATGGCTATGTGAACAGTTTTATTTGTTCAGATAAAAATCATGCTTGGAAATTGGAAAAAAAAGGAAGACATGCAGCACACGTAACTCAGGAGTGCCATAAATCATGAATAAAATTAACATTTGATTTCTGCAAATGCATATTGGCACTATTCTTTCAGCTCTTATCTGTCTTGGAGTACTCACAGAACACCTTGGAGACTCTCTCTGCCTCTTTTTAGTTCATAAGGATTACATTAAGGCTATCCTAGGTGATGAATTGTATGCTAGAATTATTGTAGAGTATTTGTCAGTAGTAGCATTAGATCCAATGACTTGTAATTCCACCAGGTAGACTCAGAGGTGATTAATCATGTCTTCTTATTTTAGTTTAGTGACTAATTTACATTGTCAAAGATTTACAGCTCACCATTTGGCACGTGATGAGGAGTTTCTGGACTATATACTGCTTTACAGTACAATGAATTGTTTTCCCTACATCTGGCAGTGTTCAGGAAAACCCCCAGGAGCTTGTCAAGCAATCCTCTGTTCCACTCAATCAATTATTAAAGAAAAATTGGGATTTGTGGATGAGCTTTATGTCTGTATGCATTATAACCCACCTCTTAAACATGAATTTCCCAAGGTGCTGGAAAGAAAATTTTCTGAAAATAATACAAAGCCTGAAAAAAAAAAGTTTGAACCAACTAGTGCTATAAATTATTTATCTGGGAAATTTCTGACTTGCATATTGAGTATTCAGTTGGGGTTTTGAAAAAAACAAAACAAAACACATTATTAGATGAACTCTAGATGTTGACATCAACAGGATCTGACTAAGTTATCAGATACCATCCTTGGAGAGAATCTGAACTTCTTCCAACCAACCAGGTGACTTACTCATCTCACAATCCTGAAGCACCATAAGGCTTTCATGCTGGCTCAGTAATTGTAGTAATCTGTAATTCTTATGGCAGACAAGATCTGCTTTTGTGCCATAAGGGAGTTTGAGATCTTGACTCGAGCTTTATTATATTGCTCATTCTATTGGGGTATTCATGATACTCATGTTACTCCTCTTCTGACTAACAAAGTAGACTTGGCATATTGAATATTTAATTTAATATTGCATTTTTATTGGCCATTACAGATACAGTTATTACACTTGGTATGGCCAAATTTTGTGCTGCTGCTTGTCGAATTTATAAAATGATCCTTTGGGAATTGATGACTAGTTATGAATTAGTTGGGCTCTGAACTTTATTCTGATCTTGACATCATACTTCCTGTGTAATGTCTTTTGCCCTGTTATGCTCTTATCTTCAACTGAATCCATCAGAATGGTATATACAGCCTAATTTCCCTTACACGAGAGAGAGAGAGAGAGAGAGAGAGAGAGAGAGAGAGAGAGAGAGAGAGAGAGATACACGGATGTTACATTATGTCATGCCCCTCTGCACATGGTTTTATGTGACTTTCACACACATCCTTGGAGAGAGGGGGATTTCTCTATTGTTGCACAATGTACAGTATATTTTGTGTTCTGTTTTCAATTACAGTGAAACCCCTTGGTTATCTTCAACTGATCACTGACTGGAATAAAATGGTTTGATTTGTTATTGATCATTCCAAACAATTAAAATAGTTTTTCAGTTTCCACTTGAATACTCTCTCATCTAAGTAAACAGGAACCTTGAGTCATGCCTGAAAGCCTATATTGATTGAACAGGGTGGATGTCAGTTGGAACATAGTTCCATGAAAGAAGGCATTCCTGGTATTGCTCTTACAGGACAGCACATGACTTGGGCTTTGATTGGGAAATTCGGTTGAACATATTTCAATCATTTAGAGCTTTAAATCCCCAGATCATTTAAGCAAGGTGCAGAAATGCAAAGTTCAGGTAGTGGAATGAAGCCACCTCATGACGTTTTCTCCTGTTCCAGCACTTCTGGGGAGGATACGAGATCCAAATAGTGCCCTTTCCATGTATATCGATCCAGATCTAATATGAGACAGACACATGGTTGATGTGACCATTAAAGCCTGAGCTGTAACTAACGATTTAGCCTTGATGAGAATGTTCAAGTTTCCCAAGGTTATATACCTGTTATAAACCACCTTGGCCAGTTAATGCAGCAAACAGCAGTGGGATTCTCAAATATGCCAACCAAATTCCAATCCAGGCTGTTTGCCTACACCCAATACAGTTACTAAGAAAATTTTGGAGTGTAAGAACTAGTGGACATATGGACTTGGTAAGGAATCACTGTCAAATGAGTTGAAACAAGACAAAGTTCTTTCCTTCACATAGCAAGTCCCAATGAGATCCCCACAGCACATTGGCATGCCTTGATAAAAGAGAAATCCAATATGACGTTTTGGTTACGTATCCTAGTAGGTCAAATCACTGCCATGCCTCAGTTGCAAAACAAAGGGGGGGGGGAAAGTAATCAATATCAATATATCAATATCAATATAGCCCAGTATTCAGGATTTGAAGGAGAAATAGGTACTCTGACATATAAGTAGCACTTTTGGCAGCTCCTAGAAAAAGCTATATCTTTTCCTAAGATTGTATGGCTGATTCATTTGGTTTAAGGCATTGCCAATAAGTACTACATATCTCACACTGAAGGACAGAAAGCATTTTCTATGCTACCTGTTGTTCTTTTCACCCAGAGACTCAGACATAAAGAAGCAAATGCAAGCTTAACAACTTTTCACAGTTCATTTCCTCAACTGAAAGCTCCACTCATTCTTATACTCAGGCCTGGTCATAAGTGTGGCAACCATGAGATTGAAGCCACACCCCTTTTTAAACATGCATTATGACATATGTAAAAAAAAGGATGGGGTTTTGTTAGCCCCACTAGGCAGACCAGACCAGGAAATTAACTCCACAGGAAGGCTAAAGCTACTTTTATTGAGTTTGGCTATAATAACTGAATCTTCCAAGTCTGATTATGTTGTAGCTCCTCCTTGAATTAGGAAGGTGTCTGCTGAGTCACTTCCAAATGTTATCTGGCTGTTGTGGACTTAAAATATGTTTCACCCCTTGTTGCCAAACAAGAATCAAGGTGGGATAGCTATCATGCATGGAATCTCATTCTATATGACGTTTCCCATCATTCCCATTCATTTTTGTTTTATTTATTTTTTATTTTATCTTATTTATACCCCGCCTATCCCCTCCCTACTGGAGGGCTCTAGGCGGCTTACAACATCAGTATATATATATTAATTTATACATCATATATCATATCTAGAATTTAACCGCGCGATAGGGAGGAGGACAGGGAACCGGCTCTTCAGCTGCAGGCATCGGACTACATGCCCCAGCATGCCTCGCTTCCGCGCCGGCTGCTGACGTCCAGGAAGCTGTTCTTTCAGATCTGTCGTCCTCTCCAGGTCTCCGCCGGGATTCTCCAGGTCTTCTTTTGGATTGAGGACGACCCTCCGCTGGATGCCGCAAATTGCCATGCCTTTGAACAAGGTTTGCTCAGTCCATCAAGGTTTGGAACTCTCATATTTGTACTTTTTCACACTTCCTGGAAGTTTTCCACCACAATGTCAATACCTCCTTAGCAACTAGCTGTTGTTTGGGGAACCATATGGTGTTATATGAATCGTGTTGCTCATATCACGTTGCATCATCTTCAGAATCATCGTTCTGATACTTTCCCACATGCTCAGCAAGTTGAAATCTTCCTGAGCAAAGCTTTCTGCCTTTGGGGCCTGTTTTCAGTGGGTCTCACACTCTCCATCCTCCATATGCCTCCATTCACACACAAATATATGACTAAAACTACACACTGTAACTATATGACAACTATACATTATATGCTAGTAACAATATGCTGAGCCAGTTTGGTGTAGTGATTAGAAGCACCAGGCTAGAAACAGGGAGACCATGAATTCTAGTCCTTCCTTTGGCACAAAGCCACATGGCTGACCTTGGGCCAGCCACTCCCTTTCAGTCCTAGGAAGAAGGCAATGGCAAACCACTTCCGAAAAACCTTGCCAAGAAAACTGCAGGGACTTCTCCAGTAAATCACCAGGAGTCAAGACTGACTTGAGCCCCCCCCCCCCAAAAAAAATCACCCTCAGTTTTCATTGAATTAAAGCACTAGAAAAAGTGTTCAAGGTCCAAGGGAATCTTGAAGTGGTGACACTAGAAGCTTCTTTATGAGATCTGTGGCTAATCAGATGACCTACAAGGATCATATTAAGGAGTCAGACATTGGAAAAAAAGTTAAGCAACACTCCATGCTTTTGACATTTTTTAATTTGCATCTTTAATGAGCTGTGACATCTTCAAGGCTACTCTTTTGCCCTCAGTTATATCTGCTTACAAGAGCCTTGATTTCACTGGAGGATTGTTGGCGATTGTTTCTTATTTGAAGGAAATATTAAAAGAAGCCTTTTAGAAGATCTTGCTTATATAGGCTTACAGATGAGCGAAGATGTCACTCTCTCAGTATGGCTGAACTGTCATATCCCTTGCATGAGAGATGGGCCGGGAATAAATTTGAATAATAAATAAATAAATAAATATCCTAAACACCAACTGTCTATCTATTACTTGAAAAAAATGTTGAGGTGAATTTGGAGGGGAAATACTTGAGAAATTAAGTCAGAAACAAACCAAACAGGAGGAGGAGAAGAAATTCATATATACTCTGTGTGTGTGTGTGTGTGTGTGTGTGTGTGTGTGTGTGTGTGTGTATGTATATGTATATGTATATGTATATGTATATGTATATGTATATGTATATGTGTGTGTGTGTGTGTGTATGTATGTATGTATGTATGTGTGTATATATATATATATATATATATATATATCCCTAGAATCTAGATACTTTTAGATTGCATCTTAGTAAGATGACACCTCAGCATTTTCTCTGTACATGACATTCCCTTCTCTCTTTCTTTCATAATATGAACAAGATAATTAACTGACCTAATTTTCTGATTAAGAACAAGCCATATTGAACTAACTGTGATTAAATATTATGGTCTGACCAAAGGTGGCGATCATAAGTTCCTGATCCAGGTGACCCTGAAAACTATGCTTAGAGCAGAGCTTTCCAAACTTTTCATGTTGGTGACACACTTTTTAGACATGCATCATTTCGTGACACACTCTTACAGCAGGGCACAAGGCAGGCACTAGGACCTGCGTGGAATCACAGCAGGTTTGGAGGCAGCAAGGCACAAGGCAGGCACTAGGACCTGTGTGGAATCCTGGCAGGGCTCGCGACACACCCAGACACTGCAGCCGACACACTAACGTGTCCCGACACACAGTTTGGAAAGCTCTGGCTTAGAGGCTTTAACTTAAAACATTATAGGGTGAGTGGATAAGATTGCAGAAGAGGGTAAAATAAATATGATTTATTAAATTGAGTTATAGTAGTCCATATGAGTGATATTGGTGCACATACAAAAGAGGTGGGGCTTTGATTGCATTCCCATGTCCACCATCTATACTTTTTTTCTTCTCTCTTTAAAGATGCAAATGAGTGAAGCCTTACTATGATTTGTTAGTCCAAGCTATCCTTTTCAAAATCTGTTGCAGATCAAGAAAGTTTCCATGAAGTAACCAAAGCCTTCAGGCTAGAGTTGCCAAAAATTGCCAGAGGAAAGGACCACAGTGCTAAAATCTGTCCTCCAATGTCTTCCTTCTTCTTTCTTCTTCTGCAAACTTCCGGTGAGGATTTGTGGCAAACTAGATGTCGCTGAAGGAGCGGGGACAGCATTGTGGCGGAGATTGGCAGCCAGATGGCGGATTCTGGCCAGCGAAGTCTCTTTGGCAAAAGGAAAGATCATGAGATCACCCATTTGCACTCCGGACAGCTGCTCCTCATGAGTAGACTGCAGGAACTGAGGTTTTTGTGGTCTGCTCATAGGTTGAGTGGCTGGGAGTTGAGGGATTTCAGTCAAGCTCACAGTTGTATTGCAGCCAATAGGGACATAAGGTTTGGGTGAGCCTCATTTCTTAACCCCTTGTGAATATAATTAATTTACAACTAAAGAGAAATTTTCTGAGCAGCAGGTTAAGAAAATTCCACTTGGTGAGTTAATATTTTTTTCTGGATTACAAAGGAATAAAGAAAAAAAAAGGTTTTAAAGACTTAAAAACTTTTGGCAAAAGGCTTAACAAGGAGTCGATGTAAGAAAGTTTAAAACGGATAAAGGAGATGGTTAGTTTGAAAGATTATTTTTCTGGTGAAAGTACTTTTGAACAAATTGGAACCAGGCCTTCGTGGGAATGTTTTTTGTTTACTATTAAAAAGTGCAGACAATTGGTGGATTTTACAAAACAAAAGATAAAGGTAATATGAGCCAGACTGTACTGCTGACTGTAACTATGAAGATGTTGACTCTGATGCTACTGTAACTACGGAGTGCCACTTGAGACAAACATATGTGCAGTACTGAATCGCTTTGCCTTCCTCCCAAGAGGCTGAGGGTGGCACCGCCCTAATTTCTGGGGCCCTTTCTCTGAGCATCACTAGTTCATTTTAGTTTAGCTGGATTCTGTCTAGCGGAGTAGAACAATAAAACACTAGAGCCTGTACACCAAGTATCAGCGTGTTTCCTTCACTCGAAGTCAGGACAGGAGTAGAGGATCACTAGAGCAACCTGCAGAGAAAGGAATTACACTAAATTTGCTTCAGAAAATGTTTGAGCTACTGGGCAGTAAGTTAGCTGAGTCACTTGATACTAAATTGACAGCTTTTGAAAAAAGAATGGATAAAAAACATGTAAAGGTGAAAGAGGGGATGAAAGAAGAAGTTAAGAAGATGAAAAGGTCTGTAAAGCAAGTGTCTGGAGATGTAAAACAAATTAATGACAAAGTGGAAATTTTGGAGAGTAAAACAGAAGTTATAGACAAAGAGTTGGAAAGCGAACTAGATAATCTAGCTCTATCAGGATTGAAAGAAAAGGGATCAAGGTTTGCAGCAGCATTTTAATACAAGACTGAAGATTGATAATACGGATATAATTGTTTTTAAAGAAATTCCTACTAGAATTCTACGTAAGAGAAAATAGTACTCTTTTTTGACTGAGAGATTAAAGCAGAAGATCAGGATTTCTGTCTCATTTCCTGTTCAACCTCGGACAGAGATATAAATGGATAGATGAACTCCTCTAGAAGTTTCTTGTAGAGAAACAAGAAAAGAGAAATCAGAGATTTGGGGCACCCCACACTTCTTCTAGCAACACCAATATGAACCACCAACTCAGAAAGGAACAGGACCACTGCAAAATAGTGCCTCCAATCCCCAACCCTCACAGATTATCCGAAAGGATATTATGATTGATGATACTGAATGCTGCTGAGAGATTTAATAGGACTAGGGGATGTGACCAACCTCCCTCCTATTCTTGCTGCAGAATTGGAGTGACCAATGCAATCCCATACCCAGGCTTGAAAGGGATCCAGGAAATCTATCTCCTCTCACCTTCTGTACTCAAAGCCCAACCAACTTCTCAACAACCTTACCAAGAAATAGTAGTATGGAGATTCCCAATGTCTGTATATACTTTAATTCATTTAATTTGCTTGGTATTAAGAAGAATCTCTTTGTTATGCTTACTCTGCTACATTAGGTAAAGGTAAAGGTTCCCCCCCGCACATTTGTGCAGTCGTGTCCGACTCTAGGGGCAGGTGCTCATCTCCGTTTGATAGCCGAAGAGCCATTGCTGTCCAAAGACGCTTCCACGGTCATGTGGCCGCATGATGCGCGGGGAACGCTGTTACCTACCCACCGAAGTGGTACCTATTAATCTACTTGCATTTGCATTCTTTCAAATTGCTAGGTTGGCAAGAGCTGGAGCTCGTGCGGGAGCTCACTCCACACGGAGGGCTAGGGATTCAAACCTCCGAACTTGCGATCTTCTGATCGACAAGCCTGGCGTCTTACCCGCTGAGCCACCACGCCCCCTTCAATTAACAAAAGCAAGTAATAAATAAATAAATGAAAAATCTGTGCAGCACCAGTGTACTTCAGTATTATAAATATTCCCTATTTGTTTAAAAGATTCCCTCTTTGTTGATTGAACCTGTAGAGAACATTGGAACCAGTGGCAATATTTGTTATTCATTGTCTTTTGAGTATGGGTAGGTATTTTGACCTTAACACATGATGAAATTGCTCAGCCTTACTGTCCCCAGCCTCTTGAGAATTCAGCATTGCAACTTTATGAAAGAAAGCTGCCAGGAATTCAGATCTACGAAAGCAAATGCAGAGTAATATAGCAGATTGGAATATTTCTGAAGGTGTCTTATTTTTAAGATGGCTTTTTCTGGCTTTGAACCCCAGTTAAAAGAGTTAACAGCAAAGTACAACAAGAATACAAAGATATACTGTACACACACAAAGACATTCAGAGACAACATGCACCCTTTAAGCCAGTGTTTTTCAACCTTGGCAACTCTAAGATGAGTAGACTTCAAGTCCCAGAATTCCCCAGCCAGCGATGCATGGAATTTTGGAAGTTGAAGTCCACACATTTTAAAGTTGTCAAGGTTGAAAAACACTGCTGTAAGCCAACAACTTCCAAATTCTTTACCTTGAAACAACCTTTCTCACATTTAATTGTCTGTCAATTAGTCACTGTCCCCATTTTGTCATCTCCACTGAAAGCATTGTAGAGCATTCTGGAGTAAACCTAGAACATGTCCACCATTCCTCGATGGCTGCCTGTTGCAAGGGAAGATAAGAAATGGCTAGTAAATTTAAACAATAGCATAGCATAGCATAGCATAGCATAGCATAGCATAGCATAGCATAGCATAGCATAGCATATAGCATGGCATGGCATGGCATATAGCATAGCATGGCATGGCATGGCATGGCATGGCATGGCATGGCATGGCATGGCATGGCATAGCATGGCATGGCATGGCATGGCATAGCATAGCATAGCATAGCATAGCATAGCATATAGCATAGCATAGCATAGCATAGCATAGCATAGCATAGCATAGCATATAGCATGGCATGGCATGGCGCATGGCATGGCATGGCATGGCATGGCATGGCATGGCATGGCATGGCATAGCATAGCATAGCATATAGCATAGCATAGCATAGCATAGCATAGCATATAGCATGGCATGGCATGGCATGGCATGGCATGGCATGGCATGGCATGGCATGGCATGGCATGGCATGGCATATAGCATAGCATAGCATAGCATATTCATTCATTCTGATTTATTACGGTCACTGACCAGTACAAGATTCTACAAGGTATACTCATTGAACCTTACAATATGCACCATCTGATTTAAAATAGTTTTAAAATTATAAGTTAAATTACATTGTTCCAATTAAAAATTAAAATACATTCAGACCACAATGTGGCTGAGCCCCTTAATCAAATTTAAATATGCTCTTAATATTAGTCATAACTAATATTCTATCAGATGTAAATGCTTATAAAATAAAATATCATATATAAAATATGGTGTGATATATATATATAAACCTTTTAAAATTATTAAAATCATTACAAGGAGTACATTACTACATTTTTCCTATCATAGTCTGGCGTATCTTTATAGCAGCTGCACAGAATTTGGCTACTTGCGCCGTAACAGTTGGATCTTCATCTATAAGTAACATTTGCATATACTCTATATCTTGCCTCCTAGGATATTTCTTGGTCAAAGGTAATATTAATTTACTCCTAAGCTCTTTATAAAAAGGACAACGGAGGAGCACGTGGACTGTATTTTCTATCTCTCCATTATTACAACAGCACCACCTTGCAACTTTTGGGATTTTTTTTATATCTACCATCCAAGACTGCGGAAGGGAGTGCGTGGCTACGAGCTAAGGCAAAGGCTTTCCGATGGCTAGGGATTTCAAGTTGAGTAAGGTAGTTAGCAGAATTAAGAATATATTTATTATACTCTGATGATAAGAAATTAGGGGCCTTCTCTAAGTCCGTTTGTCTCTCTATGTCCTTTATCCTTTGCTTCAAGGCCAATTTTGCCTGTTCATAATCCATCCTGAGAATTGAATCTGTAGAAAATCCTAGCTTGGTGAGACTAGATTCAATATCCTTTAACCAAGAGGATTGGAAGTAATCTTGGAAAATGAGTGGTGATAAACCTTGAGGATAATGCTTGAGTTTTAGCCAAAGATTCAGGGAAGCTAGGCGCACTCTTGCCTCAACTTTTATCATGCCCGCTTCCCATCGAAGGTAAGCGTTTGGAACACATTTGGGCATTTGAAATACTGCTCTAATAAATTTTGATTGCACTCTTTCCAGGGATATAATACTTGAACTTAGAGCACCAACACAGGACACATAAAGGAGCTGGGCTAATGTCTTCACCTGGAAGAGTTTAAGAGCTGCCGGTATATAATGCCCTCCTTTACTCCGGAAAAACTTTAAAATGGCATTAGCTGAATTTTGTCTGGAATCAGCTGCATAATCAAAGTGAGGTTTCCTAGATCCAGTGGCGTGCATGACTACCCCTAGGTATTTAAAGCTAGTCACTTGCTCTATTCTATGCCCATTTATATTCCAAGAACGAAATTTCGGTCTTTTGGCGAAGGTCATTATCTTTGTTTTCTGATAATTTATTTCTAGCTGATTATTAATACAATACTGGGCCACAGTTGTCAAAGCTCTGTTGAGACCTACAAAGTCTCAAACCTAGAAAGTATGACCGCATCATCTGCATAAAGCAGCAGGGCAATACTACGGTCCCCTACTTTAGGAGGGTGAAAGTCCGGGTGATTTAGACAACTTACCATATCATTAATATAAAAATTAAAAAGTAGCAGGGCCAAAATACAGCCCTGTTTCACCCCCTTTTGTACCTTAATCAGCTTGGAAAGAGACCCAAACCTATTGCATCTGACCTTCAAGGCCGTATGCATAGCATAGCATAGCATAGCATAGCATAGCATAGCATAGCATAGCATAGCATAGCATAGCATAGCATAGCATAGCATAGTTATATTTCCTGACACAGTATGTCTAACCCACAGCTTTCCGAACTGTGTGTCGGGACATGTTAGTGTGTCGGCTGCAGTGTCTGGGTGTGTCGTGGCTGCTGCTGCCTCCTGGCTTCCACCCAGGTCCTACTGCCTGCCTTTTGCCTTGGTGCCTCCAAACCTGCTGTGATTCCGCACAGGTCCTAGCGCCTGCCTTGTGCCCTGCTGTAAGAGTGTGTCACAAAATGATGCCCTGCTGTAAGAGTGTGTCACAAAATGATGCATGTCTAAAAAGTGTGTCACCAACATGAAAAGTTTGGAAAGCTCTGGCTTGGAGGTTGGGGCCATTGTAGTAAAAAGGTGACTAACGTTTACTCA
This sequence comes from Charina bottae, assembly GCA_023362775.1. Lineage (NCBI taxonomy): Eukaryota > Metazoa > Chordata > Lepidosauria > Squamata > Charinaidae > Charina > Charina bottae. The sequence goes on along the minus strand of JALMGJ010000019.1, from coordinate 3,312,971 downwards.
GTAGCTGCTGAAACCAGTATAGCCAATGGTGAGGAACTATCCTATGGTGCCCTGGATGTTGCCAACAGCAGGGCTGCAAAAATAGAAGGGGGGCACTAGATGCCAGCCAAGATGTGCTACTGCAAACCTCCAAACCTGCCCTGCCAGGATTCCACGGAGGTCCTAGTGCCTGCCTTGTGCCTTTCTGCCTCCAAACCTACCCTGTCAGGATTCCAAGCAGGTCCTAGTGCCTGCCTTGTGCCTTGCTGCCTCCAAACCTGCCCTGCCAGGATTCCACGCAGGTCCTAGTGCCTGCCTTGTGCCTGGCTGCCTCCAAACCTGCTGTGATTCCACGCAGGTCCTAGTGCCTGCCTTCTGCCTGGCTGCCTCCAAACCTGCTGTGATTCCACGCAGGTCCTAGTGCCTGCCTTGTGCCTGGCTGCCTCCAAACCTACCCTGCCAGGATTCCAAGCAGGTCTTAGTGCCTGCCTTGTGCCTTGCTGCCTCCAAACCTGCTGTGATTCCGCGCAGGTCCTAGTGCCTGCCTTGTGCCCTGCTGTAAGAGTGTGTCGCGAAATGATGCATGTCTAAAAAGTGTGTCACCAACATGAAAAGTTTGGAAAGCTCTGGTCTAACCATTTGTTTGACCCAGGCTTGAAAGCTATCCATCCACCTCTTTTTTTCCCTTTTTCCTTGGATAACATACAGTCCACATACAGTATAATAACTCACTCAGGGGACTTAACACTGTAAAAAGACACCTTTCTTGGTGAACTGAGGTGGTTGCACTGCTGAGCTTTCTAATGAGCATAGAAACTAACAGCATTTTTCACTTGCTGAAATGCAATTTACGACTTTTCCAAGATAGAGGAAGCATCCTGCAGTGGTTTTCTTCGTAACTCAAAACAGCCTTACCTGTATGGAGGAAATAAACATCTCTCAGTACATTTCATGTATGGATGATATCTACATATGTATAGTCAAATTGTTGAACTGTATAGGCCCTACATAATATGCTGTGTTGACAGAAGGGTATGGAAATACCTGATTGGCAATGTAAATATTTTTGATGTCTGAGCAGTGACTGGAAATAATTATAATAATCAACTAATACTAATAGAAGCAAAACAGCAGTGCCCGTGGGCATGGGTGTGAAAGGAGGCAAGATGGTGATTGTGGCATTACAACTGAAGCTATAGCCATTTTTCTATATGTTTGAGATGTCAACACAAGCACAAAAAGGGTGGGGCTTTGATCACAAGGTTGTGATTGCCATATTTTCTCTTTTGACACTCCTCCCAGGGACACCAGTAATGGAAAAGCATTTGGATATGATCATTATGGAGATTTAGGGATTAGGTATTATTTCAGGAGTCAAAGGAAGAAATAGTTTGCATTTTAAGGAAACCTATCTTCCTTCCTTCCTTCCTTCCTTCCTTCCTTCCTTCCTTCCTTCCTTCCTTCCTTCCTTCCTTCCTTCCTTCCTTCCTTTCTTTCTTTCTTTCTTTCTTTCTTTCTTTCTTTCTTTCTTTCTTTCTTTCTTTCTTTCTTTTCTTTCCTGTGGTGTTTCAAAATTCTCCTGAAAGCCACTGGTATTACCAGTAACACTATCTAGAGTGAAGCTGAACTGTGCAGAATTTTCCTAGTGTCATGGAGGGGCATAGAAGGAGAACAAGATGCTAGGGGAAAAGTTACTTTTGAATAAAATAGTCCTCTAGTTTGTCTGGCCATTAAAAAAGTAGAAGAATTTCAAGAAGCATGTGCTAACTTAAATGACATGGATATAAAACAATTAGGAGTATGTAATGTTTAGGTCCTAATGAACAGAATGTGTTATCCAACAGCTGCAGATATTAACAGGCACATAACTCAGCATGCAATCTGATTTGAAGGACTTTGTACTGTTAATAGAAAGTCACTTTAAGAGCTGATCCCAACCAGAAGATTAAATGTTTAGCACTAAGACCCTATAGGCTCTTGTTTCCTAGATTAATTTATTTAAAGTATTGCATTGCTTTGATGTTAAAAATTAACTCTATTAATTTCGGAAAACCTCCTCTAAATGGTGCTAATAGTAAAAATATAAAAATATCTTTTAGCATTACTTTTCTCATTTAGTGCTTAGGCACATAATAAATCATGAAGATACACCCAGCTCTTCTGGAGCATAATATACATTACAACATTATATATATAATGAAAGAGAAGAGAAGAGAAGAGAAGAGAAGAGAAGAGAAGAGAAGAGAAGAGAAGAGAAGAGGCTTAAAAGTTCAAATTTAATTCTCCAAGGTATCTTTCCTTTTATTTGACAGTCATTGATCTGGAGGAAAGATTGAAAAATCGTCTCCACAATGATACCTCTGGAGGAGAACTCAAGCTGATATTGGCTCGATTTCCAAGCCCCCTCCATTGACTTCAGGTATGAGTGCCACCGATCTGATACTGACACAGTCCCACCATATGGAAAGGGCAGTTTGTCTGTATTTGAGCAATCCAGAACACTTGTTGATTGGTTCCCTGAATAATGTACTTTATTGCTTTAAGATGGGATAGACTGTTTTCAGGGACTAGGACTGAGTAGCAAGTGTGGGGAGCAGTGAGTTAACTTTAAGGGATATAATTGGAAATACTCAGAAATGAAACAATCTCAGTCACACAAAGAAGCTGCAGGAAGATTCCAAAGATGGTATGCATGTCCCATTTTTAGATGGGGTTATTTTCCTTCTGAATCAGCAGGCACATAGTGTGGGGATCTATTCGATCCTGCACTCTTTGGAAGCCCAATAAATATGCAACATCTTTTACCAACTAAGGATACTTCATCAATTAGGATTTCTCACGAAGATAGATAAAACTGATAAAACAAGGATAATTTAAACCTGCCTTACTGAGGGGATGGGAATGAGATCTCATCACATCAAGGGAACACAATAGAAATATAGATGTATGTGTGTATATATATATGAGTTGGATTCCTCCTAACGCTAAAAGACAACAAGGACGCCCTCAAATAACATGTCAAAGAACACTGATAGAAGACCTGAAGGCATTGCATATCACATGGAAAGACGCTGGAACAATCGCCCAAGATCGAAAGAGCTGGAAAATCCTTACTGCCCGATATGCCACGTAGCATGGGCCCGGGAAAGAGAGAGAGAGAATATATATATATATATATATATATATACACACACAGACACACACACAGATATACATATACATATACATATACATATACATATACATATACATATACATATACATATACATATACTTACACTTACACTTACACTTACACTTACACTTACACTTACACTTACACACATACACACATACACACATACACACATACACACATACACACATACACACATACACACATAGTATATTGTCAAGGTATGTTTGTACCATGATGAGATGCAAGTGGGGAAAGATCCTTAGACTGGACACATCCAACACACCCCACCAATCTTGACAGAATTTCATTGGTTCCCAGTTTGTTTGTGAGCTCAGTTCAACGTGGTTTTTTTTAATGTTACAATGCCAAGGAACATGGAGGAAAAGGGTAATCAAAGGACAGTCATCTCCCTCACAAACCTGCCAGTCATTTGTATCTGATCCTTTCTCCTTCTGGTCCCTCTGATGCTGTAGGTTCTACCCCTCAGTATGTTCTTTCATTTGTGGTTACCAATTCATAACTGCTCTGAAGTACAAAGTACATTCACCGAGATTTTTTAGAACTTGAGTTGTCATGTAGAGTGAATTGCAGTAATCCAGCAGCAAGTTGAAGAAGCAAGAGTCACTTTTTCAAATGTTTCCTGATTCAGGAAAGGGCACAACAGATGAACAAGACAAAGGTGAGCAAAGGCCCTCCTGGCCACAACCTCCATCTAATGGAAACTGTGAGTTTATTCTTGAAAAGGGCAGTTGTCCATAATCACCTCCAGATCATCCCCAAGCCAAATTGTACATAGAAAACAAGATAGTGCAGTCATATTAATTTGCCTATGTCCCACAAAAAGGATTTTGTAGCCACTTCAATATCTCTCAGGAGGTGAAAATTATATTTCCTAGATATATAATCCAAATCTGACTGCTGGAACAACAGGGAGGACATAATAAATGTTGAAAAAATGTTTCCTTAGTACTTTGCAACTTGAGTAGCCTAGCTGTTCCATTATACTTATGATATTTGGCCATAAAAAGCGCTAGACTTTGTAGTGTAATGTCTGCAAAGTGCTTAGCATAAATTAGAACATGTTATGCTATGTAATTTCCTTTTCAAATTTTGCTCTTAAATTTTACATAGTATGTTTTATTTAGTAAAACATTTGCATTGGATGTAAGTTCTGATAAACTCAAGAGAGAGACCCCTTTTCCTGGTGAGGGTTCACAAACAACTAACTACACAATAAGAAAATTAGAAGGAAAGGAATTTTCCTTCCCATTAGTTGGAAGGTCCACATCAGTCCTAGGAATTTTAATTCTCTCACAATCTAATTTGATCTTTGAATGTAAATTCAGAAAGAAATACATACATAAAAAGTAGAGTGCTTCTCAAAATCTTGAGGTCTTCACTTTCACAATTAAAGGAAAAGGAGGTAACACTTGCTCCAAAACCTGTACCTGAAATATCTAAATTTGTAAGACGGTTGGAGTTAGAGAGTAAATTCATGGTACCTCTCTCAAAAACCATGTCAGTTTAGAGCAGGGCTTTCCAAAGTTTTCCCGCGGTGACACACCAACCGCCGTTGGTGTGTCGCCGCGGGAAAACCTGGAAGTGCCGCCATTGCGGCAGTGCGCAAAAACCCAGAAGTGCTGCTGCCGCTTTGGGTTTTGGACACCGCCGTTGGTGTGTCGCCGCGGGAAAACCCAGAAGCGCTGATGATTATCAGCGCTTCCGGGTTGTGTGGCAACACACCAGACTGTGTGTGGCGACACATTTTTGTGTCGCGACACACAGTTTGGAAAGCTCTGGTTTAGAGGAAAACATTATAATGTGGTCCCTAAAACATCATGCATTAGAACCTAGGGATTCCTCTAGGTCATATTTTGGACCCTGGCAAAGGAAGGGGTCTTACTCTCCCTCCCCAAAGGCCTTGGTGAACAGCTGCCCTTGTATGAGTATATAGAGTATCTGAAGAATATTCCATCCCTAGCTGTTCCAGAGAGAATGATGAGGTGTAAATTCATTTCTAGTCTTCATATGCTATTAATAGCATTGGCAGAAAAAAGCTTAAGTGTTCAGATCTCCCCTGTTGGAAGAGGACATCCAGGTGATATGTTTATTTGCTTTTGATATCAATCAATCAATCAATTTTTATTTCGGTCATAGACCAGCATACAACTAGTAACATAACAATTACGCTAAAATAGAAATAAAATAAATATAAAAGGTCATATTGATAGCATAGAATAAGATAAAGATAAAATTATTAAGGTAAAATTACAGAATACAGGTATTAAAAAGCAAAAAAAAAATCCTATAAAATTACAATTAATTTTACAATGAATAATCTATATACTATAAATAACTAGGGCAAATAGCTGTAAAAGGGCATAAGTAATACTAGAATTTGTATAACACTACAAGAATGTAAAGCTATGCTAACTTATATTATAAAATCAAATCAATTTAGACCAGCAAACAAAACTAAAAATTCACATCTGGTTAGAATAAAAGAAAAAAACACTTAAAATTCTAAGAAATCTAAGAAAAATTAAAAGAGATATTGTGGCGTGCTGTACAGATTATTGAGCAATATTTAGCTGTGGTCAATGAAGTAAAATCAGATTGGTCTGATAAAAACAGTTTGAGGTAAAAAGAATCCGAACGACCTGGATATTTGGTAAAAAATTGGGATAATAATTCCTGGCGAGCATCTGCATAGAGAGGACAATATAAAATGACGTGATCCATTGTTTCAATTACTCCTCTGCCACATGGGCACAGTCTTTGATCAAAAGGGATATTTCGATATCTCCCTTCAATAACAGCTGTTGGAAGGGCATTGAATCTAGCCAAGGATAAGGCCCTTCTAAATTTTGGAATTGTTATGCAGCTAAGATATCTAGCTGGTTGGAGAAGATGTGCAGAGTGGCCCAAAAAGATGTTTTTAGGTAAAACTGATAAAATCGGATTGTAACTCTAAATCGATGGCCCGTTGTTTGAGATCAGCTAGTGCACGTTCATAGCCCAACAAGATGATGGCTGCCCCTGAAAAGCCGTATAATTGCAGCTTGGCATGTATTGCCTGGCACCAAGAAGATTGAAAACTATCGGTCATAATCAAAGGGGCCAGGCCAACTGGGAAAAAAGAAAGCTTAAGCCAGTAAGTAAAAGTGCTTTTGATATTTCTATGTATTTTGTTCTGGAGTCTTATACATGCCTAGAAAATATCTCCTTGTGCCAGTTATTTCTGGTCACTTTTTTTAAAAAAGCAGAGGTCAAATCTTTAACTTGCAATTTATCACAGAATGAATGGCTTGGCTGGACATAAAGTTTTCCAAGGCTTTGCAACGGGAGAGCTTCCCAGGGCCCTGCAGTTATGAATTTCTATTTTGTATAGCAGAATTTCTACAGTTGCTAGCTTTTTTCCAATTTTTGTGGTGATAGAAAAATGTATCCCCTTCTATCACCTGTGCCTGGATATTAGGTTAATATACCCCACTTGACCTTTAACTTTTGCACAGCAGTACTATGGTCCAGATAACAGCAGGCTTCTGGGAGTACTTTGATTTTTGTTTTCAATGCAGTGTTGGAAGTCTTCTGCCACTGAAATACTTGGAACGGTATAAATAAAAGTTAGGGCTGCCCTGATTATTTCTTAATCTCAGAGTGTCCTTCAAAAATAAGGTACTGCAGCAGAAATCATTGGAAATATATTAGAACTAGTCTATTAAATTTCTCTGAGCTATTGATGGTCAAATTGGGGTGGATGGGGATGAGACATTTCACCATTTTTTTTCCCCTAGTGGAAGAAGAATGCCTCCATCAATTCCTCAGGATTAATAAGATAACGGCTGCCTGGCTCAAGATATATTTTCTATTTAGGGTAGAAGAAGAAACGGAGTCCCTCTTCCCAAGGGAAACAATTTGCATTGTACCCAGGACCAATCAAGGTATTTTGGCATCTACAACTGGGTCTCCTATAGGAAACACAGAATAATAACCAATAGCCCAAATCTACTGTTTTTTCGTGATAGTCAATATCATTTTCCTGAGACAGTGGACTCATGCTTTCTCTGCATAGAGAAGAATGGCATGATAGCTCTTGTATATTGTAAGGGCTGAGGTCAACTAAAATCAAGAAGATCTGGAGTTAAGGCCACAATAGGCATGGAGCTTCCATGGTTGACTTTGGGAGACTCCCTATGTTAGGGTGCACCCCACAGGCAGGAATGAACCACTTAGACAACCTCACAAGAAATCCAAGAATTACAGGTAAGTAAGAATAAGGGGCGTGGTGGGTCAGCGGGTAAGACGCCAGGCTTGTTGATTGGAAGATCGCAAGTTCGGAGGTTCGAATCCCTAGCCCTGCGTGACGGAGTGAGCTCCCGCACTCGCCCCAACTCTTGCCAACCTAGCAATTTGAAAGCATGCAAATGCAAGTAGATAAATAGGTACCGCTTCGGTGGGAAGGTAACAGCGTTCCGCGGCGTCATGCGGCCACATGACCGTGGAAGCGTCTTCGGACAACGCTGGCTCTTCGGCTAACAAATGGAGATGAGCACCGGCCCCTAGAGTCGGACACAACTGCACAAATGGGCGGGGGAAAAAGAATGATTGAAGAAAGCATGAAGCCATTACTAGAGAATCTCACCACTGCATTGATTCAATAATATATCCTATGTATGGAAACAATGTTCAGACTCTCTTGAGTTTTCTTTTCCTTCCTGCCTCCGTTGCTCCCTGTTTTGAATGGGCTGCTCTGTCCCCATCGCCCTTTGTTTTTGTAACCATCCAAATTGCTATCCCTGAACTGCATGAGAAATGATTCTCATACCCTATTTCTCAGCCTAATAAAGTGATTGTTGTAAGAAAAAAAATAATGGAGGAGGGAGTTGCATCTTCAGGTCCCAAAGAAAAGGCAAGTTATACACCTTGCAAATAAATGCATAAGAATGATGCAAATTTATTCAAAGACTGAGTTGCCACCACATTTGACTTTTTACTGCATTGCTCTAGTTTCTATAACAACAATTACACACACACAAAAAAAAACCCCAAGACCCTACTACACGTGAATTCATATATTATTTCTAAAGAATCAAGGAAGGATAGAGAAAGCTGTAAACTACTGTGAAAAATTCAACCAAGTTTTGATATACAGTCTTTCAAAGAAGGATAAGTATTACCTCTTAGTTGGGGCCTAATATGATTTGTGATGGTCAAGAAAAGTATTTACTTCAGCAAGGTTTCTCCACAGTCCCAGAAACAGACAATGTGTTCCAAACAGCTCCTGCATTTCTTCTTCTATGTCTTCTGAAGCACCTCTTCCAAAACTGGATATTAGACATTTCACAGCCCTACTGTTGTCAACTCTGTATTAGCTTTTGTAACATGCACACACAACACAGGTGGAAGTTATAATATGTAAAATGTTTTTTTAAAAATACATGATGCAAATTGTGACAACAGGAAAATGATGAAATGTGCCTTAATGGCATGAGAACACAAACTCTGGCCTTTTGTACTAATGTCTCAATATCAGATGCAAGGTACATCTGATATAACATAGGCAAATCACAAGACTTGCACTGCAATGTCATATACACATTTTTATTTGCACCCCCTTGGGCCTCCCATGAATGCCTATGTTTAAAAAACACCTTCTCCTTCCTTCCTTCCTTCCTTCCTTCCTTCCTTCCTTCCTTCCTTCCTTCCTTCCTTCCTTTTCTTAAACATATCTTACCCAGTGACCTTTCTAATCTGCCCCAAAAGAAAAGACACAAAGTCAAGATAGAGATAAGTGTTTTTTTTAAAGAAAAATCATTTGTTTCTTATTGAATATATGCTTATATGCCTTTCTGCTTATTCCCACTCTTAAATTTCTCTGAACTATACCTAATATGTATATGACTGCTGATATGTAATATGTGATTGTTTCATAAGAAAAAGGACTTTAGAAAAGAACTTTAGAAAACTCTGACCTTGTTTGTGATTTTGATTAGCAGTGATGGGATAAGAGGTCAGAGATTAAAAGCACATGGCAATTTAGCACAAATTAAACAGTGAATATATATGCAAGACAGGGCTTATTAAGAATGAATCACTTATAGGAATGAGTCACATATTTTTACATTGATATCTTCTGTTAGCTGTAGAAACAAGTAATAAGATAAAAACTATTTCAACACAGAATACACAGTTGACTGTGAAAAACTTACAAAGTTTAGAAAAGCAAAATAACAACAACAATAAACATGTTCATTAAGGGTGCAAAGTTTTCAAGACAAAGATGACACTAAGAAGAACAGCTGAGGTGAAATTCTGCCCATATTTTCTCTACTATCATTGGTAAAGAATGAACTAGGAAAGATGATTTAAAACAAGACAGATGCTCAGGCTGTTGTAACTTGACTGAAGGAAGCTAGAGAAAAGAAAACTGTAACAGATGTTCATTCTGTGTTTGATTGTGGTTTGTAATTGGATCAAAATTAACCCAACATTTATCTAATTTGGGGGGAAGTCACTTAATTGATTCCAAATAAACTTACAACTTAAAGTAGATTTGCTTACAACACATTATAAGTAGTTTGAATTCTGCCCTAATGGTAATTTCTTTTATATGGTATTTTTTAAAGTACAAATACAATGACGTTTATAATACAGCCAAGACTTCAAAACCAAACAAGAGTGAAACAAATCAACAAAGTAACCCAAAATAAAACAAAACAATTAAGTACAAAAGAATGCTGCATTACTTTCATTTTAAGTTAGACACAAAGCTACAATTGTATATAAATTTTCCTGGCTGTAATTCCCAATGAGCATTGGACTGCACTGTTAAACTGCTCTCTATTGATTACATTATATAGTCTTATTAATACATTCTATAATGTATTGTGCACTTCCCCAAGTATATTTAGTGGAAAAGCACAACAGGAATAATGAATTATAATTTTATCATATATCACATATGTATTCCTTGCAAACTCCATAAAACCACCATCCATACATAAGTGGGAGTTTTAGCAGATATTGGTTTGCAGATATTTCAGAATATTTTTTTTAAAAAACCCACTAGTTAGGATTCCCATACAAAATAGCCTATTGTTGATTTAATGTGCTTCTTAGCTAGAGAAAACTGATTGATTTAGGGGCAGCAGGGGACTGAAAGTATGGTAAACAGTATTGGAGACAAAATGGAAAAAAAAATATTGCCAAGTTGGGCATGGGGTCCTGACCGAGGCAATGAAACCTGTTATAGGTACATCCAGCTGTTATTCCTTATTGTTTAGACCAGAGCTTTCCAAACTGTGTGTCAGGACACGTTAGTGTGTCGGCTGCAGTGTCTGGGTGTGTCGCGGCTGCTGCTGCCTCCAAACCTGCCCCGCCAGGATTCCGCGCAGGTCCTAGTGCCTGCCTTGTGCCCTGCTGTAAGAGTGTGTCACGAAATGATGCATGTCTAAAAAGCGTGTCACCAACATGAAAAGTTTGGAAAGCTCTGGTTTAGACATTATTGTTATGGTGAACCAGGTTCTTTGAAGGCAGTTATGTGTTAAGGATGTTAATGTTTTGTTAAATTATAGTTCAAAAATCTGGTATCTTCCAGCTGATGGAGAGTTTGGATCTATCACATTTGGGCTTGTGTGAAGATGGTGATTATTTACTCATGGAAGAATGTTCATGTCCTAGATTCTAATGTTTGGCTTAATGTCAACTCACTGGCTTTGAATCAGCTTGGTACCTATAATGTGGGAATGACCTTGGGAGACAAGAGGAAGAGCTGCAGACTCGGCAAAATAAAAGGAAAGGAGGTGGGATGTTAGCCCTTCAAGCTAGTCCAGACAAGAAGCACAACCATGAGTACTAACTCTGTCTTTATTGTAAGGTTACATTAACAGAATCTTGCAAGACTGAAAGTATTTCTCCACTCCTTTCCTTTTACTCTCTGGAAAACTAGGGGGGATCCCTTGGGAAACGCTTCCCATGCCCCCTCTCCTTCTGAGGGCTGAGAAATCTTTTACATACCAGTTGTCCAGTCTATGGCTCTTCCTTCTGTCTCCCAAGGTCATTCCCACATACCATTACAAATGGAGATGAAAGACCGGACAATCTGATTCTTTATAATCCATGTTTAGCTCATCATTAAAAATGTGAATCACAACACGCACACACAAACATCATTCGTTAGAACAAATAGGGAGGTGTGCAGGTGGGGGGGGGGATCAAGAAATTCAAGATGGTGGTTGCACATGCAACATGCAACACAATGAAAAGGAGGGCCAGGCTTTGATTGTATAGTCACGGATGCCATCTGGACCTTTCAACCTCAGTAACATGGATATCCACAGGTTCCTCTTGCTTTCGTCAAAATGACAAAAGCAGCAATGCGTTGTTAGGCTCTAAGCTCTTCCCATTTTGGATGTTTGTGCAACATGTACACTGCATGTACAAAAGGGACAGGGTTAGGTTGCAACAGCACGGTATTGCGTTTGTCAGGCTGCCCCATTTAATTCCCTCTGGGAACACTGCCAGTGATACACTCAGAGTTCCAAGGAGTTCATATGAAAAGAGCTGTGTAATAGACTGAGCAGGTGAAGACGAGAACAACAACCGAAAATGAGTTACTGTAATCTGGACGTTTGTTAGAAAGCAAGTCCTTGTTACTGTTGTAGTCCACAAGAGTTTTCTCCCAAGCAAATGTATCTACTTATAGTTATTTTCTGTATATGAATCCTCCTCAATACTTGGGGAAGACAGGTGTAATTTGCTTTGCAGATTATCACTTTAAAAATTCTTAATTCAGTGGCTTCAGCTGGGGAGCAATAATGAAGGAAGTAAACAAAATTGCCCTCTTGGTCTTTCTCCACACTTTAATGCTGGAGTATCCAACATTCACTTTGGTTTTTGCTGGGAGCAGAGGAAACTTTTAAAAATACAGTTTAAAAAAAAGCTCTTAGAAAGACGATAGACTTAAATGAGCTTTCCAGTCTTTGAATGGTGAGCACCTCCAGAGATGACCTTCTATTCTGTATGAGTTTGGGCAGAGGAAGCACTGAGGTGAATGTGAAGGTGGGACGCTGTTACCTTCCCACCGAAGTGGTACCTATCAATCTACTTGCATTTGCATGCTTTCGAATTGCTAGGTTGGCAAGAGCTGGAGCTGGTGCAGGAGCTCACTCCACACGCAGGGCTAGGGATTCAAACCTTCAAACTTGCGATCTTCTGATCGACAAGCCTGGCGTCTTACCCGCTGAGCCACCACGCCCCTTTATCTCAGTTTAGGACAGGTTTAAATGCTTCTCATGCAAATGGTGACTACTTAAAAGTGAAGGAACTTAAGAATGAAAAGATAAAGCAGTTAATTATTTAAGTTGATTATCAGATGGGGTATCTGGAGATCTGCAATGGGAAAAGGTAGTCAATGCCTAGGAAAGAAAAACATGTTCCAACAAAAAAGGTCCAATCTGCACTCTTGGCTAACAGAGTTGGCGATGTCCTTCTATATGCAACTCTATACTGTACTCATGTGAGCCATATTGATTTGATTACTGCTAGAATTGGATGGCAGTCAAGGAGTATTCCCTATCCCAAATTCAAACTGAATTGTATATTGAAGCTGTGTAAGCTTTGAGTTACCGATATGAGTTTGTTTGCCACTGGTTGACTCTAGATGCTCACACATCAAGATGTGCACAGCCACATATATCCACATTTACATAGACCTTTAGATTTTAATTTTTCAGAATTGTCTGAGAATTTTCCGAGGTGGAGACTTATGGGTTTAATTTAGAAATAAGTAAAGTTCATTAACGGTATCCTCTATCACATGTACTGGAAAATTGATGGGGGTGGGGAGTTGACTGATCATTATCCAAAGCCATATAAATTGAATAAAGGGAGGAATCATCCATTTAGCTTTTCCATCCCACACAAGTTGTCTCTTGAGGAATAGAAGACTTTGATGAGACTGTTTTGAGTCTGCTTTGGAACAATTATGTTGCACATTGCAGCTGATATTTTACCCCGAGTAAATTATTAGCTTATTTAATGCCTTTAATAATGTAATAAGAACGTATGTAAAAATTAATTACAGACATAAAACAAAACCGTACAAACATTAACACATGTCACTAACTAATTACATGCAGCCACACTTTTCTGACAGCAAATGAGCACACTTTAATATGAATCCAATCTTTTCCCTCACATTTAGCTCAGCAATAATTTCTCCTCCTCTTGGGCTTTTCTGTCTCCTACATATTATGAATTCTCATTATCGTTATTTCACCTCATTGGCAAAAGGTAGAAATAGTTCTTTCAAAAAATCAAATTATACAAACAGAGCAGATCATGCACCATACAATCAATGTATCTAATTTTTTGAAGTGGGTGGAGAAATCTCTAACAAAATCCAACTCGTTTCCCTATGTTATATGCTTCTTTAGATATGGCATATGGCAACATGACAGCCATCTTCAGATTAGACTTTCATGGGAAGGATACTGAATGAGGAAAAAAAAAGACTCAAAGACGGTCCTTTTATGCAGCAAGTGAAGTGGCTCAGTTCAGATAACAGTTTGTATTGTGGTCCCAATCTGGCAGTGAACAACAAAAAGTGGAGTGATTTCTTATGAGTACCTAAATGGGCAAGATATTCCAACCTCTCCAACTGTTTGAAAACAGCCTAAGAAATCTTTTTAAGGGAACATATTTTAAGTGTTTTGTGGAGTCCTTGGTGCTCTCTGAGCCTTGTTGTTTTCTTGCAGACGTTTCATTGCCAGGCTAGGCAATATCTTCAGTGTGAAAAGGGAGTGGGACTTGCTCTCTGGTTATATACCATGGCTTGTCCTGCTTGTGTTGGTGGAGGTGTTGTTCTCTCCTTAGTAGTTCCTTGATTGGACTGTTGTTTCCTGCTTGGTTGATTGACTGAGTTAATAGTTCCTTGATTAGGGTATATTATGCTGTTTGATTGTTCCTCTGGTGCTAATCTTTGCATATCTGGGTGTTGATTGCTGGCAAAGAGGTCTTCTGGTCTTCTGGCTTTTCTACTGTCTAATAGAAGAGAATATTTGTAGCTCAGGGTTGAACTGGGGAGTCTTTGGTGCTCTCTGAGCCTTGTTGTTTTCATGCAGACATTTCATTGCCAGGCTAGGCAACATCTTCAGTGCGAAAAGGGAGTGGAACTTGCTGTCTGTTTATATACCCTGGCTTGTCCTGCCTGTGTTGGTGGGGGTCTTGTACTCTCTCCTTTCTACTGTCTCTTATGAATGGTATGTAAATGTTGTTTACCTCTATGTGTCTGTTGATGGCTGCTTTGTCTGAGTGCCAAGATTCCAGGAATTCTCTAGCATTTTTGGACTTGGCTTGGTTTAAGATGCTCACAGTTTCCCAGTTGAAAGTATGGTTAAGTCTGTCCATGTGTTGTGAGATTAAGGAGTTTTCATCGTGTCTTCTGACTGCTAGTTGGTGTTCGTGGATGCGTTCTGCTAGTCTTCTGCCCGTCTGTCCTACATAGTGGCTGTTACAGTCCTTACACTGTATGTTGTAGATAACTCCTGTTTTTTTCTTCTTGGGCTACTGGGTCTTTTGGGTTACTTACGATGTTCTGAAGGGTTTTGGTTGGTTTGTGTGCTACAGTGATGCCACATGGTTGTAACAGTCTGTTAGTAGTTTCTGAGATGTTTCTGATGTATGGCAGTGTAATCCTTTTCATAGCTTCTGTTGGTTTTGCTGTGGTGGGTTGAGTGGCCAGGCACTTTTTGATAAAGTTCAATTTTGCTGGAAGATGCTATATAAGTGGTCTGTTTCCTTTTTCTGGTGTTCTGGGTTGCTGCTGTGCATTTGTGCTCATCTGAATAGTGTTCTTACACAGCTCCTCTTGTTGGAGGTTGGGTTATTGCTTTGGTAGTGGAGCCCTTGGTTGGTGTCGGTAGATTTCCGGTAGACTTGTGTTTCTAGAATGCCATCATTTCATCTATTGATGAGGATGTCCAAGAAGGGTAGTGTGTTGTTGTTTTCTTCTTCCCTTGTGAATTTTATTCCTTTGAAGATGTTGTTGATGGTTTCATGTGTTTCTTCCAGTTGATCCTTTTTTAATATGACAAAGGTGTCATCTACATACCGGATCCATACTTTGGGTTGTATGCGTGGGAGTGCTATCCTTTCTAGGCATTGCATTACAATCTCTGCTATGAGTCCTGAGAGTGATGACCCCATGGGTGTTCCTTAAGTGTTTTACTTAATATATATGTGTCTGGGATGGGGGAGATGGGAGAGGAAAAAATGTCATGTATATGGGGATGTCATTGTACAAAATACAAAAAAATGCACACTGTAATGAAAATGAACTAAAGCTTAAGGGGAAAACAGATCCATAGGATATTAATATAAAATAAAAGTAATCTTTTACCATATTACATCTTGATGCAGTGGAATATATTGCTCCAATATAAAGACATTTCAAAAATTGAGAAAGAACACACCTCTTAAATTTTTGGGATTTTTTAGTTTATTTTAATGACGTTATGTATATATTATACTGTTAATGAGTATTATGTATATGTTACTGTTGTATTACTTTTTCTTTTGTTATATTTTACCAATAAAATGAAACAAAAATATGACATACTGCGCATCATTCACATCGAGACACAAATTACATCATTTTTATCATTTGTGTGATGTCACCATGACTCAGGATATCATTGTGGCTTGTGCCGGATGCCAATGCATCTTCATGTTTCTATGTGCCCCCAAGAGTTCTTGGTATGCACATTTATTCTAAAAACAAAATCTGTATATTATTATGAATTTTTTAAAGATGAGCCCAGCTGTCAGCCCTGACAGGTTGTGTTGACAGAGTCTTGAAAGCCTGACAATTCTCCCTTCCCTTCCTATTATACTATAGGGAATTAGGGAGGAGTAAATCTGAGCTTCTTTCTCATGATTTCACTGTTGCCCAGGCTTAAACTATGCTTTTGTTTATGTAGCCATTGCTGCCTCTCGCAAGCTTCTGCATGGCTCTCTACATCAGCCTTCTAACATGTGGAGAGGTATACAGTTTACAACCAATTCTGTTAGGATCTAAATAGTAGGCAACGGAGCACAAATTTGGTCAGTTCAGTTAAAAATGGGAACTGAATATACTGTATTTCCTAAGCATACCAATCCTGGCAAAGATCATTGCAAACCGTCTCCTATCTGTATCAGAAGACATCCTCCCTGAAACGCAAAATGGCTTCCGCCCTTCCAGGGGAAAAGTGGATATGATCTTCACTGCACGACAGCTTCAAGAAAAATGCAAGGAGCAAAACCGCCCTCTGTACATGGCGTTTATTGATCTGACTAAAGCTTTTGATACTGTAAATCGTACTGCTCTCTGGACCATCCTTCTGAAAATCGGATGCCCTGATAAATTTGTGAACATCTTGCGGTTACTCCATGACGACATGATGGCAACAATCCTGAATAATAATGGCTCTCAAAGCGATCCATTTAAAGTGGAATCCGGCGTTAAACAGGGATGTGTTATTGCTCCAACCTTATTCGCTATCTTCATCGCTATGATTATGCACCTTGTTGAAGAGAAACTTCCTACTGGTGTAGAAATTATATATCGAACAGATGGAAAGCTTTTTAATCTTAGTAGGCTGAAAGCAAAAAATAAGGTAATTGCAACTTCTGTTATAGAACTTCAATATGCTGATGATAACGTAGTCTGTGCACACTCCGAGGAAGATCTTCAAACTATCCTAAACATCTTTGCAGAAGCATATGAAAAGCTCGGCCTCTCGATTAACATTAAAAAAACCAAAGTGCTTTACCAGCAAGTTCGAACCAATCCCTCTGCAGCGCCATCAATCCAGCTTAAAGGTGTGTCACTAGAAAATGTCGACCACTTTTCTTATCTCGGCAGCCATCTATCAACAAAAGCCGACATCGACGCTGAAATTCAGCATCGCCTGAGCTCTGCGAGTGTAGCTTTCTCCCGAATGAAGCGTAGAGTGTTTGAGGATCGGGACATTCGCAGGGAGACCAAAATGCCTGTTTACAAAGCCATTGTACTACCAACCCTTCTGTACGCCTGTGAAACATGGACCCTCTACAAACGCCACCTCCAACTTCTTGAAAGATTCCATCAACGCTGCCTCCGAAAAATTCTGCAAATTACTTGGGAAGATAGGCGGACTAATGTTAGCGTGTTAGAAGAAGCAAAAACCACCAGCATTGAAACAATGATCATCCAACATCAACTTCGCTGGACCGGTCATGTTGTTCGAATGCCTGACCATCGTCTTCCAAAGCAGCTACTTTACTCCCAACTTAAGAATGGAAAACGGAATATTGGTGGACAGCAAAAGAGATTCAAAGATACTCTCAAAGCTAATTTAAAAAAATGTAATATCAGCATTGAGAACTGGGAAGCCCTAACTCATGAGCGTTTCAATTGGAGGTCATCCTTTATTAATGGCGCTATGGACTTTGAAGAAGCACGAGTACAGGGCGAAAAGGAGAAGAGAGCTAAAAGGAAGGCACGTCAGGCAAACCCTCATCATGACCGTCTCCCACCCGGAAACCTATGCCCTCATTGTGGGAGGTTGTGCGGATCCAGAATTGGCCTTTATAGCCACTTACGGATTCACCGTTAAAATTTTACCTTTGGAAGACAATCTTACTCGGCTACGAGTGATCGCCAATGAATGAATGAATGAATGAATGGGAACTGAATATACTGTATTTCCTAAGCATACCTGTTATCTGTTACTTGCAGGTGGGAAGTTTCCATTCTTATGCCTCTTCCCTGGAATCTCAAGTATCTATTTGAATTCCCATCTTCCTTCCTTCCTTCCTTCCTTCCTTCCATCCATCCATCCATCCATCCATCCATCCATCCATCCATCCATTATTTATATGGCTGCCCACCTCATAAATTGCAGCTTTGGGTGGCTTGCATGTGGATAAAAACATAAAAACATACAAATCACCAGTATAATGTGTAACAGAGACAAAACCACAGGACCTTCCAATTCAAAGTCATTTCAAGAAAAGTTCATCCATTTCTGTGGCCCAATACCCAGGGGAAAACCAAGTTCTCAAGGTCTTTGGAAAGGCCAACAGAAGTGGGGCCATGTGAATCTGGGGAGGGTGAGGAAGGAATGCCATTCCATAGGGCAGGTATTCTTTCTCTGGCCTTCAAGGGCCTCAGTTTTTGCAGATGTCCATTACATCTGTATAACATGATATTAGGCCTTGGTGACCATGGTCTTGTCACCAGCTCATCTTTAGCAGAATATTTATTTATTTATTTATTTTCTATCCCACCTTTATTATTTTTATAAATAACTCAAGGTGGTGAACATACCTAATACTCCTTCCTCCTCCTGTTTCTTGTTGGTGAAGATGATGAATCATAGTCACAAGCCATCTTCTTAATAGGGAGAATTTATTTTTATGAGAGGATGCATTGTAATATATTTGCTGGCTGAAATTCTGTGACCCATGTCTTCTCCCACTCAGTGTATCATTTCATCTCTGACCTAAGCAAACTCTATCAGTTTGGCCAGATGGTTAAATCCTGTAGAGCAGGGGTCTTCAACCTGTGGTCCAGGGCCCACTGGTGGGCCACGGGCTGTTAGGAAGTGGGCCGCAGGGTGAGCCGGAGCAGCTGATTGGTGGGGGCCAGGAAGGAGAAACACCTCCACCTATCAGTGCGCAGCAAAGAAGGGCAGAGGAGGGCCAAGAAGCACCCCCACCAAACAGCCTCCCCTCGTGGTGGGAGCATGTACACACACGTGTGGCGAGGCTTTTTGCCTCCCTGCCGCTCAATGCAGCATTTTTTTTCGCGGCACTGAGGGCATTTTCGGGGTCCCCGGAGCCTGCCTTTTCAAAGGGGCACCCCGGTGTGGACTTTTCCTCCACCCCACCCCGCCGCCCTGGGGTGGAAAATATCAGCGCCGATCAGCTGTGCGTCGGGGAAGCGGAGGTGCGCCGGAGCGCCAATCAGCTGTGCAGCAGGGGAGCAGAGGTGCACCGGAGCTACCAGGTAGAGGCCGAAAAAACCACGGGGAGCAAAAGTGGCTGGCAGGAAAAGTCCGCCCCGTGGCCCACCAGGGTGCCCCTTGTAAAGGGCAGGCTCTGGGGACCCCGAAAATGCCCTCGTTGCCTGGAAAAAATGCTGCGCGGAGCTGCAGGCCTGCAAACCCCGCCCCCCATCTGTCCGATTGGCTGCCACCCACAAACCCCACCCCCATCCATCTGATTGGCTGCCACCCACAAACCCTGCCCCCTGGTCCTTGGAAAAAAAATTCCGAGGGAAGTGGTCCCTGGTGCCAAAAAGGTTGCCGACCCCTGCTGTAGAGAATAAGGAAGATGATCTTAAACAGAGATATGTAGGAACTGTTACATAGGCAAAAGGGCTCAAACATTTTTTAAGTCCACAGCTATGACATAATGTTCATAAGTGGCTCAGGCAGACACCTCCCTAATTCACTGGTGTATAAGAAGGAGGGGAGGATAGTCAGATTTTCAAGATTCTGATATAGTAGCCAATCTCAATAAAAATAGTTTTAGCCTTTATGTGGAGTTGACTTCCCTCTCCCTGAGGGTATCTGCCTGTCTCACTAGATCGGAGAGGGTAAGCATGCTCCAGGTCCTCCCTTGAGATATTGCCATCTATGGGACCTAGGAAGTATGTATGCCTTTCACATGGCTGCCCCTACCACATGGAACACCTTCAATCTGACAGATCCCCACCGTTCTATCCTTCTGAAAGACCATAAAGATCTGGTTCTTCACCCAGGCACTGGGATAGGTTGATAAGAACCTGGGATGGTTGTTGAAGCACCTTGGGAGGATGATTGAGGAACCACATTTTTAGTTTCTGTTTTTATGGTTTTTGTAATTTTCTTGTGATGGTGAGCCACCTAGAGTGGTGCTCTAAGATGGGCAACCATACACATATTTTAAATAAATAAATTTCCTGGTCTGGTCTAGTTAGTGGGACTGTCAAAACCCCACCCCTTTTTTACATATATCACCCCTGCATGTTTTAAAAGGGGTGGGGCTTCAACCTCGTGATCGACTTTTTGGATCCCCCTTGCAGATGCCCCTGAACTCTCACTTGCTCTCTAACTCTTCACCAATTTAATCTGGATCTTTCATTCAACAGGAGAAAAACATGCTCGGAGTTAAATTAAATTCCTCCTAACATTCAGTTGATGCAGAAGATGCCCAATGTCTGAGCAAGCCAGAACTTTTTAATCAAGCTGAACTTTTGAAAAAGCGGCTTCGTCTGATCTCCAAAAGTAGTTTCTAAGACTTGGTCTGCCACTACAGTAAAAGGTAAGTAGGGTTGTTTTTTTTTAAGGACCCTGGGGTGCTCCTAAGTCTTATTTTCAATTAATGTTCAATATTGGTCATTTTCCATGTTGTCAGAAAGGCTCCTGACTGAGAACACTTATAACGTTCTCCTTTCAACCCCGTCAGGTTCTCTGAACCTTAAAATATGCCCTGGTCTTAAAAGGTAGTGTCATAGCAATGAAACTTGGTGACTGCTGTATAGGTACTCATTAAGAGGCAGCTTCAAAAGGTTTTAATGACACTTAAAAAAAAATAGCTGCTTTTTATTCCAATTACTGTCCATTTCAGAACAGGCACATGCTCTTTATTTTTATATGAAGATAATAATGGCTGCTTATCACTTATGATACCTCTGCATCCTTCCGGAGATGTATGCTTTGCAATTTCATCCCAGCTATCTATTATTTGTGCAAGGATGTCCTTAGTTTTATGGGAATTCCTTGTCTACCATCGATTCATGACAGTTCATGGACTAGCATTTTGTCTAAGATGTGACACTTAATTTTGTGAATTGTTTTTGGATCTGTTAGACTGACTAAATCTTCTGCAATATACATTTACTGTAGACCTCTAAGACATTTTACAAATCAGGAACAGGGACATGTTAGTTATGATGAATATGTTTTCAGTGAGTTGCTCATTCTTTCAATTTTCAATTAGCAAAATTTGCATCAGTTTGCAAATTTGGGGGGGGGGGGGAGAGAAGAGGACAAAATGTATGTACTTGAGCAGATTTGTTCAAGTATATGAATTGTTATAAGTATTTTTTCATATTGTGCACAGATTTTAGATGATTATTTTTTCCCCTAATGAGCACACTGGAAAAATCTAGTATTTCCCTCTAATGTAGGGATTTTTGTCTTAAATATTGTTTTTCTTAAATGTCAACCTTTCTGTGCATATGATTTTGAGTTTAAATGAAATTGCTGAGGCAATTTAACCCTCTTTACACATAGGTTCAGGAAATAACAACAATAACAACAATATTTCATATGATGCCCAACTCCCAACTAAGTGTGTGTGTGTGTGTGTGTGTGTGTGTGTGTGTGTGTTCAGCCCAAACCAAATTCTTTCCCCCCATCTTCCAAGGTCACCTTCACATTCCATCACATTAAACTCTGAAGCCCAACACTGCCCATGAGTATGTAAAATTCATCAGAAAATGTTACCTACAAATACACACACACACACACACATGCACACATACCCCATTGGGGTCAGTGCATATAAAAATCAAATGTTTTGGACGTATGCATCCCAAAGTGTCAATAACATTTGAGCAGACATTTTTTTTAAATGGTGTACTGATGCTGAAACAGAATGGAAAGAATTAAAAGAGAGAAATATTGTTTTAACAACAACAACAACAACAACAACTAAGATTTAACTTACTATGTTTCTCCCACCTAATTTACAGTAGGTATTTTGGAATACCAAAACTGCTTCACAAACCAGCCACATAAAGGCCACTCCTAATGATTTTTTTTTCATTTCAGCAGAATTTTAGCATTATATATTAGCAATTAAAGCTGCTGATGGTAAACAATTAAGAATCCTCCTAGAAATTGTTTGAAGATCTACCAGAAGATGCAGTTCGACTCCCCACATATGAGCCAAAGTCTAGACAATACTCAGAATTGTGAACTTTCCTCAGTGTCATCAAAGCAAATAATCACTTAAGCAGCATCTAGAATATAGGAGAATAAAGATTATTCTATTTTACCATTTCAGTGGAAATTATCTTCCAACAGATGAACTCCTTCCACATGGCAAATGAAATAAATTACTTTTAGAAATAAATAAATTGCCAAAATCAATCAATCAGTCAGTCAGTCAATCTAAAACAGTATGAATTTGAATTTATGGCATGAGGAAAAAGTTTTAGGTTTAACACAATGAAGCGTTGTTTCTCTTGGTTGGTTTTGATGAGGAAACCAAGATACTGTATCTACAATGAAATCCAAACACAGAATACTTCCAGTTTGCATTACCTCAAAAATCAGGAATGAGCAACCTGATCAAAGTCTAAACTATTCCAGAATGCAGAGTCAGAAGAAAGAACTGTATAACATTAGGGATTTTGTTGCCAAAAGGGGAAAAAAGAGGGAAAGAGACAGAGACAGAGAAAAATCAGTGGTAAACAATTTAATGTGAATTGCACAGAAATAGGAAGCTCTTTTTTTTACTGTACTTAAAACAGCATAGTGAACCTAAATGACTTGGGGTTTGTTCCATCTTTTGATGGAATGTCACAGCAGAGACTAATGCAGCGTCTAGAAACGATAGCACTCCCACGCATAAAATCAAAAGTATGGATCCCATATGTAGATGACAACTAGAGAAGACACATGAAACAATCAACAACATCTTCAAAGGAATAAAATTCACAAGGAAGGGAAGAAGAAAACAACTATATACTACCCTTCCTGGATATCCTCATCAGCATAGGAAATAACTGCAAATTAGAAACACAAGTTTATTGAAAAACAAGCCACACTAACCAATTGCTCCATTACTAACCAAGTAACAACCCAACCTCCCACAAAAGGAGCTGTGTAAGAACATTATTCAGATGAGTACAAACACACTGAAGCAACCCAGAACACCAGAAAAAGGAAACAGACTGCCTATACAACATCTTCCAACACAATGGATACCCTTGCAACTTTTCTAAAAAATCCCTGACCACTCAACCCACTACAGCACAACCAACACAAGCTATGAAAAGGATAACACTGCCATACATCAGAAATATCTCGGAAACTACCAACAGACTGGTACAACCACATGGTATCACCATAGCACACAACCCAACCCAAACCCTCCAGAACATCTTAAGCAAACCAAAAGACCCAGTAGCCCAATAAGAAAAAAACAGGAGTCATCTTCTACGACATACAGTGTAAGGACTGTAACAGCTACTATGTAGGGCAGACAGGCAGAAGACTAGCAGAGAGCATCCATGAACACCAACTAGCAGTCAGAAGACATGATGAAAACTCCTTAATCCCACAACACATGTACAGACTCAACCGTAGTTTCAGATGGGAAACTGGGAGCATCTTAGTCCAAGATAAATCCAAAATACCTGGAAGCTTGACACTCAGACAAGTCAGCCATCAACAGGCACATAGAGGTAAACAACATTTACATACCATTCAAAAGAGACAATAGAAAAGCTAAGAAGAAAACAAAAGCAGCCAACACCCAGATAAGCAGAGATTAACACCAGGAGAACAATCAAGCAGAAAAGAATACTCTAATAAAGGAGCTACAAAGGAGAAAACCACACCCCCACCAAAACTGGCAGGGCAAACTACTGTATATAAACAGGGAGCAAACCCAACACTTAGTCACACTGATGATGTTACCTAGTTGGGTAATTAAATGTCTGCAAGCAAACAACCAAGCTCAGAGAGCACCAAGGACTCCACAGTTCAATCCTGAGCTACATATATTATCTTCTATTGGAGGACAATTATTGTCCTGTGCCCATATCCATATCTGTGTCTGTATATATTAGCACTGTCTAAAGTGTATTGGCATGGAGAAAGCATCCAGGAGACTTGGTCATTACTAATAAGACTTTTCCAGGTTGTTTCTGCTAGCATTTGTATGCACAGACAAAACGCTTACTGGGACTGCTGGTGGAACAACTGTGCATGCAGATGCATCCAGGCATGACCTAGAAATATCTCCAAAACAGCTGTGTGCTGAGCCTTCTGGAGGATACACCTCTTTCAATGTGTTTCACAGCCCTAAAATATATCTCCATGCATGTTTGTGCATGTGTGTCATGGAACTGTGTCTACCTTCTTCAATGCTATGAGCATGAGTTCTGGGTGTGTGTGGTGGTGGTGGGGGTGTAGGTAATAATTTCACATTTAACTTTGCCAGTATGTTCACTTCTCATTCTCCTACTGCTTCCACTTTCCCTTTAATCCACATTCCAGGCACCTTTTATTAGTCTTAATACGATCATAAGGGCTTTTATAACTAGGGTGAGTCACAATACTGTAACCTTTAATAATGACATCAAATTCAACCTTTTATTGGTCCTTTTAGATTAAATTTAACTATTTAGTTCTATCATACTGGATAATTCAGATTAAAAGCACACCTCCAATGAGCAATGAGGAACATAAATAAGAAGTACATATATGCATCTTCTCACACACACACAAATACAGTTTATCCTCTAGTCTGGTTGCTCTCATCTAGAATGGCAGTGCAGCTATTTTCTTTCATGCTAAGTCTTTAGAGGAACGTCCAGCTCTCCCTCTTGAAATCCAGTTCCTCAGCTGGAACTGGTCTCAGCCCCTCTTTGCTCCTTTTTCTGGTCTAAGTCTCCGCTGTCTGACTTGGCTGTCTTAGTAATTTTAGTTATATGTTTGAGGAGTGCCTGCCTTTTCCAGGTTCTGTTTGAGCTTTCTCCTATTCAGCTTTGTCTAATCCTGAGGCAGGTTTTGCAAGAAGAATACGTCGAACCAGCTCTGTACGTTTCTGTTTCCCCAGCTGTCCTTTTGAGTCTACTTGCACTAGGTTTCCTAACCTTAGCTAAAATGAGTTGCATCTTTGACCTTCTTAAATTGTTCTGTTAACCTTAACTGAAATTGGATTCTTCCATTCTAAACTCTGAAGCTTTTATCTTAAGAAAAGAAGGAATTCTTCAGCAAAAATAAAGAAAAAGAAATGGAGGACAATTTGTCCTTCATAATATATAACCTTACATTTATGCCAATATGCTTAACCAGAGTCTAACTTTAGCCAAGTGCAAAACAGACGTCTATTTTACACTTGGCTATATTTAGATGCTGCCTAAGCACAGGATCTTAAATGTAAAAGAAACCTCACTGTCAAAAATAATAATAATGCCTTTCTAGAAACTGTTATTGGAACTGCCTAAGTGCCTCTGCTGCATAAATAATGCATTCTTTAAAAAGTAATTACAGTGCAGAAGAACATTACATGGGTTTGCAACTGTTTTGCTTACCAGCAAAAAAGGAAGAAAAAGAAGGAGAAAAAGAGAGAGGGAAGAGGAGGAGGTGGAAAATGAGAAAACTCATCTTGATGTGTAGCTTAAGATTCTTCTGATTAAGAATCCATATGGTGGTTCTCCTGGTGGTAATGTTCTACTTTTTCATGTACCCCTAAATTTGGAGTCTACCACTTCACTCTGTCTCAGCCAAGAGTGGTAAACTGATGACCTTTCAGATGTTGTTAGATTTCAGTTTTCATCATCTATAGCTTAGTTAGTCAGTTAGCTTATCAGCTTATCAGTTAGTAAGGATGATTATCCAGCAATGTTGGGATGGATGGAGTGTGTACAGCAGACTAATTGGCTCCATTCACATAACATGAGACATTCAATAATGTAGTACAGAGCTCTCCAAACTTTTCATGTTGGTGACACACTTTTTAGACATGCATCATTTCACGACACACTTTTAGAGCAGGGCACAAGGCAGGCAATAAGACCTGCGTGGAATCACAGCAGGTTTGGAGGCAGCAAGGCACAAGGCAGGCACTAGGACCTGCGCAGAATCCTGGCAGGGTTCAGAGGCAGCAGCAGCCAGGACACACCCGGACACTTCAGCCGACACACTAACGTGTCCCGACACACAGTTTGGAAAGCTCTGATGTAGTACAATTATTTTGGCTTAGTGTGTTGTGTGAAACCAGCCAAGTGTGGTTTATTCAGGAAACAATGGTTGAGCAAACCATGCCCTAGCATGAAAGAAAGAAAACCCTCTCCACCAAGTTTAAACAATTCCAAGACTACAGATACATTAAATATGAAATGAAAGACTATGTGACACAATATCATAAGAGCGTCTCTCTTACAGACATGATTTACAAGTCACGATTGCCCATCTTACACATGTAAATTCTGTGACAAAGTATTCATTGTTTGTGCTGGGGATTTCCAATCAGGTCAGAATTTCGCAGCCACTTCCCTCTCCCAATTTTGGGGGATTCAGGTTGACTTGTCACCTTTTAATTCTAAATGACACAGTCGACGTCACTACCAGATTTTCATGTGACAATGTCTTCTGATAGATTTCCCTCTATCACAGTACAGTAGGCGAAAAGTCCATTGAGTTGGGTGGCTATCAGGAATTTAAATTAATTAAATAAATAATTAAATAATTAAATAAATAAATAAATAAATAAATAAATAACACCAGCATCCAGAAATTCATTTGCAGGTAATGAAGGGCATGCAGGACAGATCTAAAATGTCCAGCGCCAGTTAGTATGTACTGTAGGCTATTTTGATTTAAAGACAAAAAGCACAGTTGTAACAAAAAAGATTTTGCTTCAAAGACTTTCAAGTATATGACTGCATGACTACTTATATAAATATATATTTAATATAATATAATCCTGTTATCTTTGCCCATGTATACTGGACAAGAAAGATGATGGCTGAGTGTATCTAAATCGAAATTCTCCCATGCTTTGAATGGCAGAAGCAGAATGGGAGACAGAAAATATTACTGTTGAAGAGGTTGGGTAGCCAAGCGGATGCTTTTCTGTCATATCTCGCATAACCGTCCTGTATGTACATGCATAAAAGAAACATCACTCTTTATTTTCTCCCGCTTTCACTTATCAGTAGCATTGTCACAGAATAACGGCTCGCTGTTCACCTCTGTGGCAAAAGAACACATGTGTTTCTCAGAACATAATGTGGTTGTCAAAATGACAACCGTGTTCAAGTCAATGTCTTGCCTTCTGCAGGAAGGGCTGGAGAGGAGATGATGATGATGATGAAGATGTTGATGATGATGGTGGTGGTGGTGATGGTGGTGATGATGATGATGATGATGATTGTTATTATTGGGAAGCATCAGGAAGAAAATGTGTATGGCTCTTAGGCATTTAAGATGAAAATCCTGTAATATTTCCTAAATAAATCAGGGGCAAAGCAGGAAGTCAAAAAGGGAGACATTCCTGGTTTTTGAGGCTCTGTATAAGCCTGATCTTTCCTGAGTTTCATATCAGGATCTCCATTCCGACTAAAGCCATTATCTTGATCTTGAAGGCCTTAGCTCAAACCTGGTAATGACTCACACTATAACCAATATGATACTATAGGTGTTATGGGTCCACTGATGTCAAGGACCATATTCTTCCAGGCAGCTGCAGCTAGTCCTAGGTCTGGATAAATGGGGGAGGTTTGTCTCTTGCCAAGAGATCATAAAACCAAAAGGCATTTCACTAATCTTGAAATTAACAGCCACTACCAATAAACAATATTTTTTTAAAAAGAACCAAAGTAAAGAATACCACAGTTCATTCACTTTGAATTTTTTCACAATTTTTTAAAGAAAAATTCTGAATGTTTTCCTCTTCTTCTCTCCCCCACCTCTGCCTAGAAACTAAAAACAGAAGCCTGCATCTTCTCCTCCTCCTCCTCCTCCTCCTCCTCCTCCTCCTCCTCCTCCTCCTCCTCCTCCTCCATCATTAATACATTTCGCAGATGTTGTCTGTCATCCCCCCCCTCCAGATGCTTGGTCTGGACCAGGATGCACAATCGCTTCTTGCAGTTTCTTCTTGCTGTACATACCCTTAGGAAAAAGTGGGAGGGGTGGGGGGAAGGTCTCCTGCTGTTTTAAAACTATTGATGAGTAAATTCGGTGACATGGTCCATCTCCAATTTCTCAGTCCACAAATGAGAGAGAAGGTCAAGAATCCATTGAGCTATAAAGTGATATCAAAGTATCCTTCAAGCCTAATGGCCATGTAGTTTTATCAGTCATATGAAAGAGGTTTGTCACTGTCTTCTTTGAGTTCTTCTTGTCCCCCTTAGATTCCCAATCTAGACTTCAGCACTGCTATTTCCTGGAGGACTCCTATTCAAATACTAATCAGGCCCAATCCTGCTTAGCTTCTGAGACCAAATAAGTTTCCTCTCAAATCATAAAATATATCATTTGGTTCTGATCAGTCTTGGCATGTCCCATAATTCCTATAACAAATTGTTTCTACTGAAAAGATCAGAACTGGGAAACAGGAATACAGTTCATGCAGAACAGGGAATTCCATTAGGGGTGGAGTGTGCTAAGTCAATCTATCCAGCCTGCAGGTTGAAAGTCCCTTCCCTTCCTGAAGCAACACCAACCCTTCCCCAACTTTATGACCACAACTTGATCCTGCCAGAATTCCCGAAGATTGGTGTCCTTTTCCATATCTTCTTCAATGGAAGAAGATGCACACTGGATGAACCACTTTTTTCTACACTGAGGATCATAGGAAACAAAGAGTCTCTAGTGCATTGTCGAAGGCTTTCACGGACGGAGTTCGATGGCTGTTGTGGGTCTTCCGGGCTGTGTGGCCGTGTTCTGGAAGTTGTGGTTCCTAACGTTTCGCCAGCATCTGTGGCCAGCATCTTCAGAGGGCAGGAGCACAGACAGAAGCGAAATCTCTGTGCCGAGATTTCGCTTCTGTCTGTGCTCCTGCCCTCTGAACATGCTGGCCACAGATGCTGGCGAAACGTTAGGAACCACAACTTCCAGAACACGGCCACACAGTCCAGAAGACCCACAACAGCCATCAGTCTCTAGTGCCTTCCAGTATGGAAAAAAATAAATGGCATCAGAGATGGACTTTAAGGCAGTGGCTAATATCATTCTATTAGGTCCATACCTCCTCTTACCTGACCTGCAATTTATAGAGAGGAGATGGATTCATCATCCATTCTTCAGACAACTATATAACAAAGTAATATAGTTCAAATCAGAACTTCTTTATGTAGCTATGGTTCTTATAAGGTAAAAAAAAGGTAAAAGTTCCCCCCGCACATTTGTGCAGTCGTGTCCGACTCTAGGGGCCGGTGCTCATCTCTGTTTGTTAGCCGAAGAGCCAGCGTTGTCCGAAGATGCTTCCACGGTCATGTGGCTGCATGACACGTGCGGAACGCTGTTACCATCCCACCGAAGTGGTACCTATTCTACTTGCATTTGCATGCTTTCGAATTGCTAGGTTGGTAAGAGCTGGAGCTAGTGCGGGAGCTCACTCCATCACGTGGGACTAGGGTTTCGAACCTCCGAACTTGCAATCTTCCGATCTACAAGCCTGGCGTCTTACCTGCTGAGCCACCACGCCCCATGGTTCTTATATATCACATCAATTATGGAAGAGCAAATTTCCGTAAGAGTAAGTAGCATTTCAACAAGGTTTGAATATTAGTGTGTTGAAAAAAACCCACCACATTATATGCCAAGTTTGCCTGCATAGCAAGCAGCTAAGTTTAGACAGTGGAAGCGTCTTCGGACAACGCTGGCTCTTCGGCTAACAAACGGAGATGAGCACCAGCCCCTAGAGTTGGACACAACTGCACAAATGTGCGGGGGGATCTTTTACCTTTACCTTTAAGTTTAGACAGATCAAGTAATAGTGATGCAGTGAAATGGCACCTGGTAATTTGCTATTTTTCTTCGTTCAAATTGAGAGTATTTGTATATCCTAGCTACTTAACAGTTTGGAATGCGAAGTTCCCAAGCTCAAACACCATGGATCATGCCAGATTTAGATATATCAAGGATGAATAATTCTTAGTTCTGATTAAATGGGATATATGAAAACTTTCCTCCTCAATACTTCTGTTAATATAAGTGAAGAAGTGTATCTTGATCTTGTTTGTTTAGCTTTGCAGTGTTTATATTCTGCAGATAATCCCTGTGTGGGGTTATACAGCGTTGACCAGAAGCTTGGCTTTGTTACTAGATATTGGGCTTAAATTGGTGGTAGCTGCCTTAGTTACAGTTGCTATGGAATGAAGGCTTGAAGTTGACAGTTTAATAAATGGAATATGAGGACCAGAGCTGGTGGCTGACAGAAACAGAGCACAGAGCTGAAAAAATAGCAGGGATTTTACTCTGAGATAAGTCTGTTGGGAAAAGGCCTAAAGACCCGAGTTCCAAAGGCTAAAGAACATAAGAAGCCACGCCAGATTGTGATAAAGCTTGCAGAAGGCAACCAAACTGAAGAACGGATGTCTGCGGCAGAGGTTGAAGGAAATTCCAACTGATACCTCTTGAAAGATTTGACATATTTCTTAAAAGTCAGAACCGTAAGCCAAAGTCAGAAGAGAAATGGCATTCTAATATCCTTCCCTGGATATGAATGGTAAAATCTGTAATGGTAACGTCAACCCCATGCAAAGTGCTGACTTCGACAACATGTTAAGTTCCCTTCTGCAAGGGCTATTTGAGAATGGAGTAAGTTGCATGTAATTCTCCTTCCCCAATAGATGGAGAGTTAAAAGAGGTGAATAGCCTGCTCTTCTCTATGCATGCATATTTTAGTATATTGTGTGAGTGGGACTTACTTCAGGAAACTGTGCCTAGGACTGCATTCTTAATCAGTCTTAGGTCTCTTGCATTTAGCACTTTCATTAATAGATTCCATTCAAGTGAGCACAGAAAAGATAGGTCACATTAAAATAAAAGATAGGCAACATTTAAGGATCTAATTGGCCTTAAACTAGGTCCTGAATGCAGTTTGACTATCTTGCAAATGGCTGTGACATTTCTTCCTTTATTTACCAAAGCAAAACAAGTGGGACTGAAAACATATTTCAAACTATGTCTGCAGGGTATCTGAACAGTGAAATAAAGTTTAAAAAAAAGGCAAAGAGACAAACCGTCTCAGCAACTGCCTTAATTTTGTTGCTGTTGCTCTAGTTCAGAGCTTTCCAAACTGTGTGTTGCGACACAAAAGTGTGTCGCCACACATAGCGTGGTGTGTCGCCACACCACCCGGAAGTGGTGGCGCGTGCGTGCACGGCGGCAGCGGCGTGGGATCAGTGCTTCCGCATTTTAGCGGAGGCTGCCACTGCTGCCACCGCCGCCGTGCACGGACGTGTCGCCCCCCACCCCCCGTGCCACCGCCATGCGTGTGTGCGCTGCCGCACGCCCCCCGCGCCGTCGCCATGCACGCACATGCCGCCGCACACCCCCTACGCTGCTGCCGTGCGCGTGCGTGCCGCCACCGCTGTGCTGCCTCCGCCGCCACTAGTGTGTCGCCAGCGGCGCCACTTTGGAAAGCCCTGCTCTAGTTCATTGAGTCAATCCTGGTTCCTGGTGACTGTTTTCTTGGAACCATGTTCAGAACTGGCTTGCTGGAATCTTCTTCCCAGGGCTAAAGAGAGTGTCTGGCCCAGTCAACCAGTTGGCTTTCATGCCTAAGGCCAAACTAGAACTCACAGTCTCCCAGCTTCTAATCGGGCATCTTTAACCAGCACATCTACAGTATTTGACTCTCACTCACTTAAATGCAATTCACAAAAAACAGAAGTACAATCCTTTACAATGATGGGCGTAGCAGAAAAGCCAAGTACATTCAACAGCAACTAATGATAACGTAAAGATGTCCACACATTGAGTTCATTCCTGATGGTTTCATGGACAGATCCATGCAGTTTTCCTGGCAGCAATGAAGAGGCTTCCCCTTGCCTGTTTTCAGCTTACCTGGTTGTCTCCCATCCAGTTATTAACCAGGTCTGATCTCGCTTAGCTTTTGAGATTGGTCAGCACTGGCTAAGTGGATCCACCTACTAAGGCAATTTATTTTAGGAATTTATTAATGTTTAAAAAGATTGCACACCCAGGTCCATTTATAAATAAATCCTGAGAGAGGAGAAGACATGGTATGGTATTCTGCTTGGCATCCTTGGACTTGCAGCATTCAGAGCTCAAGAGGATGTCTATCTGATTCCCCATTACCACCTTTTCTGCTCATGGATGATTTGTAGATAATATAATTAAAGAGAGGGAATATATTCACTATCATGCAAATTGCTCCGTACTGCTCTTGCAAGGTTGGAACATAGTTATTCTTCAGATTCTTCAGATTCGAATGGGTTGTGCAACACTCTTGAAATAATTTGGAGAAGGTGCTTTGGAATATGCAGCAGTACAAATGTAGCACCTCACTCCTACTCTTTAAAGTGGCCATGTCTTTTTCCAGGATCACAAGGCTGCCCTCTGCATTTGTCATGTGATCCCAGTAAAAGACATGGCCGCTTTAAAGAGTGGTAGAGAAGTGCTACCTTTTGCATCTTTGCACACTCAAAAGGAGCTTTTTGGAATCATTGCAAATCCCTATTATCTGGTTCTTTGAATTTTCTTCAGTGCAGGTAGAGGCTCAAAAATGTATAAAAAACACACCAGTTTGGGAAAATTGCATGTGAAAAGGTTCAACTTTGGACATACCAATACAGATGAAAGTGTAACAAAACTGCACATATAAAGGAACCTTACATTTCAAAATAAACATTTTTCATTTTTTTTTAATGCAAGCTGACACAAATAGTTTTGTGGCTAATTTATTGTGAAGCTGAGAAGAAGAAGAAGAAGAAGAAGAAGAAGAAGAAGAAGAAGAAGAAGAAGAAGAAGAAGAAGAAGAAGAAGAGGAGGAGGAGGAGGAGGAGGAGGAGGAGGAGGAGGAGGAGGAGGAGGAGGAGGAGGAGGAAGAAGAAGAAGAAGAAGAAGAAGAAGAAGAAGAAGAAGAAGAAGAAGAGGAGGAGGAGGAGGAGGAGGAGGAGGAGGAGGAGGAGGAGGAGGAGGAGGAGGAGGAGGAGGAGGAGGAGGAGGAAGAGGAAGAGGAAGAGGAAGAGGAAGAGGAAGAAGAAGAAGAAGAAGAAGAAGAAGAAGAAGAATAGATTAATGTGTGCACCCCCATATATGATTGCTTATGGATTAATTTAGTCTCTTCCCCTCCCCCTTGTTTGATAGAAGAATTGTTGCAGACAAAAGATTTTCTGCAAGGGATTTTCCAGGGAGGGAGGAGTTTGCGCACCCCCAGTGTAACAAGCATAATTTATGTGTAGTGAAAGGGGTTTTATAACCTGTCTTTCTTTCAGGAGTTTAATTTTTTTTTCTTCCCAACTATAACCCTATAGGGATGTTAGCCTTGCAAGGTAGACCAGACAGGAATCCAGATGAGCTAATTCTACTTTATTGTAAGGTTACATAACAGAATCTTGCAAGTCTATAAATACATTTCTGCCCCCATCCCTTTTATTTGTATATCTATTTATCTATTTATCTATTTATTATATTTCTATCACCACCCATCTCCCTGAAAAGGGGGACTTTGGGCGGTTTACAGTCAAATCAACGATTAAAACCACACAAGCTTAAAATCCCAATCAACAATCAATACAATCGAGAATAAATAAATACCAATTCAAAATCCAAGTGGCGATAATCTCTTTCAGCAGGGATGACACTACGATGCCAGACCAACCCCAGGACGAACTATTACCCTTCCCCTCCCAAGCAAGGTGGCAGAGCCAGGTCTTTAGATTCTTCTGGAAGGCTGGGAATGTAGGGGACAGCCTTACTTCCAGGGGCAGAATGTTCCCAAGGGCGGGTGCCACTGCAGAGATGGCTTGCCTCCTGGACCCTGCCAGATGAAGTTCCCTTGTCGACGGGGTCCATAGCATGCCCTCCCTGCATGACCAAGTGGGCAGGTAGATGTTATGGGGATGAGACGGTCCCTGAGGTAACCTGGCCCCATGCCATGTAGGGCTTTAAAGGTGATAATCAACACCTTGAATTTCAAGGCCACCCTTAACCAAGGAAACCAGCCGGGTGACTTTGTGCCAGTTGCCCTCTCTGAAAACAGTCTTCTAATGTTATGGTATATGGGAATGACCTTGGGAGTTGGACCCGGAAGAAAACCGGCACCCGGTGCAGCTCGTGCAGCAGTAGTGTCACATGTGCCGAACTTGATGCACCAATAATTGCCCACGGGGCCGCATTCTGTACCAGCTGAAGCTTCCAGATACTCTTCAAGGGTAGCCCCATGTAGAGCGCATTGCAATAGTCTATATGGGAGATGATGAGGGCATGAGTGAGTGTTCGGAAGGCATCTCGATCCAGGAACGGGCGTAGATGGCACACAACCCAAAGTTGTGCAAAGGCCCTTCTGGCCACAACTGCCATCTGCTCTTCGAGCAGGAGTTGTGAGTCCAGGAGGACCCCAGGTTCCGCACTGGGTCTGAATGGGGCAGTGCCACCCCATCCAGAACCAAAGATGACAACTTCCTGGAAACCGATGGGCCATCAATCCACAGCCACTCCGTCTTACCAGGGTTCAGCTGAAGCCTGTTGTTCCCCATCCAGACCCCCACAGCCCCCAGGCACTGAGACTGGGCAGCCACCACATCACTTACCTCACCCAGGATGGAGATACAGTATATATTGTAATTGAGTGTCAACAGCATATTGATGATACCTCATCCCATGGTGACAGATGATCTCACCCAGTGGTGAGAACTGAAAACTGTCCAACACAGTAGGGTCCAGGGATGGTTTCTTGAGGAGGGGCTGTACTAGTGCCACCTTAAAGGCAGCCGGAAACACCCCCTCTCTCAGGGATGTATTAACCATCGCCTGGACCCAACCACATGTCACCTCCCAAGCTGCTTTTACCAGCCAGGAAGGGCACGGGTCTAGATGACATGGGTGGCATTTATAGTCTGGAGGATCCTGTCCACTTCCTCAGGCCCCCAGCTCCCTCTGAAACCTCATCGGGTCCATAAGTCGCCGGGGGCGGACCAACCGAATGGGTCCTGCCTCCCTGCGGAGTGGGGCAGCACAAGAGAATCTCAGGGCCACCAGCACATTGTCTGACCATGACAGTGGGGACAGATCTAACTCTTCCCTCAGATCACATTGCCACTGCTCTGACAAGAAAATCAAGTCCAGGGTGAGGCCACTGTCTTGTTGTACAGCCCAAGAAACTAGGGAGGGTCCCTTCTGAGCCACTTGCCCTGCCCATATTCCTGCTGTGGCCTAAGTTGCCTTTTATCTGACCATTCCCTTAGCTGCATCTCTTTGCCCTGTCTCCCAAGGTCATTCCCACATACCATAACATTAGAAGACTGTTTTCAGAGAGAGCAACTGGCACAAAGTCACGCGGCTGGTTTCCTTGGTTAAGGGTGGCCTTGAAAATGGATCTCCCCAGGCTTAGCCCAAGAGTTTAACTCTGATCTTCTTTACAGTGCATTTTATAAGGCCATGCAAGTGAATATATGTGAACCATTTCCAACACAAGCCTTTCAAATGATATGCTGGTTTGATAGCTTTTAAGGACCAGCTCATGTTAATCATCTGATGAAATGGCTGATTTTATGGGATAGGATTGGTACTATTACAAAGCAATTCAGTTTTCAGCATTAGCCTCCATTCCCATATTGTTTAATGAATACAAATGAATTCTGGACAGTAAATTGTCCAACTTAGGAAAGCTGTGGTACAATAGGTAAGGAATGCTAGGTAGCAATTTCAACATTCATGCACTTTTGCCAAGCTACAAAGGATAATGGCAGATAAGGTCATTAGAATTTTATTAGCTAAAGATAAAATGGTGATTATACTCAGTGGCCAGTTCATATGGGTTGACATAAATGTTGGCAGTGAAAGCAGGAAACCTGAAGAATTAGGGATGGGGGGGGGCAGGAGAGAAGAATATTAAAATAAAGGTATTAATGAATATGAATTTTAAATAAATATTAAATGCATACTCCAGTACTTTGGCCACTGGAATGCACTCTTTCTATGATGCTCTATCTAAATATTTAGAGAAGGGTCTTTATTATTCTGATGCTAAAACATCCCTAGTTTAAGTCAACCTTGGCTATTACCAAGGCCCCTTGGAAGACCGCAGTTCTCCATTGTCTTAGCAAAATCATCAGTTCTGATCATTTCCCTGAATATTAGAGCTGAGAGGATAAGAGCAGATTTGTGGCTTTCAGTTGTAGGATTAAAAATCAAACAAGGACCCATTTGCGTGCCTAGCAATAAAGATTGGTAAACAATGTACATCTCCTTAGAGCCAGTTTAGAGCCAGATCGATATATAAGTGATTATCTTCTCTAGCCTCTAGTCACACAATTCCTTGCCATTGCATTCTGCTCCTTTGACTTTGTCCTCTTATCTTCATTCTTCTCAATCACACCCAGTTTTTACCCTGAGGCTACTACTCACAGTGGTCCCACCTATATTTTTCTTTAAACTTTAAAGCCTCCTTCAGGTTGGCCATCTGTCCTCAAGCAGGGTCAGAGGCTTTTAATGTTTAGGAAGCAACATTGGCATGGCCAAATGGAGCTACCACATCTTGACTACAAATGCCGTCTATGTTTGCAGCAACAAGTTATGGAAACCTCTATCCCTTTGCTGGTGGTCATTTGGATTTTTGCAGCCTATATGTGGTAGCCCAGCAACAATGTTACTGGATCAGCACTGATCTGTAAAAGCTTGCCCTGAACCACCTCATCAAATTCCATGCTACAAAGAAATCCCTGGCATTCCATTTTGCTCTGTCTCTGGACTTCCTCATTCATTTACCTCTTCCTGTACTGTTTCTCAGTAAGCTTGCTTTTGATCCTTCCTTGAATAGAGGTGGGGGCCTCAGGCACAAACTTTCCCCTATTTTCCTTCCTGCTTTGTCTTCTGTGCCTAGGAAGATTAAGACCATTTCACAAGCTCAACAGCAGCATGGTAATCTTAACGATCCTCCTTTGCATGATAAAGGGACTTAGAAATAAACATCTCAAATAACCATGACCTAGCCCCAGGTGCAAGGTCACACAGCCACCCTAGAAACATATTTAAGGATTCCCTTACTAACTTTGCTCAGACTGAAGAAGCTCCTTGGATAAGGAGCGAAACGTTTCCACTGAGAAAATAGAAATCCAGTTGACATGATTCAAGCTACAGCTTGCTTTTGATGTTTAACCTTGGACTGAATTTATGAGATTAACTTGATGGACTTA
This sequence comes from Charina bottae, assembly GCA_023362775.1. Lineage (NCBI taxonomy): Eukaryota > Metazoa > Chordata > Lepidosauria > Squamata > Charinaidae > Charina > Charina bottae. Next base: position 3,275,670 of record JALMGJ010000019.1, on the reverse strand, counting down.
GAGTGAGAAAAACCTAGATCATGATCTGAGATTTGGGAGACCAGAATATGTATCCCCGTTGAACTCAGTAGTATTATTTCTAAATGTGTCTATGGTGCAGTGCTAAGCTGAACTCTTAAGTAACTTTATTTAGGACTAAGCCTCCTGAAATTGTGATGGGATTTCAGCTGACACTAGATAATGATTTAGTCTTCATTTGTAATTTCCTTTTCACACACATTAAATGTTCATTCTCTCATAAGAGCTGAGAATGACATACTGAATTATCTCCAGTATCTGGGCTACACAGAGCTAGTTCTGTGTATCATCAAACCAGGGCTTTATTTCTGCTGATTGAATGGAATATGCTCATGAAGCACAGTAATGGAGGAATATTGGCCAACCAGTTTTTCAGGGAAATTATCTGCTATTACTGAACCTGTCACTGAGGAAGGTTATTCTTCCTAAGATAGAGCTACCATATCTGGGCTGCAAAATTCTGGATGACCACTAGATAACAGCAAGGAATTAGAAGTGTCTACGTAGATTTACTGCCATCTAGTGGTCATCTAGGGGCATGGTGGTTCAGCGGGTAAGATGCCAGGCTTGTCGATCGGAAGATCGCAAGTTCGGAGGTTCGAATCCCTAGCCCTGCATGCGGAGTGAGCTCCTGCACTAGCTCCAGCTCTTGCCAACCTAGCAATTTGAAAGCATGCAAATGCAAGTAGATGAATAGGTACCACTTCGGTGGGTAGGTAACAGCGTTCCATGTGCGTCATGCAGCAACATGACTGTGGAAGCGTCTTCAGACAGCGCTGGCTCTTCGGCTAACAAACGGAGATGAGCACCGGCCCCTAGAGTCAGACACGACTGCACAAATGTGTGGGGGAAACCATTTAGTGGTCATCTGTATTTTTGCAGCACAAGCATGGTAGTCCTACCTAAGACCACAGTTTGATTAATGATTGGATCTGCTGGTGGTTTGTTTGTTTGTTTGTTTTGCATGAAAATGCAAATTTAATTCATGCACAGTAATAACCAAACAATGTAACCACACTAACACATTATTTAATTAAACTTTTGAAATAAAATTTTAAAATATATTGGGAAGGCACAAACATAAATATACAGGAAACAAGGGAAAGTACCTCCTGAAAGTACCTTCTGAAAATAGCACACAGAACAGCAAAGCCTTGGGGAATTCTTATAATTAGTTTTCAGTGCTCTATTAGAAAGCCAACTCTTCAGCTTAATACTCTTCAACTTTGTGGCTTAATGTTATTTTCCCATGAATGCTTACCAGTTAATTCAGCCAACCAATCTGAATGTTAGAAGGAAGTTGTAAAAAAAACTTAATTTTAGGTTTCAAGAAAGGTTTGTTTGCACAGATGGAAGGTGGAAGAATTCTACCTTTATCAAAATTAGGATCCTGCATTGCCCTGGGTTGGATCCTACCCTCTGTTAGGCTGAAAGTAGTATCTAAGTCATGCAGTAGGAAAGGAAAGGTTAGGACCAATACTCAACCATATTTCTTCCCCCTACTTTTCCATCCCTGGGCCAGCTCCAGATTATAGAATCCCAAATTGAATACAATACTCTTCAGAGCCAGTTAGGAAGGCTAGGAGGAAGAATAAATAAATAAATAAATAAATAATAAATAAATAAATAAACGGGTACTACAGAAGGCAGCTTGCAACTGTACATCAGGGGTGGGGAACCTTTTTTCTGCCAAGGGCCATTTTGATATTTATAACATCATTCGCGGACCGGGGGCGAGGTTTGCGGGTGGGAGCCAATTGCGCGGAAGGGGGTGCGGTTTGCGGGTGGGAGCCAATCGCACACACTGGGGGACGGGGTTTGCCGGCAGGAGCCAATCGCGTGGAAGGGGGCGGGGTTTGCAGGCAGGAACTCCTAGATTTATTGATTTTCGAGTCCCACCTGCAGTTGCCTTGGCAGGGCCAGACGAAATGATTTTGCAGGCTTTATATGGCCCGCGGGCCGGACTTTCCCCACCCCTGCTGTACATGCTGGGGACATCCTGTCTCAGACATGTCTTCCTAAGTTATCCATAGCAATTGGATTCTGGTTTAGCTTTGGGGGTCAATGAATTAAAACTTAAAACCTCCAATATTACAGAATAAATTTAACTCAGGATTGAACTACTGGGTTCTTGGTGTTCTCTGAGCTTGGTGGTTTTCCACATGTTTGATTACCAGGCTAGGTAACATCACAAAGAACCCAAAAGGTGAAATCGCCTTTAAATCAAGTTCAGCTCCTGGTGACAACGTGGGCACAGACAGATAGATATCTTTGGCAACAATACAGAAGTGGTTTAACAATGCCTTCTTCAACTGCCCTGTCTGGTCTACAGACCTGGCTTTTCCTGGTAGAACCCTTCCAAGCACTGGCAAGGTGCGTTTCCCCCACAGACCTTTTGAAATCCTAAGGTCTACCAGTTTTGTGGTGCTACTCTCTTTAGTCTATTATTAATATGGAAGCTATTTCATACCATTCATTATTTTTATATTCCTTCTCTTCACCTCTTTGCTCCTGCTATCCCTATTTTATTAGCAAAGAGAAAGCCCTGTTCTGAAGCTGTCAAAATGGATTATTTCGTAAGTACTCAACTCAGCCAGGATTTTGTTTGTTTGCTTTTAATAAATTTGGTTTCCTAAGAGAGCTTTAAAAAAAAAAAAAAGCTTTGATCTGTTTGAATTGAAGACTGGTTCTGTAGGATTTGTTATACAATTTGGATTCAAGTGCAATAGTTTTTAAAAGTTTCGTAAAGTGTTTATTCCCATCTTTAAAGATTCATTCCAATAAAGAAGGACCAAAAAATCCATATAACCTGTTTTTGCTAGGGCAAATATATGTGTTTATCTGTTATTATCTGTCATAATGCTAAAATGGGAATAGGAAAAAAAATGCAAATTGGCTTAGTCTCTTGGAGGAAAGACAGGATCTATTTCATTTAATCAGAATGAATAAATGAATCAAAATTAAAGTTTAATTGTAGATTTATCAGCCTAAAAAAAGGTTGTGTATATGACTTAATATGCCTTCACTTCCACACAAACAGGACTGTACCTTATCAGTTATATATGAGAATGCTTCTGTCCTGCAGAGCTCATGTGGTGTGAGCTTCAAATATAATAATGCCTGAAAAGGGCTTAAAAGTGCAATGAACATCTGCTCTGAAACTGAATTTGGTTTGGAATATGGCAGCTAGGGAAATGATTGTGCTCATTGGCTATTTAAAGAATATTCACTAAATTTCTAGACATCTATAGGCACAATATGGAACACCGTAGAGCTAAAAAAGTACTTAGACTTACAAAATTATATGAAGATTATCTTTCAAAATATTATATTATTCTTCCTCCTCCTCCTCCTGATATCCCATTCAGGAGTTCTGAATATAATATCCCATTTCAGGTCCCAACAGAAACACAGTTAAGAAAGAAAAATGGTGCCCAACACTACTAAAAGAACAAATTTCTTTTCCATGTATTGTCGTCGTGAGAGATAGTATGTTATCATGTAATGCTTTTAATAAGAATATTTTTTTCTCTAGTTTCAACCTGCAAAGTAGCAGCTGTACATCCCAGGTGCTTCAAGCTTCCGATTCTATGTATAACATTTGAATAACCCTTGGAGTACCTTGTAGAACTCAGGAGGAATATGTGTTCCAGAGTGAATTTTATTCCAGTCTGCACATTAATTTGGAAGCTGCAGATTGTACTTTGGAATGGGGACCTTCTTAATCATTGCTAATCATGGCTTCTTATTCTAGCTAAACTGACCCTCTTCAGTTTCTTTAAAAGGTTCATATACAAGTCTCATTATTCCTTGTAAACTTTATATCCACTTTATTGACATACTATTTATAAGAAGTTAATTATTAATGTGTGGGTTATACTGTGCCCTTATCCCATGCTGTGTAACTTAAAATTGTTTTATGATGCTTCCACTAAAGTAAACAGAATGAATTGGTGCCAGGCCATAAAAACACTACTGGGTTTTTCTTTAAATGCTGCCCAAAATTAATAATCTTGGGATAAACAAACCTGACCTTTTCAGTGAGTTAGGAATTTTCAGTACTAATATTTCAACTGCCTCTTTACAATTAAAAATACTACATTTCAGGGAGAGGTTATCATCCATGTTTCTGTATTCTTATTTTGCTCTGAAGACTTTCCTTTATTTATGCATTAATTCTATTAGTTGTGCAAGCAACTTAACAGTCTTTTACTTCTCTAAAACTTCCAAGGACACGAAATTAACATGAGAATTTAGTGGTGAGAAATTGCATCATGCTGTGCTGCAAATGCTAGTAAATGCTGAATCGTACAGTGGGATGAGGGGTGTGGTGGCTCAGCGGGTAAGATGCCAGGCTTGTCCATTGGAAGGTCGCAAGTTCATAGGTTCAAGACCCGAGCGCCGCATGACGTAGTGAGCTCCCACACTTGCCCCAGCAATTGCCAACCTAGCAATTCGAAAGCATGCAAAAGCAAGTAGATGAATAGGTTCCACTTCGATGGGTAGGTAACAGCGTTCCACGTGCATCATGCCGGCCACATGACCGTGGAAGCGTCTTCAGACAGTGCTGGCTCTTCGGCTAACAAACGGAGATGTGCACCGGCCCCTAGAGTCGGATACGACTGCACAAATGTGTGGGGGGAATCTTTACCTTTTTTACCATTTACAGTGGGATCAATCAATTTTCTGCTCCATGATGATTTTGTAGCTCCACAATGAGGAAAAACACTTATAGATATAGAGACAGACGTTCAGAACCTTACTATCAATTTTCATATGCACTTTCAAAATTTACATGCTGCTGTTTAGGAAGAACTCTTTGATGGTACAGGTTGTTGTTTGATAGTGAAACTAATTCCCTGGACAGTTAACGGAACCTACTTTGTCACAAGCTACCTTAGTTTGGAATATTATGATCAGAAATGTATGTTTTCAACTTTGAAACATTCTGACCTTGAAACATCTTTTTTTCTAGTGTTTGGAGCTTGAAACAAAACACTCTTGTTTCAAGAGTTTTCTTTCCAGACTGCTACAAAGCTGCTCATTTTTTTTTCATTGAGAAAATGGAGAGAGTGCTTATCAAATTTGAAAAGGTGCAAAACTGGGCAGAGTAGTGTAAAGAAATTAGTTGAAATGATCAGACTGGAATTTAATACAGACAAATGCAAAACAAAAATTAAATTAATCCTTCATTTAGGAATTACAAACCAACTGGACAAATATGATGGAAGAATACCTGGCTTAGATACAGTGGAAAACATCTTGGAACACTAGTAGATTGCAAATGAGCAGTGACATGTAGCTGCAAAAAAAGAGCAAAGGCTAATAAAGGATGCATCAACAGAAGTGCGGTTCTAAATCTTAAGATGTAATGGTTCCATTTTGTTAAATATTGGTCTGATTCCACTTCACGTTTTGTGTCCAGTTCTGGTCACTACTCTTGAAAAAGGATGCAGAGAAAGTGGAACAGGTTCTACAAGGAACCAGGATAATCAGAGGACTAGAAGATAATTCCTATGGAGAGAAATGGAAGGAATTGGGAATATTAAGTTGGGAATGTTGTGATATTCTTCAAATATGAAGAAGGTTAACACCTGTTCTTCATTGCTCCAGAGTACCAGACATGAACTAGTGTATTCAAGCTACGGGAAGGCATATTCTGGTGGAAAGTTAAGGGAAACTTCCTAACAGTAAAAGCAGTTCAACAGCAGAACCTATTACTAAGAGAAGCGATGAGTTCCCCTTCACTGGGGTATGTTCAAGTAGAGGCCAGCAGCCATCTCTCTAGGATGTTTTAATTTGGATTCCTATACTAAGCAGATTATTGGTCATGATAAACCTTTCCAACTCTAGGATTCTATGAGTGAAATATACAATTTTAGGATGGATGAGGAGCTCAGCCTTTCTTCCAATAAGCTCTCAAATATCTGCCCAAGGTGCAGGTGCAACCTTTAATCCCTCACTTACATCTACATTCAACTACAATACTCTTCTCCTTCTCTTCTTTCTGAACTTAAAAGGCCATTTCCAAAGAAGAAGATCTTAATAAATATAAGGGTCCTGCTCTAGCAGACCAGGGACTACCTAGTCAAGTATTATGTTCTTCAAGAGGTCTTGAGGGAGTCAAGAACAGTACATCAGCTCATTTCCCATTCATGCTGTCCAGCAGCCTTCTGCATGTTGCAGCTGTTACTCAAATGATCATTTTTCTAGATTCAGAAGGTAACGCACATCTGCAGTATTGAGTCATCAGAAGAATGAGCACATTCTAGCTAGCTAGCTAGCCCCTTCCCTTCTCCCTTCTCCCTTCTCCCTTCTCCCTTCTCCCTTCTCCCTTCTCCCTTCTCCCTTCTCCCTTCTCCCTTCTCCCTTCTCCCTTCTCCCTTCTCCCTTCTCCCTTCTCCCTTCTCCCTTCCCCTTTCCCTTCCTCACATGTTGAAAATGTTCCTGTTTTTTTTTCTGAAAAACACATATTCTGAGTTATCACAATAAACATAACTTTGGTGCTGAAGCCACAATCCACCCAAAAAGGATTGGCAAATCTATTCAATTTTAAATGGTTATTCAATTTTATAAAACTTGCAAAGCTCTTCTCTACTTTCTGCTTTTTAATTTCTTTTTGTCCTCTTTTGGAGATGGGTATTGTGCTAGTAAAATAAAATAAAATAAACAAAAGATTGGCAAGTCTAATATAACTTACCACATCCCACAATGCAGATCTTTCAACTCGTTATGACACAACAATCACTTTATTCTGCTCAAGTGTAGAATCATCAGAGAAAAAGTTCTCTCTCCCTCCCTCCCTCTCTCCCTCCCTCCCTCTCTCTCTTCAGAAGTTTTTGATCTTACACTTATCTGTCACTTTTCCATAATTACATCAATTACATCATATTTTATGTGCTCTTCCTGCAATGCACATCTTTGTGTTTTTAAAGCATTACCACATAGTATGTTTAGATCAATGTGAATGCACCCAGACATTTGTTAATAGTTAATGCACTGTCACTGCAAAAAGGATCTAATTAACATCTGAATTCCAAACTAGATGGTGAATATAAGAAGGTAAAAGAAGAGTGTGTGTCAGAGTCTCTCTGTATCTCTGTATGTGTGTTCACATTTGAAATATGGTCTCATATCTCCACCTACAGACACAAAGACAATGGCATGCATTTTCCTTTCCTTTCCTTTCCTTTCCTTTCCTTTCCTTTCCTTTCCTTTCCTTTCCTTTCCTTTCCTTTCCTTTCCTTTCCTTTCCTTTCCTTTCCATCCTAAACATCTTTCAAAAATTATGTGTCATATTTTCTGAAACTGGATTAATGTAGGCAGTTTCTCATTTCAATTCATTATACTTGTCTACTTACAGCAAATGCTAGTAAGTGGGCCGAAGCGTTTAAAAAGCGATGGATTTTCTTTAAAAAGAGAACTTGTATGGTGGTGGGGGGCATGTCACACCTTTTTCAGCCCAGGTCTAAATCTCTTTTATTAATGTGAACAAGACAGGAGTGCTTCAGGGCAGCAATTAACAAGGAGAATGCCTGGGCTTATGTTCATGAGAGAATAATGTTAATGCACATTACACTAACAGCATCATCATTATCATTATCATCATCTCAGAATAATAATAATAATAATAATAATAATAATAATAATAATAATAATAATAATGTTTCTGAACACAGAATATCCTTCCATGGAAGATGAGGTTGGCTGCAAGTTGGCTTGTCTAAACTGGTTGAGGAACTTCCTAGCTTTGTGCCAGCATATATTTATGCATCTCATAAGACAAAGATTAGGCAGCTACAGGTATTAAGCATGCTAGAGAAAGCATTAAGCTACCTTGGTAAGTTTTAGATCTTGATTGCTAGTATTCACATTATCACTGCAGCATAAACAATACTTTAAATTGCTCTGCAGTGTGGCTACTATAACAGCTGTCATGTTCAATGTCTGACCTTGCAGTTCTCCAAAACCTGCACAGGATCCATTTTCAGAGCTTAACTGAATGGCTGTGTTCTCACAGCATGCTTAACCTGGTTACTGAATCGCCACTTTTCTGAATTTGCAAAATACTTTTAAAGATTGGCTAGCCCAATGGACTGGATTCACCACAAGCCACACATGCAGAGAGACAAATTGTAGGTCAAGCTGATTAAGATAACACGTTGTGTGAATGCAGATGCTAGGCTTGTAACTAATTTGGCTGAGCAGGAACACAATCAATGGAGGGATTGCAGCCATATAGGATTTCAATTATTGGGCTGATCAATATTAACATGGCTTGCATTGTCATGTACTTACCATTTGCAATTGTGCAATATCCTAATAATAAATCCAAGTGTTGACTTTATAGTCCAAACCAGAACAAGGCTGTAAAATTCCAGATGACCCCTAGATGGCAGAAAAGAGATTCAGAAAGCACATTCTTTGCTGCCATCTACCAGTTGCCTAGATGTTTGCAGCCAAGATCTGGTCGCCCTAGATCAGTGTTTTTCAAATTTGGCAACTTTAAGACGTGTGGACTTCAACTCCCAGAATTCCCCAGCCAGCATGATGGTTGGGGAATTCTGGGAGTTGGAGTCCACACATATTAGAGTTGCCAAGATTGAAAAACACTGCCCTAGACTCTAGTACTATTCAATGTTGTGCTGAGGTACAGCTCTTGCTTTCATCTTCCAGTGAAATGTCCTGGGACTGCTATGTTTTTTGAAAGAATGGTCCTACAACAAAGCCCTGCTTGGAAATCTCTCTCTCTCTCTCTCTCTCTCTCTCTCTCTCACACACACACACACACACACACACACCCTGCCCCAATGGCAGAACGATAGTAGGCTTCCCTTGAACTGCTTCATACTATCCCTCCCAGACCCAAATTTATTTATTCATTTAACAAATTTATATGTCCACCCATCTCACTTGATGTGACTCTGGGTGATGTACAACCCACAATTTAAACAATCACATCTGTTTAAAAAACTTAAAAATATAAACAAAAGCAAGATTGTGGGAGAAGAACATCCATCTAAACACAGTATATTGTGCTTAATAGATTGTTCTTAGACTTCAGCAGAAGACTTCTTCTAACGTGTTTATTTGATTCTCATTCTTTCAATGGAAAACTTGTCTTCCTCCTGTTGCTTTAAGCATGATTTTTCTGCAGCCAATTAAAAGTGAAGTCAAACTGGTAATTGCAGATTAGCAACTTGAGCCAATCACCTTTATATGGAGTTAAGGATTGGCTATCCCCTATGCAAGAGCCAGTTTGGTGTAGTGGTTAAGGCATCAGGCTAGAAACCAGAAGACCATGAGTTCTAGTCCCACCTTGGGCACAAAGCCAGCTGGGTGATCTTAGGCCAGTCGTTCTCTCTCAGCCCTAGGGAGCAGGCAGTGGTAAACCACTTCCAAAAAACCTTGCCAAGAAAACTTCAGGGACTTGTCCAGGCAGTCTCCAAGAATCGGACACGATTGAACGGATTAAAAAAATTAAAATATCTTTGCATCCAGGACCGCAGGAGCTTGTTATTTATTTCAGCAATGGTTAGGAACAGAGTAGACATATTATTGAGTGAGCTATTTTGGTAAGTTTTGATGATGCAAAATAAAGTGTAAAAAAATAAATATGATTTTACTATGATATTTTGTATATATTCCATAAACAGATAGACAGAAGTGGGGTGATGGAGTTGAAGAGTTTTATTTTTTCAAAAGTTCCTGCTATGTTGCAAATACACTCAGGGCTGTCCAATTCTGCTTTTGTTTTTCCACTCTTATACTATCATCTTATTTTGGAATAAAAGTCACTGCATTCAGTTAGACTTGCATCCAAATAGGCACACATAGGATTGAACCATAGCAATAGCAATTTGTACAATAACAGAAAAAAATCTTGTTTTCCATAGTTCCAATGGTTGATGTATGTTTATGATTCTGATGGTTGACTTGTAGTGGGGTGACTTTATTGGTTCATTCTCTGTAAGTAGATTGCAATCATCTATATGACTATCTGGGAATAACTAACACTAAATCTAGTAAAATCCATGTCAGCATGCAGGGAAAGATAAGTTTAGAAAATTCATCCAACTTGATCTGAATTTCGAAACTGAATTGTCAGACTGTCTACCTGAGTTTGCTGTCTGAACTGATTTGGGAAAAGTTGTTTTGGTGTAGGCATAGAAGCATCCAAATTGGTCCAAAGGCACCCTGATTTGATCAAGAGTTCACAAGGACTTTCTGAATCAATTCAGAAAAAGTCCATTCAGCCTGGAGATTAGATCAAATCATTCAATTGCTGGATCAAATATTTGCACTGCCCTGATTTAGATAATGGCTTCCCAGTCAACAAGTCTCTGGGCAATCTTTCCTTGTCAGTGCTGCAGGTTAGTAATTGTTTTCTAAGCTTTTCAGTATTTTCTCTAACCCCTTACCATGTTTTGCCTCACTGTGTCCCAGATTGCCTGGAACGAGAGATAACATGGCATGGGGGTGGGGATGTTTTCTTTGCAAAATTTAAATAAAAAAGTAAAGGTTCCCCCCGCACATTTGTGCAGTCGTGTCCAACTCTAGGGGCCGGTGCTCATCTCTGTTTGTTAGCCGAAGAGCCAGCGTTGTCCGAAGACGCTTCCACGGTCATGTGGCCGCATGACGCACGCGGAACGCTGTTACCATCCCACCGAAGTGGTACCTATTCATCTACTTGCATTTGCATGCTTTCGAATTGCTAGGTTGGCAAGAGCTGGGGCGAGTGCGGGAGCTCACTCCGTCACGCGGGGCTAGGGATTCGAACCTCCGAACTTGCGATCTTCCGATCGACAAGCCTGGCGTCTTACTCGCTGAGCCACCGCACCCCTTCAAATTCAAATACCAGGTTTCTAATCCTCAGTCTCTTCTCTTGCACTTACTCTCCACAGTGCTATTGCTTGCAAAACCTGGCATGAATTATTCCAAGCTCTGGTCACTCACAAACACTACAGGCACAGGAACCGGATTTTTAAATATTGCATGAAGTTGGCTCCAATGACATATGTGTTTATCCTGACCCGTTTAGATATGTAGCACACAGCTCCACGAATGTGCTGTTTTTCTCCCTTGCTGCACTTGACGCAGCAATTTTCAATGAAGGTTACCTCAGTGATTGTACGGCTGATGGAAAGAGCAGATCATCCCCAATTCACTTTTCCCTTCCATAGGATATATATTTTAAAAATGAACAAGACTAATCTTTCCAATTCTTATGGACCTGCTCCAGTTTTGAGAACTCAGCATCAATTTTTTAAACTTCAGTTTGCCTTGTGCCGCATAAATATTTAAACCTCCTAGGTTGTGGAATCAAATTTAAAGTTTTTATTAAATGTTGTATATAGGATGGAGGAATGTGTGTGGTTTCCAACAACTTATGCGGATAACCTACGCATTCACTGTCCCCCCCCCCCTTAGGAAAACCTTGGCTTTCAATTATTTCCCCCTATCATTTTGCTGAAACTGCATTCAGCTCAAATTATGCCCCAGGGTAAATCAATCCATCCTATAATAGTTGCTGATTTTTGTTTGTACGTGGTAAGCATTTTAGCCGCATTCAAACACAACTGGCCCTGTCCACATGGAAAAGGAAGAAGAAGACAGAATGGGGAGAGGAGAGTAAAACCCAGGCACTGCTTCCTTAACATGCAAAATTCTTATCATGACAGTCACGGCAGGTGGGAGCACCTAGATTACCTGAGCTGGTCTTGAAAAAACAGTCTAGTAGAGAAAGAACAAGAGGATTCTCATCTCTGCCACTAGGCCAGACCCGGCCCTTCTTTCTTTTTCCCATTGTGTTGCACCAAAGGGATAGGCCAGCCTGTGCAATGGATTCCAATATTTGCCATGGTGAGCAAAGCATGAGTTTTGCCCCCCATAAAACGTATCAGACCATTTGGCCTATGATGCTGACAGTGTAATATAAACATAAATGAATGAATCAATGCCAGGGTTTCTGAAATAGTACCCAAAGCCAAGTCTACCACGGCCAGTTAAACCCTGCCAGTTCTCATTTTATACACGGCTCAGAGGAAGGCATGGGTTGGAAGCTGGCTTAAACACATCTGCTTTGGCCTTCATCTACCTGACTGCTGATGGAATATAGACAGATGTTCTTGACTAGTTAGGTGACTGCTTTTTTAAGGTTCCCCCGCACATTTGTGCAGTCGTCTCCTACACTAGGGGCCGGTGCTCATCTCCGTTTGTTAGCCGAAGAGCCAGCATTGTCTGAAGACGCTTCCACGGTCATGTGGCTGGCATGACGTGCGTGGAACGCTGTTACCTACCCACCGAAGTGGTACCTATTCATCTACTTGCATTTGCATGCTTTCGAATTGCTAGGTTGGCAAGAGCTGGGGCGAGTGCGGGAGCTCACTACGCACGCAGGGCTGGGGATTCGAACCTCCAAACTTGCGATCTTCCGATCGACAAGCCTGGCATCTTACCCGCTGAGCCACCACACCCCCAAGTGACTGCTTAGTTTGGTAAAAATAGAAGAGGCAGAAGACTGTACATTTTTAGAAGGAACCATAGCATTTTGCCCAGAAACATGGAGCAAGATTATTCAGGGATGAAGATAAAGTCACTGTGATTTTCCTGTCATAGTAACATTTAAAGTACTGTGTGAATGCGCTGGCACATACACATATAGATACAGGCACCCCTCCCCCACAAACAAATACATTTTAAAACGTAAGAAAGATAACTTTGAAGCAAAATGAATTAACTGTCTAGGAACATATTGGAGCTCACTTGAATGAGTCCTGGATTTCTTTTTTGTGCAACAGCCCAAGAATAGATTGTGCTGATTATAAAAATAAATCCACCCAGGATAACTTATGCATAGGTTAATTGCCATGACAAGCATAGAACGGATGTGAAAGTGCTTATCTTTTTCCTAATCTGGTGTGATTGTAGCTACATTCTTTGATGGGCACATATGATAGAATAGTTAAGTTCTTTGGGAAGGATTTATTTTCCTCTCCTTTTCCTCTCCTGATCTCTCTTGCTTGCTAAATGACATTTTCTGAGATTACTATAATAATCACACCAATATTACTATTCTAGGTCAGTTCTATTAAAGTTAGCTCAGATGTACATCCAAACTGATGGTTTTGCCTGTGAGATGCTCAGAGTTGCTACCATCTTAAACTTGGATTTGGTAAACCTCAGTGACACAATGAGTAAGTGACACTCACTCGCAGTATCTCAAACGAGATTCTGTTTCTTCCCATGCTTGCCCCAAAGGCTCTGAAGTTATAGTTCTAGGGCTTTACTATACCTTCACTTTCCTCAAGAGTGAAGAGTGAAGCCACAGTGATGTCGCTTGAGCTGATAACGGTTAGCATAGCTTTAAGTGGCAGGAGTGAAAAGGACCGGAAAGGTGTTCTTCTTTTTAATATTTTGTAAAGTGGCTCAGCTGACAGCCTAAGAAATGAACCTTTTGTTTCGTCAATGCAATAGCTATGGAAAAAATGGTGGAGATTCATATCTGTGTTCTGATATGGAGTAGCTCCATATTTTGCACATTAGTGAAGCATACATTTCCAATGAAATACAGATTCTGTTGAGGAAGTTGTGTAATCAGTTGACTGACCACCTTTCATCGAATTCATGTGATTCACAAGAGAAGATGAAGCAATATAATGTATCATTTGTTATTCACTTGCTTCTTGCCCTCCATTTCTGCTTTACTGGGACTCCAATCTAAGTTCAAAGTGCTAGTTTTAACTTTTAAGCCTTACATAATTTAAGACCCTATCAAGGTAAACTCTATTGCTTATAAGCCTTTTTGATTCCTGAAGATGAGCTTGATAGGCAACAGTCCAACAGTTCTAACAGTTGAACAGTTCAGCAGTTTTAACAGTTCAAGTGTTAGAAACACTTTTATGGCAGTGTCCTAGCTTGACTTGCTTCTCAGTCAAGTTTCATCAGGTGTCCTTTTGGTTCCTCCTTGAGTTTGTTTGTTTTAATCAGAAATGTTCATTGATGGACTTCTATTGTGGAATGGAGACACATATGCTGTAGAATGCATTTTCAGTAGGCATTTCATGAGGCAAAAAGCTTTTAAATGACTTCTCACCATGCTGGATTGTTAGCACGCAATCTGCCTAAGCAAGAAATGGATAGTAACTGGCCAGCAGCATAATAATATACCCTGGAACAAATGGATAAGGTTACTTAATAAAATATCCATTTGTTTCTAATGGAACGTAACTAATGGAACTTACATATGTTTTATTAGAAATGTATATCAATGATTTTAATTCTGTTGTAAACCGCCCAGAGTCCCCCTTGGGGGAGTTGGGCGGTGATAAATCCAATAAATAAATAAATAAATAAATAAATAAATAAACTAAATAACTAACTAACTAACTAACTAACTAACTAAAAGGAAAAATGCATTTGATCAGAAGAAGATGGTAGAAAGGAATGCTTTAACATACTCTCTGAGTATATACGCTATAGAATGAGAGTGATCCATTCATTCTTGTGCCAATGTTCTCTCTCTCTCTCTCTCTCTCTCTCTCTCTCCCTCCCTCCCTCCCTCCCTCCCTCCCTCCCTTTCCATATGTGTCTCTGCACACAGGTACATGCAGAGACATATGCTTCTGTGCTTTCCTTTTCCTTGTATCCTTAAACTATGAGACGTGCCAGGATTTAAGCTTGGAACTGGGTTATTTTATGCACAAGTCAGTAGTGCTTTAATTGCTATATTTTTCATCATGCAAACACTGAACCAGCCAGGAATGTATTGACATTTCAATAGAATACACAGCTTTCCCATTGGGAATTAATTTTCTAACATTATGGAACACCTGGCACACCATGACCATTGTCACCACAAACTAAACTGTGCAGAATAATAGAATCTGGTAAGGTTGTGTGTAAAATGTCCTTTTATTTCAAGATTTCTTGCACGTGCTAAAGATTGTGAAAACTTCTCACATATATACATATACATATACATATACATATACATCCCATATATCCCATTATAAAGAGTTTAAAACGTTATAGATCCCACCCCCATGTTAATAACATACATCCTTTTAAGGAACCTTTCAAAGTGAACAAAAGAAAGGGGCAGGATTAATGCCAATGCGACATTACAAAAATTGCAGAAAAATTATAACTAAATGCATTGATTTGTGTTTCTGTCAGTGAAACCCTCTGACACTGAAGTAGTATGAGATTTTCAACTACTCATACTGTTTGCCAATCATTTTCTGTGAGAGGAAGAACAAACCTTAGTTGGGCAGTGATTACACATTATTTAAAATCAAGTAGAGAACTATGAGTAATTCTGGGAAGTATGGAATAATGGCTGCATTCCCATGGCACATAGTATTTCAAACTAGCCAACACAATTGAGCCTAGTGTGTTGTTAGCAGTTTGTAGTTCTATCAAAACAGAACATTGTGTCAAGTAAACCATTGTTAATATTCACATAGGTATATAACTGAATGGGTTAAAATTCTCATGAGCAAGATAGCAGAAGAAAAGTGAAGAATATGGAGTGAAGAAGAAGACACTGATGGAGGAAAAGGGAACAATTCTCACCTTGTCTGTGTTCTGAAGCTAAGCAGAGAAGCCCTGGTCAATGCCTGGTTGGAAGCTCGCCAAGAAATAGCTACACTGGAAAGTTTTAAAAGCATTTTGTTTCCCTATTGTTCCCGTGCTTTTATATCCAAGTAGTCACCATATGTCAAGCTTGACTTAAGGACATCTTTACTAATTACTTAGAGGAGTCTGATGAAAGTTCTCGATGGTAGGGCAGGAGTGGATATACTCGGTTGAGCTCAAAGCCACATCATCTACGAATGACAAACTAAAAGCTGCATTCAAAAGGTCAATAGAGAAATGTCCCCAGATGGCTGGGAACAATGGAACAATATATAAAATTAATAACCATGAATTGGCCTTCTCCCATATAATTCCTGTAATAAAATTAAGAAAGGAGTAAAATAAAAGAATAAAAGAATAGAATTGAAACCTGGTCCGTACAGCTGCTCTGCATTAAAAATAATATTGTCTCCATTCTTTTAGGTTTACCATTCAAAAATCCTCTCTTTCTTTCCTCTAAAGAAATCAAAATCTCAAAGCTCCCATTTCTTCCCTTTCAAACTAGAAGCATAGGAAGCATCTGCAGCTACAGTGTGCCTGGCTGATGACTGTTCTCTGAGTCTCAGTACCAGAATATATTGTGGAGGATACTCTGCAAAAGAGGTCAGTCTCAGAAGTCAGCAGCAGAAATTGTGAGAGGTAAGGGAGGGAGGGATGTGTGTGTGTAGGAACAGGGCACACTTATAATTGGGATGATTGATATGAGGGATATTGACAAAGGACATATACCTAGGCAGATGTCTAGATTCAAATTTATTTATTTATTTATTTATTTATTTATTTATTTGTTTGTTTATTTGTTTGTTTGTTTATTCATTCATTCATTCATTCATTCAAATTTATTATAGCCACCCAACTCCAATGGACTGAAGGAGACATTGGTGATACACAAATGTTGGTGCCATTGTTAGAGAGACATTCAGAAGGTTGAAAAGGGTTGAAAAACAGCAAACCATCACCTGGCATTTGAACCTTTTAAAAGCCACAATTGAATATAGGCAGGTGTTGGTACAATGGCTTCAGGACCTTGGAGAGCTCAGTAAAAGAAGACAGCTGGTACTTTCTTGAACAGAGCTCTCCAAGGTGCTGACAGTGCTCTGTACTGGAAGATATGAGATCTGCCTCATCTACTTATTCTGAGTACTACTCTCAGCCAGCTTTCTTGAAATCCTCAGTTTGGCCAGTGCATTTCTAACTTATAATTGTTACACTGTGGAGAGTGAATGGAAAATTTGTGTGTAACAGCTTTGCATCTAGCTGTATGTTGCAATGAAATAGCTTAAATGCAAATATGAATATAAATCAGGAAGGTAAAGTCTCTTAAGTATCACTATGATATAAAATATCCATTTAGATAAACACTTTGGAAAACATTTGCTTTTTGAATGTCAGTTTACGAACATAATGACATGCAAGAAATAGATTACAAGTGAAAACAAGCTGGGAGACCTCTTAAGAATTTATACCAATACCATTTACTCTACCTGTCCATACTTTCCTATCACTGTAAACCGTCTCATCAACACCATCCAATGATGACTTTCTCAGTCTTCCTCTTCCTCTTGATCTCTGCATTCACCCTTCATATATTTGCTATGTAGCTTGATACTCATTCATTCTCTCTGTTTGAATCAACCACTTCAAATTATTCTTCCATTTTGGTCATTCAGTCTTGCATTCAATCCTCATTCATTCATTCCTCATTCATTCTTGACCCTATATTTTTGTTTCACCAAACAAACTTCTCCTACCATTGCATGCAATTTACTTTTATCTTTCTCATTACATACCTCATTCTCACTTCCATATTATTTATTGGATAGAAGTGTGCTCTTATTAACAACCATTTTCACTTATTTCAGAAAGCACTGTTTCCTTGCAACAGACCACATACAACCCTCTACCTTTTCTCCAACATTTTCCAATCTTAAAATTCCTCCATCCATTTTCCCTATAAACACTCTACCAAGATACTTGCATTCATCTACCTTTTTTCCCATTTAAATATAACCTGCAAAAGTTAACTTAATTTTCCCTTTCAAATGCAACAACCTTGTTACATTACATTATTATGTTACATTATTTTCAGGTCCACAATCTGTTTTTTCATACCATCTGTCTAATGTTCACTGGAATTCATTTGGGCCTTTAACCAACAACAAGGCCTTGTCTGTGGGATCATTATGTGCCATCAACTCAGATTCAACCTTTAGTAAGCACATAGATTTTCTCCAGGATGATCTTTTCCCAACTTGGTCCTTCAGGCCTTCCAATGGTGTACCAGCATTAAAGACATCTCAAGAGAACTAAGTCTTCACATAATGTGTGCGAAGTATCATTAGCAAGGCCTTAAGGTAAAGGTTAGGTAAAGGTTCCCCCCGCACAGTTGTGCAGTCGTATCTGACTCTAGGGGCCGGTGCTCATCTCCATTTGTTAGCCAAAGAGCCAGCGTTGTCCGAAGATGCTTCCACGGTCATGTGGCCGCATGACACGCGCAGAACGCTGTTACCTACCCACTGAAGTGGTGCCTATTAATCTACTTGCATTTGCATGCTTTCGAATTGTTGGGTTGGCAAGAGCTGGAGCTAGTGCGGGAGCTCACTCTGCACTCAGGGCTAGGGATTCGAACCTCCGAACTTGCAATCTTCTGAACGACAAGCCTGGCATCTTACCCACTGAGCCACCAGCATACAAAAATACACTTACATTCATGTCCAGAACCATCACACTTCTATTGTCACTCTAAGTATTCCTTTTGAGTTTAGGCATAAATACATTCAGCAACTAAATCACTGTCTGATACCCTTTTGATCAGAATTCTGCCAAGCACCTTACCAGGCACTCTTAACAAGTAATTCCCATGGATATTTTACACTCACTCTTGTTACCCTCGCATGGGGGATAAAGAAAACATTCATCCAATCATCAGGCACAAATGTAGCCTACGAAAACATATTAAGCAAGTCTCACACCTATCCATAAGCAAATCACAACTATAATTTAATGTTTCTCAGCTACACCATCTATGCCTGAAGCCTTACAATTTTTCAGCATTCTCACAGTACTTATTACTTCCTTTTCAACTATTTTTTCTTGGACATTTTACATTCAGGAAATAAATTTCAATACCACTCTTCAACACATCTTTATTTTCCCCCTACAAATACTACTTCCAGCATTCCTACAGCCTCATCCCAAATCATTTCATCACTTTTATTTTTAATTCAATTCACTCTGTTTGGTGGCTTCTTCTTTAGCCTCTTCAACTCCTTTCCAAAACATTTTATTTTTAATTTCCATCCAAATTGGAGTGCCTCTTTCCCCCCTCATTTAATCCTATCCATTCCTTGCCCTGTTTGACTACATTATTTGCAACTTTTTCTGTCTGTACAGAATACAGAAACTTGTACCGTATCTTTGTCTCATCTTCAATTTTTGCAGCAATTATTCTCTTTTATGTATTTTCACTTTTTTCTAATAGCCTCATCTATTATTCTGTCAAGCATCCTTCTGAATATTTCCTATTAGTTAACTCCACACACTTCTGCCACAGTATTTAAAATATTTATTTTCACACTGTTCCAAAGAGCTTTTTCATTTTCTTTCATGTCCATTTTTTTACAAGATCCATTCCTGATACTACCAAAATATGGCCTATCTCACATTCAAAACATCTCATTGCCCATGTATTATTCACTAATTCTTTAAATCTTTAATCATAAACAATCAGATCAAACTTTTTTTAGTTTTAGATTCATTCCCTTGTTACGTGTGTCTATGAATAGATGTAAGCTTAAACTACATATCCAAAATTGGTGAGTCCCCAGCACTCGCCAATCACTCTTCTGATTCGTTCTTGGGTCTTCAAGTGCCCAATCATTTTAAGCACAATAAACTCCCCCTTTTACCCTAAGGAAGCTCATGCTATACAATGCAAGCTAAGATCTCTAATCTGAAGTCAACATAATATTACTTTATTTTTATTTATTTATTGTTCATATTTCTATTACTGCCCATCTCCCCCGATGGGGGACTCTGGGCAGTTTACAATCAAATCAACAGTTAAAAAAGATACAAATATAAGATCAACTATTATAAATACAAATAAATAAATATATATATATAAATATAAAATCCAAGTGGGAATATGATGTCATATAGTAAGGAGGTTACTATGGCACCAGCCACCCCCAGGAGGAGCTGTTACCTTTCCCATCCCAAGCAAGGCAGCAGAACCAGGTCTTCAGATTCTTCCAGAAGGCCGGGAGAGAAGGGACCCACCTCACCTCCAGGGGCAGAATGTTCCAAAGGGCAGGCGCCACTGCAGAGAAGGCTCGCCTCCTGGACCCCGCCAAGTGAAATTCCCTTGCCGATGGAGTCCGTAGCATGCCGGGAGTGAGGGGGCCCAACTCACCTCTGAGGGCAAAATATTCCAAAGGGCGGGTGCCACTGCAGAGAAGGCCCGCCTCCTGGACCCCGCTAGATGAAATTGCCTTTCCAATGGGGTCCGTAGCATGCCCTCTCTGCATGACCAGGTGTGATGGGTCGATGTTATGGGGATGAGACGGTCCCTCAGGTAACCTGGCCCCATGCCATGTATGGCTTTAAAGGTGATAACCAACACCTTGAATTGGACCCAGAAGCAAACTGGTACCCAATGCAGCTCGCGCAGCACTGGTGTCACGTGTGCCTATCTTAAGGTACCAGTAACTGCCCGCGCGGCTGTGTTCTGGACCAGCTGAAGCTTCTGTATACTCTTCACGGGTAGCCCCATGTAGAGCGCATTGCAATAGTCTATATGGGAGATGACAAGGGCATGAGTGACTGTTCAACCCATCCCACCCGGTCAGGCAGAGAGGGCATGTTATGGACCCTGTCCATGAGGGATTGCTGATTGGCAGGGTCCAGGAGATGGGCCTTCTCTGCCGTGGCACCTGCCCTTTGGAACAAGCTACCCCCAGAGGTAAGGCAGGCTCCCAATCTCCCGGCCTTCTGGAAGGGGTTGAAGACCTTGTTGTGCCACCTTACTTGGGGTGGGAGGGGGGATAGCCATTCATAGGGGTGGCTGGCTCCTTAATGGGGCCAACGAGAACTTTACGCCATCTTGAATTTCAAATTTCAAATTTTATATTTTATATTCTGTAGTGTTATATTTCTATTTCTATTTACTATAGATCTATACATTTAAATATATATATATTTATTCTGTATTATTTTAGTGATGCTATTTTATTGTCTGTAAACCGCCCAGAGTCGTACATGAGATGGGCGGTAAATAAATATGACAAATAAATAAATAAATATTGTCCGCAAACCACCAATTCTCTGCAACTTAGGAAGTGTAAGAATTGAGGGTGAGACCTCTGAATGAGAAAATCTCAAATACTTCTTTCTTGTGGCCAAAACCTGGCTCACCTAAAGCAACCAAATCACTTTCAAGATATAACATAAATCTGTTAGCATGTAAATGTTAAACAGTGTACACTGAGCTCCTAGCAAAGCATTGACAGCTTGTTGGGCAGCCCTATAAGCTATAACCATAGCTTATAGATCCTTGGCCTACTACATTGCAAAGGCAAGACAAAGAAAAAGGCAGACACATGTAAATTACAGCATGACATGGGAATGTTTTAGATAGACCCATCTGGGTGACCGTCTTATTATTTATCCCTTCCTACCAGGTCAGCATGGCAGCTATTCTCTCTCTGAGATAGGGTCAGTGAATATAAACAATTTGGTTTATTGGGCCACAGATTCCTGACTGATTCTTCCCTCTGTAACCACTCAGGGTCACCAGCTTGCTGTGAATATGTGAATATGTTCTTACAAGGGCACTTTAAGCAGTTTACATGTATTGGGGAGGGGCATCTCATAGATTTGGTAGTGAATGCAGCTCACATGTGTATGGGGGGCTACGTTTTACCACCACATTCTCTAGCAGTAAAAATGCAAGGTAGGTAGGTAGGTAGATAGACACACACGTGCGCGCGCGCACACACACACACACACACACACAAACATACTGTCCTTCTATGATATGTGAAATCCACTGCCCTAGGGCTACTGTAATTTAGCCTTGCTGGTACAGTCACTCAGTAGTCTTTTAATACAGCAGTTTCCTTTTCATGATCAAACTGATGGTTTAAACAATTCTATTTCCAAAGATATTTTAGTTCATTTGTAAAATGTTTTGATACGTGACTTTGGAAGCCAAATAGCAATTATATGATTTAAGATTTTGTACTAAGTAACTTTTTTTGGGGGGAAAAAAGTCTTTTTTAAATAATGAAAATGTATTATTTACCCTTCAGTTGATTGTTTTCTATAGTGGAAATTATTCTTTTAAAGTCAAGTTATTCCCTTCCATATTTTTAACACCCTGCCCAAGTTTCATACTGCTACAGCCAAATCAAATAGTCCACCATATCTCCTTTATACAAACCATTGCATTTTCTGCTTCATTTTCCAGAACTCTAATATCTACATATGACCTTTCCTTTTTTATTATAGTTTATTGGAATTTGTCATTTTGGCCAAGAGAAGATAAAGTTAATTTACATGCAGACTGAAAGTTATGCAAGCAGCAGCTATAAACTCCAGTGCATTAACTTATTCTCACTGTAACCTTTATTTCAATCCTCCCCAAATATTTTTAAGAGCTGGGCTTTCTATTTACACATCCTATCATGCTTCCAATGCATGGCAGAATCTGTAGCTTCTATTTGGCTCAATTAAAACTCGCAGGAATACTACCCAGCATGCTAATAGTAAGGAATGAGAATAATAATTCAGCGGCATCTGGAAACCATGGATTTCTTACCCATGCAAATTAAGATCATCCACAAAAAGTAGCAAACAGGGTTCTTGGACACTTGGGGAAATGGAATTGGTGGCACGCGTGTTGTTGTACTGTCCATTCAATACAGGTTACTAACTTGGTCTTTATAACATCCCTCCTTAGTGGTGTTAGTGGTGAAGGATAGAAAGTGGTACCCTGAAGGATGGAAAGGGTTTTTTTTTACTGTCCAAGAAGAACATAGAAACCACCTTGAAGGTAGATCAGTGTTGCCATCTAAGTTAAAATTATTGTCAATTGATTTCATGCTTTCTTCTGTTTATGAGACTTTTTTTTTTAAAAAAAGAATGATTTCTGTCATAAGTTCTATCATGGCCATTTTCCTCCTTCTAAGCTTGCTTGCCATTCTAATGAATAAAATAATAATTAATAAGGTAAAGGTAAAGGTACCCCCCGCACATTTGTGCAGTCGTGTCCGACTCTAGGGGCCGGTGCTCATCTCCGTTTGTTAGCCAAAGAGCCAGCGTTGTCTGAAGACGCTTCCACGGTCATGTGGCCGGCATGATGCACGCGGAACGCTGTTACCTGCCCACCGAAGTGGTACCTATTCATCTACTTGCATTTGCATGCTTTCGAATTGCTAGGTTGGCAAGAGCTGGAGCTAGTGCAGGAGCTCACTCTGCACGCAGGGCTAGGGATTCGAACCTCCGAACTTGCAATCTTCCGATCAACAAGCCTGGCGTCTTACCCGCTGAGCCACCACGCCCCTAATAATGAATAAGGGTCTGTAAAAGAGCTGCCATTTGGCTGGGTGAGGCTGCTGATGCTGCAGGAGCAATCTGCCTTACTGAAAGGCAGAGGGGATGTGAGTTTGCTTTCACATTATCTCAGAGCCCCATCTAGCATTTCCATGAGCCAGAAGAGGTTTCTGGCCATGCATCATGTGGATGCTTCTTCCTACATTTCTAGTAGCTGGCTAAGTGAAGAATGGGCATTGGAATAAAGCACTACACACAATTAGATCAAATGACTTTTGTATAGTGTTTCATCAATGCACACATCCAAGTGGATGCAAGAATAGCATATCTGTGGGGAGAAAGATGCAAATGATTTGATGGTGAAGCAAAGAATAAATGTTTTAATCCTTACATTATTATTTCCTAATTAAGTCCTAATTACATCTGGAGATCTTAAAAGTTATATAGCAACTGGAACAATAAGAGGGAACACAAAATGAGAGGCATAGGTATTACTCACTATCTCAGGATAGACAGGAAAGATCAACAACTTCTGGATGCTTTTACTACAGAGAGTAGGAGAATTTAGTACAGAGGTGTGTAATATAAAGTTTACAAATCTATTCTGAAATAAGTCAATTGATTTACAGTATGTTCTAATTTCTGTGTGGTAATTATTGTAGAAACACAGCCTTATTTTTTGTAAAGGCCATTTCACAGATAAAGTTTGGAAATCATGATCTTACAGTGTAGGAAAATATGAACATCAAGTATTTTCTACAATGTAGTTGCAATTTAATGCAGTGTTACAGATTGGGTTTACTGTTGTCATTAAAGTGAATGAGGAAAGACAGGGCATTGTTTATGTGAAGCCACTCAGGGAATAGGCATGAATCATTAAAATTTTGAGATATGTTGAGTTTTTCAATAAAGCAATAACTCTAAACAAATTACAGCAATCTAAGCAGTCCTTTACTCCAATGGTATTAGCATTCATTGATCCTTTGCATTTAATCTTTGTTTGTCTAAATGCAAAATGACATTTATTGCACAAAAATAACAAATTTGCAACTCTCTGGCAATTAAAGGAGTGAGAAGGAATTAATATGACATTTTTTTAAAGGAAAAGATGTCCATTTGAAATATAACTCTAATTATCCATCCATCCATCCACTGGATTGTATTTGTACAGTACATGATGGCTGGGGGCAAAATATTATAAAACATAAGAACTCTGTTGGATCTAAGCAAATCTAGCTCAGCAACTTATTTCTCACAGCAGAGCTTTCCAAACTGTGTGTCGCGACACAAAAGTGTGTCATCACACACAGTCTGGTGTGTCGCCACACAACCCGGAAGCGCTGATTATCATCAGCGCTTCCAGGTTTTCCCGCGGCGACACACCAACGGCGGTTGGTGTGTTGCCGCGGGAAAACTTTAGAAAGCCCTGTCTCACAGTATCAAATCAGATGCTCCTGAAAAACCTGGAACAAGACCTGAGAGTTGCAGTGTTCTTTGAATGCTTTTCTGAAGCCAGTTAGGGACTGATGAGAATAATGTTTAGTTTCTTGTTGCTGTTTTTTAATACAAGCTTAGCAAACTTGCCCATGTCTTCAAAAACATGAAGGAAAGACTCTGAATGAATTTTCAAAAGGTCAGGGAAAGCAAAGTAGGCAGATTTATTCATCTTTACAGAGAAACTGGAGTACCGCTTTGCTCTTAAAAATCTGCATATGAATCCCTGTATATTTATATTCAGCCATTTTTATGCTTCTGATTTTACATCTTCCTTCCTTCCTTCCTTCCTTCCTTCCTTCCTTCCTTCCTTCCTTCCTTCCTTCCTTCCCCCCTCTTTCCTCTGCAAGGGGGAGGTCAAGTGGGACAAATGTAAAAAGTAGAATCATGCCATTACAATGTGACCTCTGTCCCTTCTGTATGCACATCATGATGTTGCATGAATGTATGAAAGGAGTGGAGCTTTGGATAAAAGCCTCCAATCCCATGGATACCTCTGCAAGATACCATAGTACGTAGAAACACAATCCTCTTTATGATGGAAATTGCTTTTATTTACTGTGGCCAGTGCAGATAGATGAAAATTTTGTAATTTTGTTTTTATCAAGTCTTTACAAAATCTGCTAATTTCTTCAATAACGGGACGGTAGAACATGATTTTTGTAAATGATAATGTCATCCTAAAAGCCTCTGAATCAGAAAGTAGTAGTGTGACTTAAGAGCTATTGACAGATATTTCCTCAAGAAATTGACAAATCCTCTTTTAAAGTCATCACAGGATCAAAATAGGATCAATGAAGCTGTCCTTGTTACAGGCATATGTCATAAGTGAGCATATACAACCTGATGTACAAGACAACTTCCATTCTTTCCAAAGTTTTGCCAGATGTGGGGGGTTCTTAATTGTAGTTTTCTTTCATTCTCCAAGCCATCCAAATCTCAGGAGAATGTTCGTTGCATTCTAAGAACTGATGCAACTGGCACAAAAAATGGATTTGTCCAAAGAACCTCCTAACCAGAGCAGCCACTCAGTCTTGCCAGCTGTTCTTGTCTATCCAGTCCCTCACAACCTCCAGGCACTGGGAAAGAACATTGACAGCATCACTTGGATGAGCCAGGCCAGAGATGTACAACGGAGTAACATCAGCCTACTGATGATAATTAACTCCATGCTGAGGGATGACTGGTCCCAGCAGTTTCACATAGATATTAAAGGGAGCCTTCTTTATTGTCCTGGACACTTTCATTAGCCAAGAATCTAACAAAACTAGTAGGACAAAGAAATGGAAAGGCTTGCCAAGGCAAAATGAAGAAGTGATGGATTTGGGTGAGGTAGAAGCAACGTTACTTCATAAACCTCTGTTAAGTATTTCCTATTGGGTAGTATACAAACATACGTAATAAATAGGCATGATATAATTACTTTCTGTGTTTTTAATAATTCTCCTATCTGTCATATCACAACAACTAATTGGTGGCCAGATTTTAATTTTTTCTCCACTAGAAGGGCAAACGTCACAGGTCATCCCAGTTTTAGAAGCTAGGCTTACTGCAGGACCAGAAAACCACCTTCATCAGTGATTCAAGTCTATCTACTATTGCCAGTGCTTCGTATAGGTCTGGCATATTGCAGAAGAATGACTCAGTCAATCATATGCCTTGAACTGCACAAAATTGAGCAAAGTAATCGACTAACAGCACAACAATATGGAGGTCCAGCCAGTCAGCAACACTTAGCAAAGTCAGGAATCATTGAATAAAGCTGAATTACTCTTCATTTTACTCTTCATTGTTGTATGAGCCTGGCCAAAAGAAAAGGAGGATGCATATCTTCTGAAAAGAAAGCAAACAAACAAGAGAATACTGCAAGACCTGCACTGCCTTAGGGAGACACCAGAATGTTGCACAATGCAAAGAACAAAATAACTGTGAAATTAAAAACAAAAATACAAATGTTAGCTGAAACACGGCTAACCCAAAAATAGAACATGCTGGTCATGAACAAAAGAAGGAAAAATAAAACACCATCTTTAGATAGCAATAGCCTTTCAGAAGACATTCAACACTAATCAGGAAAAAAAAATGGGCTATAATGGAAAGCAAAGGTAGGCCACTTAGTGTCTTTGTCTGTCTCTTTGGATCCATTTTGAGATTATGATGCTTGAAGAATTTGATTTTTGTGAATTACTTCCAAAGAGCCTTTCATGTGACCAGCTCCGTCCAGACTAATCTGCAGGACATCACGATTCATAAATGTTCACATTTCCTGAGCTCTTCACTGGTTTAATATATTGTTGGATTGTAAACATATTTTATATCATTGTAAACATATTTTATATCTTGAAATGAATATCTAGTCATGCCAGGAAATCAAGGTCCTCACATCAGATCTCCTTTGTATAGTTTAAATATCTCAAAGCCAACATTCTTGAGGAGGCTGGGACTCACCAATAATGTGTGAATGTGTGAATTGTCCTTGCATACTACACACTGCCCTTCCTGCCTCAATGACCCTTGTAGAAGGTGATAAGTTGTCTTGTCCTTGCATAAGGAATGTAATTCAGAACAGCCATTCAGGATTGTAAAGGAGATAAAAGATAGTTGACATGAAGATGACCTGACTCAATACTCCTCTTCCTGCTTGGATAGGAAGATGGGAGGGGGGCATACGAGTCAAGGTAACTGACCTGATTGGGTAGAGAGAATGTGCCATCCCAACGTGGGTCTGTGAGTAATCTAGGGTATATAATGTGCTGTAGGAAGGGGGTCCTGCGCGATCGCCCACCTAACAGCCTGCTGCTTTGTCTTTGCTCTTGGGTGAATAAAACTCCTAACTTCATGCAATTGGTCAGTTTCTTTACTCCCGGCTCAGGAACGAACTTGGTAAGATTTTCTTCTAACAATATAATAACAACATATTATGGCAATCTCTCCATGTCTATTTCTATATTTTCAAATGCTTAATTTGTCGTTCAACCTCAAGCAAACATATAGTATATAAGAATTTGGTATCAGTTTGTGATACTGAACAACATTTAGGTAACTTCACCGCTTCCAGTACCACTGTTAGAAGGAGAGACCTTCTTTAAGATTCACTCACCCACCTGAATCAACTAAAAAAGAAACTGGCACTGTCAGTCCCACCATTGAAGAATCAGGTCGCTGGCTAATGAAATAATCCTGATCCTATGCATGCTGGCAATGAAGCTGTATGGTCTACTTCAAGTTAATCATCAACAGAATTTCAGCCTTAGATGGTTAATGCACTGATGGGTTTACTTTAATTTAATGCATGACCTCCATTCTCAGTTCTTTCCTAGGTTGCTACTCTCTTGCCACCTTTGAAATCAGAAGTTGGAATGGATAGTTCCATCTACCTTTTCCCCATACTCACTTGGCATGGAGTTTTGTAACAATTCAGTTCTAAGGATTTGGAAAGCTTTGCTCTTGAAATTCCAATTTGCTATTGCACTTAATTTATTTCTAATTCTGCTTCAATTAAACATGGCAGGAGACTATCTGTCCTTGCATGTCTAAAGTTGACAGAGGGGCTATGAATAAATAGTCTCATTTGAGATAGGAAGAAGTACAAATAATCAAGAAGACAAGGAGCTCTATGATAGAAGGAGGTCCAGGAAAGCTCCAGCTGTTTATGTAAATACTTACACAGAGAGATTGGCATCTTATCAAATACCAGAGGATCAATGACATATTGGTATCCTTCATCAGCATGTAATAGATTCTTGCTGCTTCAAAGATTTGGGTGGGGGAGGAGTGCATGGTTCTCCCATATTTTTTAGGATAGAGCAAATATTCCCCAAATAGGCTTTAAAAATAAAACTAGCCAAGAACAACTTGCAGTCTTCATTCCTCTACATGATTTAAAGGAAGACTTTTATTTCTTTCTTTCAAACTGAATTGCCAGAAACTTCTCCTAAAATACAATCTGATGTGAGTCATAAGGTTCCTGTTCAGGTGAACAATCACTCCAAGTTTCAAGGGAAAATAAAAGCGAACAATATTAAAAAAAGTTTTCATTCACCAGCTCTCAGTGTCAAAAAATCCAGTCCTGGTGGCTCATTGCTGGAGCAAAGTTGTGCTTATTGGAGAGAAGGGATAGAAACAGGTCATGTTCTGGGATGCACATGGCATGGCTATATTGACGAATGTAAAGTCCTTGGTGCTCTTGAGCTTGGTTGTTTGCTTGCAGACATTTCATTACCTGACTAGGTAACATCATCAGTGAGTGTGGGGTTTGCTCCCCATTTATATACAGTAGCTTCCCCTGCCAGTGTTGGTGGGGGTGTGGTTTTCTCCTTGGTAGTTCCTTGATTAGGGTATTGTTTTCTGCTTGATTGTTTGTCTGGTGTTAATCCCTGTTTATCTGGGTGTTGGTTGATGCAGAGGATGTGTTCTGGTCTCTTTGTTTCCTTCTTAGCTTTTTTTATTGTCTCTTTTGAATTGTGTGCAAATGTAGTTTATCTCTATGTTTCTATTGATGGCTGATTTGTCTGAATGCCAAGCTTCCAGGAATTCCCTAGCACTTTTTGGCTTTGGCTTGATCTAAAAAGTAAACAGTTTCCCAGCTGAAACTGTGGCTGAGTCTGTCCATGTGTTGTGAGATTAAGGAGTTTTCATGGTGTTTTTTGACTGCTAGTTGGTGTTCATGGATACGCTCTGCTAGTCTTCTGCCTGTCTGCCCTACATAGTGGCTGTTACAGTCCTACACTGTGTGTTGTAGATAACTCCTGTTTTTTCTTCTGGTCTTTTGGTTTACTTACAATGTTCTGAAGGGTTTTGGTTGGTTTGTGTGCTATGGTGATGCCGTGTGGTTGTAACAGTCTATTAGTAGTTTCTGAAATGTTTCTGATGTATGGCAGTGTAATCCTTTTCATAGCTTCTGTTGGTTTTTCTCTGGTGGGTTGAGTGGTCAGGCACTTTTTGATAAAGTTGCGTGGATATCCATTTTGCTGGAAGATGCTGTATAGATGATCTGTTTCCTTTTTCTGGTGTTCTGGGTTGCTGCAGTGCGTTTGTGCTCGTCTGAATAATGTTCTTACACAGCTGCTCTTGTGGGAGGTAGGGTTATTGCTTTGGTAGTGGAGCACTTGGTTAGTGTGGGTAGATTTCCAGTAGACTTGTGTTTCTTTGTAAGGACTGTAACAGCCACTATGTAGGACATAGTGGGATTTTTATATTTTTATTATTATTTTTATATATTATATTTGCTTCACAGAGATTTTGCTTCTATCTGTGCTCCTGCCCTCTGAAGATGCTGGCCACAGATGCTGGCGAAACATTAGGAACCACAACTTCCAGAACACGGCCACACAGCCCGGAAGACCCACAACAGACACATTATTATTATTTATTTATTTATTTATTTATTTATTTTTCAAATTTTGCCACTGCCCATCTCCCCCCAAAAGTGGGACTTAGGCACCAGTAAAATATATTATATATTAATCAGATTTGTACTTGCTACCCTTTTACAACAAAATTAACCATTACTAAGTCTGTATAAAGTAATACAATTCTAATAGTTTCCAATCTTTGATAAAAAGTTCATTTTTAAGAACTCCCTTCACAAATGGAAACAAATTACCTTTAAAAGGGTCCCTGCCTCTTCAGGGCATTTTTTTTTTCAGAGGGCAGCAATGGGGGCCATTGCCTCATGCATGGAGATGTTCTAATTCTGTTCATGTTCAAATATGGCTTAATATTTAAACAGAGCAGATGAATCAATGTTCCTCGTTCAATAAAAGTAAAAATAATAATCCCAGGAGTTATAATCCCAGTATTTTGGCATTCTTCACACTGCCTTACTTTTTAAACTAAGCCACTGACTTTAATAGACAAACAGGAGTTCCTCTCATTTTTCACTAGGAGAACAAGGGTTTTTCTCTCATGATTCAGAACATGGTCTTTTGAAACAACCCAAGTATTCTTCTCTCTTGCCCCATTGATGTCTAGAAGTAGGTAAGATCACATATTGGAAAGACATTCTTGGTGTGGAAGGTTACAACTGTCAAAGTCAGTTCATCAAGAAATCTTTGGAACAACATTCCCCTGGATATATGCATGGGACTTCTCTTTGACTCTTTGAAATTCTATAAAGTCTATAAATATTTGATTCTTCTAACAGGCCCTGGGGATTGGAATAATATGACTGGTCCCCCTAGCAATGGAAAATATTTTCATTTTGATTGGGTTGATTGTTGGATATCCCCATTCCTATATAAGTGATTTTTAGGATTTATACGGATTTTGTACTGTATGGATCTGGGAATTGTATGCCACTTAAGAATCGGTTCTGACTGAAATAGCTTAGAAGCCCTGTAAAACAAATACAGTAAATGAAACATTGTTATACAGTATTTTGTGATATCAGTATTGCTTCAATCCCCCTCTCACACACAAACACACAAAGTAGAAAGAAATATAAGCTTGAGTACTGTAAAAAAACCCAGCACAGCTTTATGTGACTACTAAGTGTAACTCTGCCATCACCATGAAAATCATCCTATTATCACAGGAAAACAGAAGGCCACTGTTGTCTATGGTCAGACCAGCCACCTTTTCTTTATAGATTGGAACTTAAAAAGTTATACACACTGCTGAAGTAACAGAGGAAGATACCATACAATGAGAACAAATGCAATCCTTAGCAACAAAGTCAAAGGCAACATGTAAAGAGAATCTTCCATGATAACCATTGAGAATCGTTGAGGGGATCTGTTCCATTTTACTGGCATCACATAACAATTAAGGCCAAAATACAGGGTTAAATAATATTTACATATGAATTTATTTTTCATTAAACAGATTAGCTATGCTGAACTCACTGAATTTATATTTTTGCTTTGCAGAAGAGTGAGTTAAGGAATGAAAATAACAACAAATCAAACAATTGAATTTGATAAACCAGATCTTGGAGCAATGTTGTGTGGTTTATGCATTCTCCCTCATCTGCTCCAAAAGTAGTAACATGATGATTTCATCTAAGTCAATCAATCTGGTTTTTCTCTCCTGAGGCAATTTCTTGTACATGAGAGATTTTCAGAAATATCTTGGGGCTGGTGGGCTGTAGATCTCATATACATACCATTTTGAAATGGGCCTTATTTCCTATCTATCTCACTGCTAGAGTCATTTGTGGGATGGGTCAAACAGGTGAAGATGGTGGCTGTGATAGCATGATCAAAGCCCTGTTTATGACCATCACATATGTGTAGGCTGACCATATTTCCTTGAGACAAAAACGGGACATTGGGATGGCAAAAATGGAACGGGGTAAACTTACTTAATATTCCGTATTCATGAAAAAGTAAGAGGATAAAAAAAAGTTTTAAAGAGTTTTTAAGATCCATTTGCTGGTCCTTAAACAGATTACTGTACTGTATATATAAAAATATTTTTGTTTTCATTAAAATGAAAACGTTTTATTACATGAACATATTGAGCTAACAATTATTCTTCAGTGACAGAACTCATACAAAAATTTAGGTAGATGTAGAGGGGGACTGTTAAACCTCAAAAAAACCAAGATTATGGCAACGAGCTTGATTGATGACTGGCAAATAGAGGGAGAAAAAGTGGAGGCAGTGACAGACTTTGTATTTCTAGGCGCAAAGATTACTGCAGACGCTGACTGCAGCCAGGAAATCAGAAGACGTCTACTTCTTGGGAGGAGAGCAATGGCAAATCTTGATAAAATAGTTAAGAGCAGAGACATCACACTGACAACAAAGGTCCGCATAGTTAAAGCAATGGTATTTCCTGTAGTAACCTATGGCTGCGAGAGCTGGACCATAAGGAAGGCTGAGCGAAGGAAGATAGATGCTTTTGAACTGTGGTGTTGGAGGAAAATTCTGAGAGTGCCTTGGACTGCAAGAAGATCAAACCAGTCCATACTCCAGGAAATAAAGCCAGACTGTTCATTTGAGGGAATGATATTAAAGGCAAAACTGAAGTACTTTGGCCACATAATGAGAAGACAGGATACCCTGGAGAAGAAGCTGATGCTAGGAAAAGTGGAAGGCAAAAGGAAGAGGGGCCGACCAAGGGCAAGATGGATGGATGGTATTCTGGAGGTGACGGACTCAACCATTGGGGAGCTGGGGATGGTGACGGCCGACAGAAAGCTCTGGCGTGGACTGGTCCATGAAGTCACGAAGAGTCGGAAACGACTGAACGAATAAACAACAACAAAAGAGGGGGACTGTATTTGACAGGAGGCGAATGGGGAAAGCACAGCTCACGGGCTTTGTAACATCACGGATTGCAGGAAGGAGGGGAGGGGGGAGAGAAGAGAGGCAGGGAAGGGAGGATTCAAAAACTCCATGCCCGACCAGGCTTCTCTTCCTTCTGCCTTCCCTCCTCCTCCTCCTGCTTTTTTTTCTCCCTCTTTCTCTCTCTCCCACAATCACAAAGAAATAATCAGTTTCACTCTTGAAAAAAGGGGGGTGGGATCACATCCCAAACACATTTTAATAAAACAAACAGAGAGCAGAGAGCGACCAGCTAAGAGCAGAGCAGAGGCGGTGGCAAAGATCTCTCTCCCCATCTCTCTCTTTCTCTCTCTCTCTCTGTCTCCCTCCCTCTCTCTATTTCTGCCTTCCTTGCCCCTCTCTAGTCTCACCCAACATCAGGCACCTCAATCAAGTACTTTTTAAATAATAATTACATCTTGGCTGAATCAATCTTGCCATGCCATTTTGCTAATTTGTTTTAAAAAATGGGACAAAATTGACATTTATATTAAAATGATGCGATGGTCGGGAAATGTGAAAAAAATGGTACTGTCCTATTTAAAACGGTATGTATGGTCAGCCTACATATGTTACATATATAAAAATGAGGACAATCATGTAGATCACAGTCATCATCTTGACTTCTTGACCTCCCACCTCTTCAATTTTCTAAATATACTTTTGCTTTTGCTTTGTGGCAACATTTTCAGCAATATTTGAATATTTAAAAGTTTCACCAAAGAAATTATATTACTACAGTCATTGTTCAACCACCTCTTCCATGTCTTGTTATGAAAACCTCCGCTTACTTCAAGTGACAAATTCTTATATTAATCACCATTTTGTAAATAAAACTATATGTTTTGTGTTACATGAAGATGGGGGGGGGGAAGATTGTTCAGCTTTAAACTCCTCTCCAAACTACCGTTATGTTCACAAAGCACAATAAGAAATTTGTTATTATCCAACAAAACAAGGCAGGGAAGGAAATGTCTGCTTTTCTGTGTCGGTGAAAATCATCCAGGCAGTATTGGCCTTCTGCATGATCAAACTAAACCTTGTAAAACATCCACTTTATCTTAAAAGCATATGGCAGTATTTACTTTTCAGCCTTTCTTCTTTTTTCATAAGAAATATTAGCAAAACAGATTTTTAGCTTAGAGGTGTTTTTTTTTTAAAGTAAAGCATACAGGTGCTACATGGATTCTGAAGACATTAAAGAACGCATAATTCAACATATGACAGGCTCTTAAAGCTCATTAAAACCAATTATGAAGAAAAGAAAATCCTAAACATGTTTTACTTAGAGGTAAGCCCCATTGACTTCTTCTTTAATGGTATATTTAGGTTCATAGCTTTCACAATCCCAATTTCCTAAACCTATCACTTCCCAGAGACCAAATAGATTAGATTTCTACTTCTACAATCAGAGAGAGGACCCAGTTCTCTAAGAGAGAACTCCAATATGAGTTTCCTATTTCTCGCCCCTGGGTAAACATTCACAGCTGTTTCTTTCTTGATATGAGAGCTTTAACCTTAGGAAATTGTGGAAGAATTCAGGTCTTGAAATGCCTGGGAAACAGGAAAAGGATGAGATCCAAGCCACCTACCATGCACCAATCTGGTGGGCAATTTAGACCATCCCAGAAACTGCTTAAATCCAATTTGCTCCCATTGCTGGCAGTAGAAAGTGATTTGTTTTAAGAAATCAAAACCCACCTTGGAAGGGAGAGAGATACAGATACAGATCCTTTACTTCTGTTTTGGCAATCTATTTTTGACAAGGCACTGAGTTCCTTGAAGCCCCCCATGTTAGTGTACTGCAAGGACGATTAGAATCATGTAGAGGAAAAAACAGTTTTTTCATACCAGTTTTCATTCAGTTTGATGAAAACATCTATTGGAGATTATTTCCAAGTAGTAGAAGAATTTTGGAGAAATGGACATCAATAGAGGTCAGTATTCTTGCAGATGTTGTTACAAAGCTGTTGATGAATCTTCTGCTTTTCATTACATACAGTAAGTCTCCCTCCAATCAGTTGGAGACTCCAAGACTTCCCACACTTCAGTTCAGTGTCAAGGAAAGACATCAAGAAAGATGTTCCTGCAGGGCATTTTCTGTAGTGGTACAACTCTCACCACTACGGATAAGTTCTGTCCTTGAAAAATCTTTGGAAAACCTCTCCTTCCTGGAAAAAAATCAGAAAAAACAAACTCGCTGCCCCAAAATTGGTGGGGAATTTTAGAACATCTGTTGTGCCCAATTTCTGTCTGGATTTACTTCTGCCTCAGCTTTGTAATTGAAATCACAGTAAATATGGTTTTGTTCTGTTTCTTTTTTAAATGCTGTAGCTCTATTCAGCTTATCTGAGTTTTTTTCAATTATAAGAAGGAATTTTTGTCTTGCCACACCTCCCAGCTTCTGAGCTTTGGAGCTTCTGAGCTTAAAAGCAGGTCTTTTAAGGAGAAAGGTAGCTTGATGCCTTTGCAACTTCCCTTCATGGAAACCACTCAACTAAGAATGTGGGACTGAAGAGTGCAATGATTTATTTCCTTTTATCAGGGCTTGCAGCAGCTTTGAAGGCTCAAGGGATGGAATCTGAAGGCTCAGGGAGTAGAAATGGTTTCAGTATGGAACTGTCCCCCATGACACTGGCAGGGGAGAGCGGACAAAAAAAGCCAAACTCTTGAGCGTTATCTCATCAAAAAATGACTCCCTGCCCCCTTCCTCACCATGCCTCAAATAGCCAGCCTAATAAAGCTACTTCTGTGCTTGCTGTTTAAGATGTGGATGTTGGAGAGCATATGTACTATAGCAGCAAAGAAGTGTCTTTGATTTCTCATCCTAATTGGTGACCCCACAAGAATTTTGGCCTCCTTCTTTAGAGAGAAAGCAGAAGACCAGTACAATAAATATATTAAAACTAGCAAACGTGAATGCACCTTTTAATGATTCTCAACTTATCTTTCAGTTCAGGCAATTGAAAAGGTATCTTGGCATAACTAATAAGCAGATCTCCTCAGGGCAAAATTCTCTTTTTTGTAGTTCTTTGTTGCTCTTCTGAATATTTTATTAAGCAAAATGGAACATAGTGTCTTTTGTGCCTGCAGTTTGTGCGTGTGTGTGTGTGTGTGTGTGTGTGTGTGAGAGAGAGAGAGAGAGAGAGAAGAAAAAAGATCATGTCCCAGCAATAGCATATGAGAGTACACTAGACTAAGGAAGCGCTTAGTGATATCCACAGCAGCAGGAGATGACAACAGTGGCTGTATCAATGGCACGAAGCCGATTTTTCAATTTATAAGTGAAAGTGAGCATATGGCAAACTAATTAGGCTTATCCTCATTTGACCAGAATAGGCCCATCTACATAACACCAACAGATACATTGTACAGTGGAAGGAACAGTAAGGTCTCAAAAAGACATCATAAAAATAAACTAGAAAATACATTTCCTCTAAATCATGGACACATGATGTACACCCAAGTGTGTTAAATAAAGGAAAGAATACCAATCTACTAAAAGCTTGGTGATGTGAACGTCTGCCTGCTACAGACTCCAAATCTGACAAATTGCCAAATAAATCCTGCAAGGCTAAAATACATGATGTGCTGCTGACGTCCAGTGTATTGGAAAAGAAGTCATGCCTGCTTTTAGGGTTGTTGATTGGGGAGGGTAAAAAAAAATATCAAGATGGCAGCAGCAACTGCCATCTTTAAAAAGGGCTTTGATCATGTGGTTGGAATGAAAAAGAGCTATTGTAGTACACGTTCTTCCTGTATACGGTTACTTATTTTTCTCCATATATATGCAGTTTGAGAAAGTAGACTGATATTCCCTGATTCTCATTCTGTGCCATCATCTTTCTTCTTAAGCAATTGCTTCCTGCATCAATTTAAGATACAGAAGTGTGCTGATGAATTTCATCTGCATATTTCTAAGCTCAAAGAAGTAAGACCATTGCTATCCTGGCAGAGATAGATGGGGTTTGTAGGTGGTAGGTAGATGGGGTTTGTAGTTAGTAGGTAGATGGGGTTTGTAGTTAGTAGGTAGAGGGGCAGTAATTAGTTGGCATGCTTGCAGGACAGAAGCGTTAGAGATAAGCAGGGAATGCAACCGGGTGGGGGGGGGGGTGGAGAGTCAGGAACCAGACTCCAAGGCTGTTCAGCTGGGAGCATGAAAGGGCTGACAGTTTAGAGTTATGGGAACTGAGTCGGTAGGGGAGTGATTGGTGAGGAGTAAGTGGGAACCGGCATGTTTAAAGTTTAAAGTGATTGTGCGCGCTTTTGCTCAATCTGCTCTTTGCATCGATTCTATTCACTTGTATTAATAAAAAAACGTTTTTTTTCATATCCTACCATGGCTTGTGATGAGAGTTTCTAAATTAGTATCTCCCCAAGTGGGCATTCAGGTGTGTTTCTCCCAGCTTGTGGAATTTCTATACAGACATTTTTATTAGTGAGTTGAAAATCCATGCACCTTTCCCCCTCCCCCCTAGAATGTGTACTTTGAGTTACAAATAGGGCCACAGCATTCTGAAAAGCTAACATTTGGAGTGCACTTCATGTAAGAATTATACTGTGATAAATTTCTCATACATTCCTATTTCCAACTGAATGGGTATAAGGTTGCAATTCTTCTTGAACTAATTCTTCCTCCTAATAACTAAAAAAAGTTCACCCCACACATTAGAACTTTGCCTAAACATTCTGTTTTGGAAAACAGAATAATGCTAACTTTCTCTTCTTTCTAATTGAACGTTAATGTTTTTTGGAGGAAAAAATGTAGAAGAAACGCTCATCACTGCTCTGATTTTATCTTTTTCAATCACCCCCCACCTCTGTTTCCTATATCTGTGACACCTTTCTGTTTATATGATTTTATGTAGTTCAAATGCTCACATGCACTTCCTTATTCTGAATTAAGCTTATAAGGCAAAAAGTTACATCTATTCCATAATTGCAAAAAAATTATCTGAAACAAAGGTGTTTTTTTTTTCTCATAACACTGAAGAAAATGACATAGGACTATCATGTTGTTAAATCAGCTTTGCATCAGTTTCTCTTTAGTCTGCAGTGTCACTTTTTATCCTGACAGCTTGCTCTTACAGATCCCTTCTGGAACAGACTGAAATATGTTGCGATAAAAGGGAAAGTTTGAAAAGGATGTAAAAAAAAAAGGAAAAGTTCTGCTTTGTGCTTTAATTGGGAATTCCACTAAGGCCTGGAGTTTGAAAGGCCATTTATTATTCCACCTTTTCATATGTTCATTTTGTATGTAAAGTTTTGAAGTTTAAACTAGACAGATGTTTCTAGTTCTTTATTGTGGTTTATTATTTATTATTTCATTTGAAGAAATGTAGAGCTGACCTTGAGAATAGGAAAGAAGTGAGCGGGCAATTAAGGGGAGACTTGTGGAAAAAACACACCGTCCTGAGAAATAAGAAAATGTGAAAAAGAAACTCAAAATAACTCCACCTTGATTTTGTTTAGTATAAGATGGAACAAACTTGGACAGCGTTTCATGATTCTATAAAGAGCATGCCTGTTTTGTGATATGGCCTTTCTCTCCTAGAAGACACTGAGAACCTTCCCCTGTTTAGTTTCTTTCATTCTTTCTTCTGTCTGTGCAACGTGTTATCATACCCACTTCCTTTCCTGGGCCTTGTCTGTCCTACACTCTAGCTTATTTTACAGCACTATTTACATCAAAGAAAGATCCTGGAATCAGCTTCACGTAATTCAGTGAAGAACTTAGTTTAACAGAGACAGATTGTCTGTGTGCATGCATGCTCACACACAAACCTTCAAGTCAATGTTGACTCCTGGCAACTGCCTGGATTGATTCCTGCAGTTTTCTTGGCAAGATTTCGGAAGTGGTTTGCCATTGCCTCCTTCCTAGGGCTGAGAGGGAGTGACTGGCCCAAGGTCACCCAGGTGGCTTCGTGCCCAAGGTGGGACTAGAACTCACGGTCTCCCACTTTCTAGCCTGGTGCCTTAACCTCTACACCAAACTGGCTGTCCAAAGACAGAATTCCTATTGTGTAAAATGACTGATTTTGGTTACCAATCACAATAGGAATTCCCTCTAACAAATCTATGCATTTTAATTTCTCATTCTTGCAAACCTAAGTTTGGCTGATCCAATTGCCACTTCATTTTTCTCTTCATTTTTCTTTTTTCTTTACACCTTCATCTGTAATAAAAATACTTTGAGAATACAATTTTGCTTGGAATACACACTCTGCAGCAATGTTTCTAATACAATGCTTTGTTTATGCATTATTTTCATTATTTATACATATTTTTGAATTGAAAAACTTCAGAGTTTGAAAGATGAACCCCAATTTGGTTTCTGTTTTAGCTGACATTTGCAAAATTGGGGAAATATGTATTAAAATGGTAACTGAATAAATGATCCAGGACTTCATGAAGGTTACTTTTACATTATGATAATTTTTGTTTCTTTTGCATTGCCTTAATAGTTCCTGACATGGAGATGCTTGTAAAATCTAGGCAGGAATATTGACATCAGAAACAAGTTACCCTTCCTGGTTGCCTACCCCAAATAGCTTTGATTTCACTCAGTGATGTCATCACATAGTGATGTTTGATTGGCTATGCCATGTCATAACATTCACCCATTTATCAAAAAAACCAGACTGATTAGCTAGAAACGGCCATGATACAGGAAGCATTGTTCTACCTTCAAAACTTGTTCCCCTCACTGAAATCAGCTACAGTACTTACATCTCATTGGCTAGTCTTTTCAATTGCAGTAGGATAGAAATGTGTTTAATCAATGAGTCAATCAATCAATAAAGCCATGACGTCACCCATGTCACAGTAGGATTCCTAGTTGCTTTGGATAACCCTGGTAACAAATCAAGAAAATAGAAAGAATCACTATTTGCTCAAATACTGCCAAACCACCAACACAGAGGAAAAACAAAGGTGAAAACTGGATTTTTAAAAGGTGAATATTTTCATACTTATGGGTGAGGGGGTTTTTTTTGGGGGGGGGGTGAGTAGGTAGAAAGGGGCGTGGTGGCTCAGTGGGTAAGACACCAGGCTTGTCGATCGGAAGGTCGCAAGTTCGGAGGTTCGAATCCCTAGCGCCGCGTGTCGGAGTGAGCTCCCGCACTTGCCCCAGCTCTTGCCAACCTAGCAATTCAAAAGCATGCAAATGCAAGTAGATAAATAGGTACCACTTCAGTGGGATGGTAACAGCGTTCCGCGTGCGTCATGTGGCCACATGACCATGGAAGCGTCTTCGGATAACACTGGCTCTTTGGCTAAGAAACGGAGATGAGCACCGGCCCCTAGAGTCTGACACGACTGCACAAATGTGCAGGGGGAACATTTACCTTTACCTTTACCTGAGTGGGTAGAAAGTAGTTACAGGTATTTTGAAAGCACAATTCTTAAATCCACAAATTGGAATGGAAAAATTACTGGTGCATACTTATAGTTGATGTGACTAATGTATGTCACATATACATCATAAGGCTCTGCATGCTTTGAAAATGAACAAATGCTTCAGTTCGCACATGAGTACAGCAGGTCTCAGCTATTTATTAAAGTAGCCTGTTGTTTTGCAGGCTTGGACAGAAACCTGAAACAACAGGTTTGTAGATTAAGACATTATTTTAGCAATCCATGCACTTCTGATTGTTCTGATTGCAGGGCTTAGAAACACTTCCTTCCTTTGGACTACCTAGTGAGATCTCATCAGCAATACGATTTGAATCAGGATTTCTCAGCCTGTGCTAACACTGTCTTCTGTTTATTGAGTAGTCCAGCTGTTTGATAATGTGACGGACCATCATTTGAAGAGCAAATTACATTTAGTGCATGCAACCTTAGTATTTTCTGGATTAAATTTCAACATCTGGTGCCGATCTATATCAACCTGTCTGTCTCTGAGCCTTCTTTTAAAGGTCAGTTCAGAAAATCTTCTTAAACTTACTGACTATGCATCAAATCCGGCATCATTCAGGAATGGGAGGATAAATTGGTGGCTCTCCTCCTTAATGAAATTATTTCCCATTGTAGGCTCACCATACCCAAATCTAAGGCCTTGTTGTCTGTCTGTTTGTGGTTTTTTAGATTTAAATTTATTTTCAGAATTCTTTTTTTTAATAATATGTTTATTGATATGCAATGGTTTCAGAATGCTTGGAGCGGAAAGAATAATGTGTTATCCAGTCTTTTTCTTCCTATATCTTTATCATGTTCAATAGAATAGCCTGAAATTAGCATGATTTAGAGTCACTGTGTCAGCATGCTTTCCAGATTTCAGGGATGCCTATAAAGGTTTTTTTTTTAAGGCCATTGACACAGTTTCTTAGAAATAAGAAATTGTGTAATCCATTTTGAGTGGTTTCTTAGGAACTTTGTAGTGGGGTAGCATCTGAGGTTATACATTTTCTAATAAGCTTTGTTCTTCAAAAATTTGTAAACCAGAAAAAAAATTTGACCAAATTTAATGAAGATTCAAGGGTCTCCAATTTGAAAATCATCATTGTCACCATCACAGGAATATTTTGTTGCCAAACACAGCCTAAGTCACATATTGTTAACTCTAAATCTTGAGTTCCCATATCCATCCAACAAGAAAGCTGTCCATTTTATCATCTCAGCAGGATTGTTTTACATGCACAGCCACAATAACCATAGGATGCTAATGTTACTTTCTTGTCTCCTTACTTTCTATAGAGGCACTATAGAGAGTGTACTTACTAATTGTATTTCCATCTGGTTTGGAGGCTGTAGTGCCTCAGATAGAAAGTCTGTGCAGAGAAGTCTGGGCAGCAGAAAAGATAATTGGGATATCTCTGCCTCTCATCCAAGATTTAGCACATGCACGCTGTTTGTCCAGAGCTCGAAAGATCATCAGTGACGCCTCCCATCCTCATCGTGGTTTGTTTTCTTTGTTACCCTCTGGGAAGAGGTTCCACTGTATCTGATGTAGAACAGCCAGATTGGGAAACAGCTTTGTCCCCCAGGCTATTGGATTCTTGAATGCTTAAATAAGTTCTTTTAGGTGAAATGTTGGATGTGTAAAGAATGTATATTTTATAGTAACTATGGATTTTTTTATTAGTATTTTAGTGTTTGACTGAAATTGTGAGCTAAAGAATGTATATTTTATAGTAACTATGGATTTTTTATTATTATTTATTAGTGTTTTAGTGTTTGATTGAAATTGTGAGCCAACTGCAACGAAATTTCATTCTATTGTGCACTTGGTGTATAGTGTATAGTGGGATGACAATAAAGATATTATTCTATTCTATTCTATTCTATTCTATTCTATTCTATTCTATTCTATTCTAAAGATGAAGGAATTGCACTGAAATGCAATGGGTCAATAACTTTTTGTTGGATTTATATCCCACCTGAAGTCACCTTGTGGACTTGAATATGATCTCTCCAATTCTCATCATTTAGGGGCGTGGTGGCTCAGCGGGTAAGATGCCAGGCTTGTCGATCGGAAGGTCACGAGATTGGAGGTTCGAATCCCTAGCCCACGTGACGGAGTGAGCTCCCACACTAGCTCCAGCTCTTGCCAACCTAGCAATTCGAAAGCATGCAAATGCAAGTAGATTAATAAGTACCACTTTGGTGGGTAGGTAACAGCATTCCACGTGTGTCATGCAGCCACATGACCGTGGAAGCGTCTTTGGACAACACTGGCTCTTCGGCTAACAAGTGGAGATGAGCACCGGCCCCTAGAGTCGGACACGACTGCACAAATGTGCGGGGGGAACCTTTACCTTTACCTTTATGGACTTGAATATAATCTCTCCAATTCTCATCCACCACTTTAACCACTACACCATACAGTCTCACTTTAACTCTTGTACCACACTGTCTCAGACACTTCTTTGAACTTGGGGCCTCGGATATAAATAATGTGACATAGGGTCAACTATTAGTCTCTAGATCGTACCTGCTCCCC
This sequence comes from Charina bottae, assembly GCA_023362775.1. NCBI lineage: Eukaryota > Metazoa > Chordata > Lepidosauria > Squamata > Charinaidae > Charina > Charina bottae. The sequence continues at coordinate 3,232,752 of JALMGJ010000019.1, read as the reverse complement.
CAAAAAAAAAAAAAATTATATTTTTTATATTCCACTATAGAGGAATGGTTGGTAAAGTTGGCAGATTTTGCTGAAATGGATACATTGACTTCTTTGATCAGAGAAAAGACACTATCTACATTTATTGGTGACTGGAAGCCTCTTATGGAATTTTTGTGTAAAAATGAAAAAAAAAAGAGCTTGTGATTTATGATTTTGATGATTAGACAGGACATTATAGAAAGAAGAGTAATATGATGTACCGTTGGAGAGAGGGGTTAAAATATATTGTACTTATAACTGCTGTGAATAATATCAGAAGCCACTTCCTTATATATTTCTTTCCTTTCTTTTCTATTTTTCTTTAACTTTTCCCTTTTCTGGCACTTTCTGCTTTTTCTTTGATTTCTTTCTTTTCCCCTTTTATTTCTTACTTTCTTACTTTATATTAGTTTTTGTTAGTTTTTAATCTTCTTGTTTAAAAGCTTTAATAAAAAATATTTAAAAAAAGGAAATTGGGGCTCCATTATAGCCACATAAGATGAATATCAAGGTTCCAGATACAGACTACCTTCTTGTATCCTGTGATTATAGAGTGGAGATGATTGGAGATACTATGTCAACCTTTGTGTGTTTGTGTGTGTGTGTGTGTATATACACATATACACATTTATACATACACACACACATTTAAAAGTGATACATACAATTATATTTAATGGTGGATGATGTCCTTTTCATACATCCAGTTTTAGATGAGAAGGAAATGAACAAAATAGAATAACATCATTTATATTACTGTTATACAGTAATCAGTGTGTGTGTGTCTGTGTGCATGCGTGCCTTCCAATCAGAGTTTTGTTTTGTGTTGTGTTGTTTTGTTTTTCACTTCTGGCGACTGCCTGGACAAGTCCCTGCAGTCTTCTTGGCAAGGTTTTTCAGAAGTGGTTTGCCATTGCCTCCTTCCTAGGGCTGAGAGTGACAGGCCCAAGGTCACCCATCTGGCTCTGTGCCTAAGGCGGGAGTTGAACTGACAGTCTCCCGATTTCTAGCCTGAACCACAGGTTCAGGGTTCACAGGTTCTACTGGCTCTCACAGTAATCAGTATAGGAGATAAATGAGACAAAGTATTCTGGAGGCACAGTGGAAGCTTCCATGCCATTTTAAATGTGCTTTTAGGATTCTGGATGGATGGATGGATGGATGGATGGATGGATGGATGGATGGATGGATGGATAGATTAACCATACTTTCAACTGGGAAACTGTGAGCAAATTAAACCAAGCCAAATCCAAAAATGCTAGAGAATTCCTGGAAGCTTGGCATTCAGACAAAGCAGCCGTCAACAGACACATAGAGGTAAACAAGAAAAGAAAAGAAAAGAAAAGAAAAGAAAAGAAAAGAAAAGAAAAGAAAAGAAAAGAAAAGAAAAGAAAAGAAAAGAAAAGAAAAGAAAAGAAAGTGATATTTGATTTTTCCCATTGCATCCATTCTATACTCCGTTTGTGGTCTGATATGTGAATGACAGGGAGAGAAGCAAAATAAACAAAGTCTAGATAAAGGCTTATTCTCTGAAGTTGAGATTTCTTTTGAGATCTCTGAAAATGCAATGGTCCATGAACCGAAGCATTTTTTTCCTTCAAGGGTGACCACATAGCCAAGTTTTAAATGCAGCCCAGGGTTTAAATCCCCCTTTATCTACTTTTCTGCAAGTCAAAAGCCAGCAATGATGAGAGAGGCCTGTCCTAGAATCTTTCTCCCTGCATTCTTATTGCTCTGATTATATACCAATTGTTTTGGAGCCTTCAAAGAATAATAAACTCTGAAACTGCTAGGTCTTTGTGCATTGTGATAGGCATTTGTTCTGAACTCTTATTGATTGCTTCTATTTATAACTGGTCTTGTTGCAGTTTGTGGCATTTGTTGTACATTTTATTCTTTTTAGGTTACTGCTTCTATGCGGTGAACCATTGGAGGGTCATCTTGGCCAGAAAGAAAGAAAATATGGCTGCTAATTCGTGACATGGCTCCTCTGAACACAAATTTAACAGGAATTTGATTCAGCCATCAATTGGCAGGGGAATTTTTTTCCCCTGGGTATGAAAAGCTTGTCTTAATGATTCCTGCCTCTAAAGTTGCTATTTCAGGATCAACCCTACCTGTAGACAGCATAAGGTAATTACTCTCATCAGATCATGAGAGGTGGATATAAGGTGTTCAAGGAGAGATCTGTGCTCTTCATAGCTTAGAATCATAGATTTTTAGTATTGGAAGGGATCAGGAGGAGGAGGAGGAGATGATGGAGGAGATGATTATATGTTTTATCCCGCTATTTATATATTTTGGTCAACTCAAGGTGGCAAACATACCTAATACTCCGGCCTCCTCTTTTATCCACAACAACAACCCTGTGAGGTGACTTGGGCTGGGCCAAAGTCACCCATCTGGCTTTCATGCTTAAGGGAAGCCTAAAATTCACAGTCTCCTGGTTTCTAGGCCAGCACCTTCACCACTACACCAAACTGGCTCTCTTATCTTGCCTAATCCTTTGCAATGTGCAAAAAAAACAGTTAAGCCATCCAGGATAGGTGGTTGCCCACCCTCTTCTAGAAACCTCCAGAGATACAGAACCCACAACCTCTACAGGTAGACTGTTCCACTCTAATACAGATCTTACCATCAGGAAGTTTTTCCTTACTTTTAAATGAAACCTAAGTAGTTGTATCTTATACCCATTATTTACAGTATAATCCAAGTTTCTGTGGCAATGGAAAATACTCTTGGCCATCTTCTCTCAAGTCATCTCAAGTTCTTTCAGCCTGAGCAATGAAGATGATACAGAGACTAGATGACATGCTCAATGGATTCCCTAACATGTCAATATCCTTCTTGAAATGTAGTGCCTGGAATCGTGCATAGTACTCTAGCAACTGTCTCACACTATTGACTCGTGCCCAGCTTGTTGTAAGGACTCCACCCAAGTCCTTCTTATATCTAGTGTTTCCAAGTCATGAATTCCCATCTTATATTTATTTATTTATTTATTTATTTATTTATTTATTTATTTTATTGTATTTATACCCCGCCTATCCCCTCCCTAACGGAGGACTCTAGGCGGCTTACATACATATAGTTATACATTTTATACATTATACATTATACAATTTTAAACCGCCCGCTTAAGGGAAGGGGTAAGGGAACCGACTTTTCCGTGGCTATTTGGACTACAAGCCCCACAATGCCTTGCGTTGGAGCCGGCTGCTGACGTCCTGTAGATGCTGCTTTTTCCGGGTTCCGTCGTTGCCGCCGCCATTCCAGAGATCTTTTTCATTCGGTGGCCGACTCCCCGACAGGACGTCAGCATATTGTCCCACTTAAGTTGGTACCCATTTATCTACTTGCTAAGCTTTCGAACTGCTGGGTTGACAGGAGCTGGAACTAGCAACGAGAGCTCACCTCGTTGTGCGGGGATTCGAACTGCAGACCTTCCGATCTGCAGTCTACAGCTCAGCGGTTTAACCCGCTGAGCCACCCGTCCCGCGTTATATACTGTATGTGTCCTATATTTTTCTCCCTAGATGTAGTAACTTAGATTTATCTCTTGTTTTCCTCAGTCCAGTCTTCCAACTTGTCAAGATTAGATTGCAATCTGGTTCTGTCATCTTCTGTTGTTCCATAAAGCTAGCCTTTTGATTTTAAGTACAGGAGATAATGTTGGTTTATTGTTAGCGCAGAAGAAACAATGTCATTTTCTTCTTTTTTTACAAGGTGTGGAAAGGTCTTGTTTTTACCTCAACAAAACATATTGATTTGGTCCTAAGAACAAAGCTGCCTATTATTTTGATATCTGAAAGTAGTAGGTCCCCCACATAAATTCAAATATATAACTAAATCATCTTAGAGAATATTTGTAGCTCAGGGTTGAACTGTGGAGTCCTTGGTACTCTCTGAGCCTTGTTGTTTTCTTGCAGACGTTTCATTGCCAGGCTAGGCAACATCATCAGTGCGAAAAGGGAGTGGAACTTGCTCTCTGTTTATATACCCTGGCTTGTCCTGCCTGTGTTGGTGGGGGTGTTGTACTCTCCTTGGTAGTACTTTGATTGGGTTGTTGTTTGCTGCTTGGTTGATTGACTGAGTTAATAGTTCCTTGATTAGGGTCTATTGTGTTGTTTGATTGCTCCTCTGCTGCTAATCTTGCTGTTAAACTTTGTCTATCTTGTTGTTGATTGCTGGCCAAGAGGTGTTCTGGTCTTCTGGCTTTTCTATTGTCTCTTATGAATGGTATGTAAATGTTGTTTACCTCTATGTGTCTGTTGATGGCTGCTTTGTCTGAGTGCCAAGCTTCCAGGAATTCTCTAGCATTTTTGGATTTGGCTTGGTTTAAGATACTCACAGTTTCCCAGTTGAAAGTATGGTTAAGTCTGTCCATGTGTTGTGAGATTAAGGAGTTTTCATCATGTCTTCTCACTGCTAGTTGGTGTTCATGGATGGGTTCTGCTAGTCTTCTGCCAGTCTGTCCTACATAGTGGCTGTTACAGTCCTTACACTGTATGTTGTAGATAACTCCTGTTTTTTCTTCTTGGGCTACTGGGTCTTTTGGGTTACTTACAATGTTCTGAAGGGTTTTGGTTGGTTTGTGTGCTATGGTGATGCCGTGTGGTTGTAACAGTCTATTAGTAGTTTCTGAGACGTTTCTGATGTATGGCAGTGTAATCCTTTTCATAGCTTCTGTTGGTTTTGCTCTGGTGGGTTGAGTGGTCAGGCACTTTTTGATAAAGTTGCGTGGATATCCATTTTGCTGGAAGATGCTATATAAGTGGTCTGTTTCCTTTTTCTGGTGTTCTGGGTTGCTGCAGTGCGTTTGTGCTCGTCTGAATAATGTTCTTACACAGCTCCTCTTGTGGGAGGTAGGGTTATTGCTTTGGTAGCGGAGCACTTGGTTAGTGTGGGTAGATTTCCGGTAGACTTGTGTTTCTTTGTAAGGACTGTAACAGCCACTATGTAGGACAGACTGGCAGAAGACTAGCAGAACACATCCATGAACACCAACTAGCAGTCAGAAGACATGATGAAAACTCCTTAATCTCACAACACATGGACAGACTTAACCATACTTTCAACTGGGAAACTGTGAGCATCTTAAACCAAGCCAAATCCAAAAATTCTAGAGAATTCCTGGAAGATTGGCACTGAGACAAAGCAGCCATCAATAGACACATAGCCAAGGTATATAAACAGAGAGCAAGTTCCACTCCCCTTTCGCACTGAAGATGTTTCCTAGCCTGGCAATGAAATGTCTGGAAGAAAACAACAAGGCTCAGAGAGCATCAAGGACTCCATAAATCATCATAGCATGGCACAATATATTCTGAAGAAGATAAACATTACTTGGAGAAGAATAAGTCCATTGTTTAATCTTGTGTGAGAAATAATAATTCTCTTCTTGTATTAAAGTGTGTCATGTACTTTAAGAAGGGTCTTCAAGAACAGCCTAGGTGTGAATGTCATAAGGCCATCTGGCACTCTTCTAATTATATTCAGAGGGAGGATGAAGATGTCATTATAAAACTGACTTGTAGCCTTACAAAGCCAATTTTGCCTCCGAGCTAAAAGGAAAAGCTCTGTTTCTTTCATCTAGCAGAGTTCCTGGAACATCTGACCCAACCCATGCCCTCAGCACTATCAAGAGCCTGTCAACATATCCAAGATAAACCGCTTGTGCCAGGGAATATCTGGAGGAATTATTTTATGTAACTAATTATTTCATGAAGGATTGTTTACATCATCCTCAGGTTTACCAGGCAATAGTTCTATAGTGAAATCTCTTGGAAACATCTGACCCTTTCCTATTTTAGAGAAAATGAATCCTATATCCAAGCCCTTTTTATCAGAAAAGAATGACAGGGCAAAAATCTCACCAGAATTAGTCAGAGAACATGCTTCCCACTGAGATGGTAGATGTTTAATCATTATCTCACTGTTCTGGGCAGTTTCACACTGACTCTTGAGACACCACCTGCTTCTGCATTGTCAGTACAGAGCCCTGTATTTAAAAGGAGATACTTTGCATTACAGTTTTACAAAGAAGAAATGCCACTAGCTGTGACAACAACTCTAATTAAATGTTGAAATACTAATGCAAGGATTTGTCATGAGTGATTATTCATTTCTTTAATACTTCCTCCCAACAGAGTGGTGTTCTGTCTATTTAGGAAATGGCTGACGTCATTACTGTCCCTTGGGGCTGATCCCATCATTCTAAGGGACAGCAATTCAATTTCTGGTTAGAACAGAGTTGCCAACACTACATTATAGTCCTGGTGAGGCAAGGTAATTGTACAAAGAGATGAACAAAAAGGGGAGTAGACATCAAGTACTACTTCCAACTTTTGAGGAGAAGAAGGAAGATGCTCTTCAAATATCCCCTGAATAAATTCTGAAGCAGCTGTGGTGGGGTTCATTTTTTGTATAATATCTGAGGACATTTTGAGGAAAGCTTTAAGAGTGGAGGTATATTTCTCAGGAGGAGTTTTGAAACATTGGTAGATGGTCACCAGATTTTGCCTGAGCAAAATTCTAAGTTGAATGTGAATAATTCACTCCCAAGTTAAACTTCAGAGAATGTTTTGCATTTTTAAAATATAATAATAATGAACAAATGCAAACAATAAACAAAAACTATGCATCTGAGTTATATACAGTATATTGGGAATATATGAAAGTGTATTTTTAATTATTAACCAGTGGTATTCCATTTCAAATATCCATTTTCAAGGCATGGGAATAATGGACAACCCCCCCCACACACACACACACTATAACTAAGAAAGTCTGTTGTGTTTTTACAATTTCCTCAAAATCTTTTTACCAAAGTGAGTAATTAAATGAGCATTCCTACTGGAGTTAATAATATGTAACAATCTGATTACAATGCCTCCTACACACTCCATAAAGACTAATTAATTTAATGCAGTTTTAAGAAGGCATAGTGCCATCTATGAGTTATTTCTTCACAATAATTTCTTGATGACTTGTCAAAATTGATTTGAAAGGAATTTTTTCCCTTGAGATACAAGCTGATTCATCAAGGCCTCTTCCCATACTTTAACAAGAAAAAAAAAACTTTTTAGAAAGCTAGTTGTGTTAAATGAGTTTCAGTGAAAGAAATATAGTGATGTTTTCCAGAATATTAATTCATCCTTGAGAGCTAAGGGGTTTGTGTGTATTCAAGAAAGTTTCTCTCTCTTGGTATGCATACAGTATGTAGAAAAATAAGAAAAGAGGGCAGATTAAATTGTCTAAATCTAATTCATTTCCAAGAAAGCAAGTCCCTGTACAGTTTTTGCACAATTATTACAGATGACATTGATCAATCAAAATATCATGTCATCATCAAAATCAATATTTTGCACCCTTATCACCATCTGCTGTTATGGCTCAGGCCAAGCATTGTCATATTCAATTGGTTGAAATTTTCAATAAAGCAATTGAAAGAATAGACTGTCCACCAACATATATCCACTCATTAGAGTAAGTTAAATGAACTTGGAGGTACTTATTTCTGAGTTGGTACTTTATCTTTTATTTATTCATTAGATTGATCAACTATTTTTCTCCAGAAGCTCAAGACAGTATAGCTATTATCTCTTCCTTCATCTTTTGTCCTCTGCTATTACAGATCAGTGAGGTAGGTTGGCCTTGGAAATACTGACTGCCTCAAAGTCACCCATTGAGCTTCCATGGAGAAGGATGGACTTCAAGATAGGAGGTGCTGCTGGTCATAGAGCAACATCTTAACCAATATGAGCAATTGGAGATGCCCTCTGAACAGTCACTCAGGCCCTTGTCATCTCCCATATAGACTATTGTAATGCACTCTACATGGGGCTACCCTTGAGGAGTATCCGGAGGCTTCAACTCGTCCAGAATGCGGCCGTGCGGACAGTTATTGGGGCCAGAAGATAGGCACATGTGACACCTCTGCTGCGCGAGCTGCATTGGGTACCACTTTGCTTCCAGGTCCAATTCAAGGTGTTGGTCATCACCTTTAAAGCCCTACATGGCACAGGGCCAGGTTACCTGAAGGACCGTCTCAGCCCCAGAACATCAACCCGTCCCACCCGATCAGTAAGAGAGGGCTTGCTGCGGACCCCATTGACTAAAGAGTTTCATCTAGCAGGGTCCAGGAGTCGGGCCTTCTCTGCAGTAGCGCCCGCCCTTTGGAACATATTACCCCCAGAGCTGAGGCAGGTTTCCTCGCTCCCAACCTTTCGAAAAGACTTAAAAACCTGGTTCTGCTGGCTTGCCTGGGAGGGTAATGCCAACAGTTCCTCTTGGGGATGGCTGGTCCCATGAAGCTCCCCAGTATTACCATCTTTTTAACATCTTTTATGCTTGGATTTTATATTATTTATTAATATTGTAAATTTTTATTTATGTTTTTACTGTTTTATTGTGAACCGCCTAGAGTCCCCTGACGGGGGAGATGGGCGGTAATATAAATTCAAATAAATAAATAAATAAATAAATAAATAAATAAATAAATAAAGACAGACAGACTGCTGCATTGAGTTATACTAAGCCTTTTGGGTGGTGGTTGGTCTCAGAGTGTTTAAAGCAGATACAAGGAACATTTTGGTGGCACTTTACAATTTGGAAAAGGTGAAAAATTATGGGTAGAGCCATGGTGAACTGTGGTTGAGACCATGTCTCTCATATGGAGGTGGGCCTAGGATATTTTTCCTAGGTTCAGCAGTAATCAAAGGAAGTTTGAGGGATGGACTGGAGAGAGTCAAATGTCAAATATAGGATCCCTACCCCTGTTCTGAAGTGAATGGATGTCAGTACTTGGGGTAGGGCCAAGTTAAGAAACAAACTCCACAAGGTAAATTGTAATGAAACTTTATTGATATACAGTATGGTTACAGAATCTTGAATGTCTGGCTAAGTTTTCCCATCTCTCCCTTATCACATGTTTTTCTAACTGTAATCTCTGTTTAGTCTCAATCAATGCCAAACACTATGAGGACATGTAAGGAAGCTGTGATAACAAGAGTAATAACAATTTTACACGATCATTTATTTTCAGCTGCCCCTATTTTCCATGTGTGGAATTTAAGCACATAATAATTTGCAAACGTTATACTGGAAATAGAGCTCCAATATTACATTTCTGCTGTTCAGTAGAATAACTGAATGTGATAAAATAGGGCAACATCAAAGGACACAGGTCTACACTGGTTAATTATAATGAAGCTGCTTTGAAGAAGTTTCCAAAAGGACAATAGAAAAATTCTAGAGGACAGGTTTATCAATGGCTACTAGCTTTGATATGCTTTCGAGCTGTGGTGCTGGAGAAGACTCTTAAGAGTCCCTTGGACAGCAAGGAGGTCAAACCAGTCAATCCTAAAGAAAATCAACCCTGACTGCTCATTGGAAGGACAGATACTGAAGCTGAAGCTCAAATACTTTGGCCACCTAATGCAAAGAGAGGACTCACTGGAAAAGACCCTGATGCTGGGAAAGACTGAAGGCAAAAGGAGAAGGGGACGGCAGAGGATGAGATGTTTAGAGAGCATCACTGATGTAATGAACATGAATTTGAGTAAACTCCGGGAGACAGTGGAGGACAGGAAGGCCTGTCATGCTATGGTCCATGGGGTCACGAAGAGTCGGACATGACTAAACGACTGAACAACAACAACACTAGGTTTGATGACTGGGTGCTGCCTCCAGACATGGCACAGTCCATCTCTATGTACAAGGCATAATGAAGCAACAAAAGGAAAGAAGGACTGTCTAGATACCCTCTTTGTGAATTTCATAGATGCATCTGGTGGGCCCTCACCCAGCAGGGCTGTTCTCATGTTCTCACTTCAATCAGTTGAATATGTTGTCTTATTCCATTACATAAAATCATAGCATTTAAATAGTCTTTAAGTTAGACTTTTGCTCAGTATAGGAATCCATATTAAAGCACTCCAGAGGTTCGTCTGTCCAATTTCTGCATGAACACATCCAACAAAGAGGCACCCATCTCTGCTTTGCATAACTGGTCTTATTGTCAAACCTCTTACTCGTATGAAGTTATTTCTGACATTCAATCAGAATATGTCTTCCAGTCACATTATTCCCTGTCCTGCACTCTGAAATGAGAGAAAACAGGCCTTGACATTCTTCTGTTTGGACATCCTTTCAGGTATTTGAAGAGTTCACCTCTCAGCCATCTTTGCTCAAAGCTAAATATGTTTTATAAGCATTCCCTCCCCCTCTTAATCCAAAGCATTAAATAAAAAAATTGAAGAGTGGAGGACCCAAGACTAATTCTTGTGACAACCTTCTAATACTTCTGTTCAATTTGAGGCAGAATGAGCCAGCTATGAATCCACTTAATTGTCATGCCATCTAGCCCACAATTAATTAGCTTGCTAATATGCCCTTCAGATGCATGTGTGTGCACACACATACAGTGTCCAGAAAGGATTCTCCTACTGTGAAATTCTTAGTATCTTCCAAGAAAAGCATTAATTTTCACACAGTAGCATTCCGTATCAGCCTGGTACATTGGTTCTAGTTAATATGGTTGGTAACACTTCTCCATTCTCGAGTTCCATGAAAGGAGGCCATGAAAGGAAGAACACCAGATCTAATTTGGTTATTCCAGTTCTTTATTTATAATACATTATCCAGTATTCCAGTACATTATCCCAATGAAGGATAAGCATATTGGAAATGGATTGCTGTAGCCCTGGATATTGGCTAGGGCTGTGCTGTGCTTTGACAGTGATCTCCAGAAGGTGCTTCAGAACATGCAGTCACATGAATGTAGCACTTGTCCACCACACCTTAGAGCAGCTGTGCCTTTTCTTGAAGGGGCATGGTGGCTCAGCGGGTAAGATGCCAGGCTTGTCGATCGGAGGATCGCAAGTTTGGAGGTTCGAATCCCTAGCCCTGCGTGCGGAGTGAGCTCCCGCAGTAGCTCCAGCTCTTGCCAACCTAGCAATTCGAAAGCATGCAAATGCAAGTAGATGAATAGGTACCACTTCGGTGGGTAGGTAACACCTTTTCTTGACATCATGAGCACAAGGACGTCTACACAGAGGGTCAAAAAACTCCAGGTAGTAGCCAAATACACAACTGAAGCCCTGTCCCTTTTTTATATGAAAAATGATTGCTTGGTTGTGGCCCCCCTTTTTTGACTCTTCCTGTGGACACCCCTGATGTGGCAGCTGTGAAAATTACAATCTTAGAAAAACAGAAATTGCTTTAAGGTGTGATAGACAGGTGCTACATTTTTACTCTCACTCACTTGAAAGCACCTTTTGGAGAAGGAATCAAAAGCACCGTGTAGCCTTTGTATGGTAAACAGTGATCAAAAAATACATTGCCCTTTTGCCAACAATTTTATTTTAATTTCAGCCCAGCTTGATGGCCATGGATGACTGACATCAATTAGGATGCAAATGAGTCTTGGAGGCCATTTGAAAAATAAGACCTTCCCTTGCTTTGTAAATAACATAGAATTGTGAAGATTTGCTTTTGATGCTTTATATAATCAGCCTGAATCAATCCACTGAAGGATGAAGACTTGTTCATTGAAGGCTATGTAACCTACAATAGTGGTAGCAGTGGGTTGGTAGACAGATGTTTTCCGCAGTCTATGGCTGAAAGAGGGTGACTGGCCAAAAGTCACTTAGGTGGTTTTTGTGCCTAAAGGAGGGCTAGAAAAATGGGTTACTCCACTCTTACTCCAGCACCTTAACCAGTACCTCACATTGATTCTCATATATAAATTGGAGATAGCCATCTGTCAATTTCCATGGCTAAATTTAAATTAGCTTTAGCTGAACATGCATGCTGGACTGAAATTTGTTCTAATTTAAAGCAAGAATAGTTGGAGATTATAAAAAGAATTTCATCTGTTCCTAATAATGTAGGCACTCTTTGATACACAGCATACATTAGTATGATTGTGCATTGAGCAGCTTGCTAAAAAGAGAACAGCACCTGAAGGGTTGACATAGGGGTGAAACTTACTATAAATAAAAAAAATCAGCCCTTCAGATGGCAACAAAATGTGGAAAAATGATTACTGACCCAAACCATTAATAGCCCTTGAGGGAAAATTTCTTCCATATCGGTTTGTCTACATATAGCAAAAGACAAATGTATGTATGTATGTATGTATGTATGTATGTATGTATGTATTTATTTATTTATTTATTTATTTATTTATTTATTTATTTTCCTGCCTTTATTATTTTTATAAATAACTCGAGGCAGCGAACATCCCTAATACTCCTTCCTCCTCCTATTTTTCCCACAACAGCAACCCTGTGAGGTGAGTTGGGCTGAGAGACAGGGACTGGCCCAAGGTCACCCAGCCGGCTTTCATGCCTATGGCGGGACTAGAACTCACAGACTCCTGGTTTGCCATTGGCTCCTTCCTAGGGCTGAGAGGCAGGGACTGGCCCAAGGTCACCCATCCAGCTTTCATGCCTAAGGCGGGACTAGAACTCACAGACTCCTGGCTTGCCATTGGCTCCTTCCTAGGGCTGAGAGGCAGGGACTGGCCCAAGGTCACCCATCCAGCTTTCATGCCTAAGGCGGGACTAGAACTCACAGACTCCTGGCTTGCCATTGGCTCCTTCCTAGGGCTGAGAGGCAGGGACTGGCCCAAGGTCACCCAGCCGGCTTTCATGCCTAAGGCAGGACTAGAACTCACAGACTCCTGGTTTGCCATTGGCTCCTTCCTAGGGCTGAGAGGCAGGGACTGGCCCAAGATCACCCAGCCGGCTTTCATGCCTAAGGCGGGACTAGAACTCACAGACTCCTGATTTGCCATTGGCTCCTTCCTAGGGCTGAGAGACAGGGACTGGCCCAAGGTCACCCAGCCGGCTTTCATGCCTAAGGCAGGACTAGAACTCTCAGTCTCCTGGTTTGTCATTGGCTCTTACTCTTAGAGTCAAATGGTGGTATAAAAGGGAAGGATGGAATTTATAGAGAATTAATTTTTACCTGATCCCAATTATATGTTCAATATTCCATCACAATATTTACCACCTTTCAAAAAGGGATGCTGCTTTCCTTTGTTCATTTTTAGATACTACTATTATTAACCTTAAAAAGTATCCTCTCTTTCTGTACTGTCAGCCGTAGGACATAGACCAGATCAGGAAACTGACTGTACACTAAGTCTAGAACTATACTTTATTGAGCCAGGCTATAGTAACAGATTCCTGCAAGTCTGTCTGTGTCTTCCCTTCCCTCCTTCTTATGCCCCAGAGAGTCAGGGAGGAGCCAGCCCAAACCTTTTCCTAATACTATCTCCTTTCCCAAGGCTTAAGGAATGCTTCTGCCCTTGTTATTTCTCTAAAGGCTTCTGAATATTCCCTTCAAAACCATTTCCATGCCCCTCTACACCATCTCTCTAGACTGGGAAGGAGAAAAACACTGCAGAAGAAGGTGCCTTTTCATGCTAAGAAGACTGCATGGGTGAGCCCATGTAAGTCATCAGGAAACCACGCTTGACTTCAAGGATGTGGGCATGTTATTTGAATACAATTTATTTCACAGGATTTGGAATGCCCAGGAGATATAATATAGATTTAAGTTCATAAAGATTGGACATTGTGTTTTGTGTAATCTATATCTGTTCTGATCAATGTGGACCTAAAGCAGCTGCTTTAGTTTCTTCATTCATTCATTCATTCATTCATTCATTCATTCATTCATTCATTCATTCATTCATTCATTCATGCAATTATTTCCAGTTATTTTGTTGCTTGGAGGCCATACAGCATTTCCCTCTTGGAAAATAGATTTCCATTGCTATTCTATATTGGATAGAACAGGCCCTTATCTTCTTTTTTATATGTATGCAATTTGATAGAATTGATACTCTGCCCTCTTCCCGAGACTCATGGGGCTAAGATAAAATAACTAAAATAAAATAACAATAATAACAGAAATAACAAAACATTATCTTGTTCCATGGGGCTTAAAGAATGGTTCACCCCTTTGCCTAGGTCAGGGCTTTCCAAACTTTTCCCGGGGCGACACATCAATGGCAGTGCACGCAAAAACCAAGAAGCACCGCCGCCACTGCTGTGGTGCTTTCGGATTTCCACACGCCGCAGCAGTGGCAGCAGCGGTGTCCTTGTGTGCTGTGTGAAAACCTGGAAGCGCTGATGGCCTGCCGCCGTGTGCACAGTTGCGCACTGCGGCAGCGCGCCATCAGCGCTTCCAGGTTTTGACGTGACACACCTGGGCCCCGCAGGCGACACACTTTTGTGTCACGACACACAGTTTGGAAAGGTGTGGCCTAGGTAATGGTCCTTGCATATTTTGACAAGGTCATCTTCCTTACTCTCTACAGGTAGGCTGGGCTGAGAGAGAGAATGGCTGGCTCAAAGTCACCCAGTGAGTTTCCTTCGCTGAAGGCAAACTTAAACCTTAGCCTCCCCAGTCCTAATCCAACTCTTTCACCAATAAACCACACTGGGTCTCAGTGTTCAATTACTTTCATAGTTCTGAGAATATCGTTTCCTAAAGTTACCCAATCCATGACATGTGATTTTGAAAGTTACTAAATTTGGGGGGACCCTGCTTCCTTTTTCTGTTTCGTTTTGCCCTGTGTACTCAGTATGGTGCCTGCTTTTGATGTCCAAGCTGTAGTACTTAAAAAAAAAAAGTAATACAACATGATGGTTGGCCATTGGATGCCGAGAAGATATAATTCATTAGCTGAGGATGCAAACCTATTCTCTATGCACAAGGAATTTCAAATGGATCAAACTCTTTTAGATGTGAATTCAAGTTTGAAAATTACATGATGTAAAGTTTGTGACACCATTGGAAGACCTGAAAGATCAGGTTAGGGACAGATTGTAATGGAGAAAATCTATCTATGTGGTTGCAAAGAGTCAACATTGACTTGAAGGTACATAACCTTCAAAATCTATCTATGTGGTTGCAAAGAGTCAACATTGACTTGAAGGTACATAACCAATCAATCAACATTTGTGAAGTTTTCTTGTTGAGGAACAATCAAGCATGTCAGGGAGACAATGTGCAGCCCAGTACTTTCCCAATAGGCCTGTTTTCTACTTTCTACTCTCTTTTTACAATCAGGGCCTTTCAAAATATGGCAATCTGCAGTAGGAGCTAGCACATTCCATTGAACCTCATTGGGCTTGAGTTAAAATCCAGGGAGGTCTGAGCTGGGTCTGACAAGCCTTTGAAAGGCTTCTGCAGCAAAACAGAATCAGGACGAAATGCCTCAGATGGTGGAATAATGTAATCCACAGTAACCCTGCTATATTATTCCCCAACCAAACCACCATTATCAAAACACACCTCCCTGGAAAGAAAAAGACAAAACCTGGACTAGTATTTGTCATTTGGCTATTTTTGCAGATGTGCAGAAAAGGCTCCAGAAACATCAAGCTCTTTTCTTTTCTTTCCTTTCAATAGCTCTTGAAAATAAACAGCATACATACAGGCATATAGAAATATCTATAGATTTTGAAATGTCACATTACTTAGTAAGGAACCTGAGAACAGTGGAACTAATGACTGCCTCTGCAAAAGCATAATAATCTAATGTGCAATTGGCAGTTATTGCCCACAACATATATTTTGGAAGCATGTTGTTTATTTCCCAAGTAGCTTAGGAAATAAGACTCACAGTGATTAGAATTTAGTATAAAATGGTTTAAAATCAAGTTTGGAAGGACAGCTAAAACCTCACTGGATAAAGTAGAGGCTTTTATGAGAACAGAACAACTTCAACTTTGGTTTTAAGCTTATTACCAACTTTTTATTAACAAACAAAGTAAAAATACAAGCTAAGAAGGAAAAGAAATATATATCTATATACTGTATATATATCTTATATTTTGTACTTATCACTAGTCACTGGTTTGCCAATGACTTCCCTACTGTTACCAACTTTTTCTTTGTTACAATCCCTTAGAAGCAAACTGTGCCATAGGAAGGGATAGTTAGCTATACCACCAAGAATTGATTAATGAAAAATATTAATTCGTGATGAAAATGGCCTACCTATTGCTTATATAATGGGGACAATAATTATTTAGACACTTTGGGTGTTTTCCCCTTCTGGATAGAATAGAATGCTTCGACAGATTTATATCTCACCTTTCATTCAAGGTCTCAAGTTGGCATACAAAGTACTCCCTCCTCCAATTTTTTCTACAATAACTGTTCAAAGTAGGTTAGGCTGAGAAAGAATGGCTGAGCCAAAGTCAGCCAATGAACTTCACTGGCTGAGGGGACACTAGAAGCTGGGTCTCCCTGCTGTTAGTCCAACACGGCCTTAGTAAGAGTCTCTAAATAATTTGAAGATGTCTACCTTCTTTGTCTTGCTCTTTCATGGGACCACCTTTCATAGTCAAACGTTACCACTGGCAAGATAATTGTTTTAATTATCTGATCTTTCTTGTTCCGGAAAAGTCCTTAAATTTTCATGACCTTATGTAGATTTGTGTTGCCTTCCATCCTATGATTAATCTCATTTTTCTTCTCTAGTACCCTGTCCATCTCTATTCATTTTTTTGCTCAAGAAACAATCTATCTACTTCCTTCACACCATCATCATCTCATCTGACAATTTTGTAGGAAACCATTTTTTAACTAAAGTTTATTTCCTTTCAATTAGCTTATTAAATTTAATTAACACCATGGTTTTTCAATCAGAGCTAGTAGAGCTGTGATAGGAAGTACTTTTGGCCAGATTTTTAGTGCCAACAATTTTGAAGATGCATGATGCTACCTTTAAAATATTGTGATAAAAATTGTAACTGTAAAGTGAAAAACAGTTGGAGCATCATACTATTTGCATTTATGTGAAGTGTGTGTGTGTGTTTAAAGAAAATTTGGTTTCAGCAGGATATCTGCATAGTATCACATCTAAGAACCTGAGAAAAGTATTAATTCTGGCTCAGTCTGACACCATACCATCTGTGCTATTGGAAAGAAAGTCCAGAAAACATGTCCATGCCGAATAGATAATGTGGAGACAGGGTAATATGTGTCTTACTTCCACTAGTAGACCAAGGAAGCACCAATTAAGTATTTACTATCTGACCAATATCCCCTAATTATCCCCTAATTACCACTGTTTTGCAAAGAAGCTCTATCAGCAAGATGAGTGAGGTTAATTGGTTTTAATCATCACAGCAAATTTAAGCAGGGTTGTAATGGGTTAGGCTGCAATGTTGAATTGGTTGTTGATATACTTGTTGATCCTTGACAATAATACTTTTTTTTTAATCCAATCATTACAATGCAGAGTCCTTGGTGCTCTCTGATCTTGGTTGTTTGTTTGCAGACGTTTCATTACCCAACTAGGTAACATCATCAGATGCACTGATGGGTAATGAAACATCTGCAAGCAAACAACCAAGCTCAGAAAGCACCAAGGACTCCAGAGTTCAACCCTGAACTACATATATTCTCTTCTATTGAAATTGTTACAATAAATACTGAACTGACAATCTAAAAATAGCATACAGGGAAGTATCCATACTAAAAAAAAAAGTTTAAGGATATTAACAGTAGTATAAACTGTAAAATAACTAAACTAAGCCAATCCAGCTAAAATCATATAAAAATAAATGACTTATTAAAGCCCAAGGAGGAGTCGTAACATGCATTTCACAAGTAGGAATGATGGAAAACATAAGAAGATCTCATACCATTTCATCAAAGTGATCTTGATGCTAAAGGTACAAGAAGGACCTGATTTTGAAAAGGAAAAACCATATTTGACTAAATGTGGCTGCAGTCAGCTGTATGATAAAGCCCCATCTGAGCTGGTCTCTCCAGTTCAATTTGAAGTTCTCCACACCTGAAATGCATTTTAGTCCTTGCCTCTTTTCAGGACTATTACACAACTTTCGAGATGGAGACTTGGAAGAATGGAGCAACTAAAAAGCCATCCATCGATTTCATTTTAGCCTTGACACAGAGAACCTGTTTGTGTGAGAAATATTCAAACCTCTGGAGCTAGGTGCGTCATTATTGGAGTTTTTTTGCTTTTTTATTTTCTTTTCCCCTCATCCTGCCAATCACGTTGGCTCAGCTGGACTGTTGTACTTGACATATGGTCATTTTGGCTGGAAAAATTAAGAAGTTGAAAAGCTTCAATCACAGGGTAATTTTGGAGGTAGTCCAGGGGCTAAAGTGGCTTTCTCATAAGGCAAAATCACTTTGGTTGTCCAAGTCTAAATTTGCCATGTCTATCCAAATTTCAATAAACATTTGGCAGAATATTCCAACATAAAAAAGAAGGCTAGTTAATGGAAAGCTTGCTTTTCCTCCCTGAGGGAATCATTTGAAATGGTGGGAAATGAATAGTTTGGTAGGAAAGGAGTATATAGCCCTTATTATATTTGAAGGCCAAAAAATTATTAATTGAGGAAATACATAAAGCTTCTGTAGCTGCCTGTAGCTCTGAAAGGTTTTTGACACAGTAGGGCTGTTTTAATTTCAGGCAGATTTTAGAAAGGAAGGAAAGAAGGAAGGAAGGAAGGAAGGAAGGAAGGAAGGAAGGAAGGAAGGAAGGAAGGAAGGAAGGAAGGAAGGAAGGAAGGAAGGTCAAGACATCACACAGTAGAGAAAAAACAGGGGAAAAAAGCTGAGAAGTAATGAAGAAAAATGAGCAAAATAGAAGTATAACAAGTAAAACAGTTTAAGAGGAGCGGGAAAACCTTCAGAGAATTAAGTTGTAACAGGAGAAAAGACCCTCAAACTAGAATACCACAATTTAAAAGAAAAAGACAAGGAAATCTTTATATCTTTTACAGTATATTGATTCTGGGGAAGGTACAGTATTTTGACATATGTGACGTATGTAGAATAAGAAATGAGGCCCAAACATTGAACAACGTGCACTGCATCTGAAAGAGATCACAAATTGCAAATAAATGTGATTGTCTCATCTAAATCCTCTCTGTCAGAGGCTGACCTGACAGACCAGCAGCCTGAAGATCCAGCAGGCAATTAAATGCCTACAGCCACTCCAGAGGACATGAATCTAAGCAGCTGAGACCCAATTTGGATAATAAGGGGCCAGATAGTGGCAAGGTGGCTAGTCTGAGAACACACTGGCAGCTCCACAAGGCAGAACAAAGACAATCAGCGTGTCTCCTTGAGAGTAGAGGACAGCAACTCCCTAAATCAAGCCATTCCAGCACCTGCAGCAATATAAGAGCAGCCTCCAGGTCCTTGGTCTTTTGTTGGAAACAATTATTTAGTTCCAGGTCTCTGTTCCTGCCTGTCTTGTTCCTTGGCCTGTATGACCTTTGGACCAGTCATTGGAATCTTTGGTTTTCCAACCCTGGACAGGTTCTTGTGGCTCTGAATCTGCCTCTCTCCTGCTTGCAGTTGTTCACAGCTCACATTACAAGGTAAGTGATGGCTTTTGTGAACTTTTCATGTCTAAAAATGTTATCTGGCTAATTATCCCCCCAATTCCTAGCTGTTATCAGGAAGCTTGCAGTACAGCCATAAAGCTTTTCAGAGTTGTCATTGCCTGTCTTTGGTCCTGTGTAGAGTAGCAAGAAATAGTATTTCAACAAGTTCACCTAGGTGGTTTGGTGTCCTGTTGCCTTCCCCCTGACATGTACAATTAGGATATAATTGCTTTTTCTTTGGGTTCTTGATGTTCTTTGAGCTTGGTCATTTTCAAACAGAAGTTTTATTACCAGGCTAGATAACATTATCAATGCATAGGAGAATGGAGTTTTCAAAAGCTGCTCTTTCCAGTCTTGGTTGGGATATGGGTTTTTCCTTGATTAAGATATTGTTTCTATATAATTGTTTATCTGGTACTATCTGTGTGTTGATTGCTATCTCTGTGCTCTGGGCTGTTTGTTTCTTTCTTTGACCTTTGGCTATCTTTTAAAAGGTATGTAGATGGGTGTGTGTCTATGTTTTGGTTGGTGGATGATTTGTTAGAATGCCAAGCTTCCAGAAATCCCTTAGCTTGGTCCAAAATTTCAACAGTGTCCTAGTTGAAATTGTGGCTGAATTTATCTATATGTTGAGATATTAAGGAAATTTCTTCATGTCTTCTGACAATTGATATTCATGGTTGTGTTCTGCCAATATTATACCTGTCTGTCTTGAATAGTGGATTTTATAGTCTTTACATTGCATATTGTAGATATTTCTTTCAGCTTGCTTAAGATGTGTTGGATGGATATTATTGGTTTGTGTGCTACAGTGATGCCAAGAAATTGTAGTATCCTGCTGTTTACCTCAGATGTTATTGATGTATGGGACAGATATACTTTTCATAGATTGCAATGGTTGTGTTATAACAGGTTGTGCAGCAAGGTACTTTTTAATGAAGTTGTGTTGGTATCTGTTGCATTGGAACCTGTTGTATTGGTAGTCTTTTTCCTCTTTGGTAGTTCTGGGTTACTACAGTATGAAGTGTGTGTAGGAAGATAGTCTCTGAGTTTGGCTATCAAGAACCCAACAATTAAACCTTGAGCATGTATGTTCACTACTAGTGCTTTTTCTTTATTGAAAGAAAGCAAAAGTTGACCAGCTTCCAGCTCAGCAGACCATTTTATGGAAGATACAAAACTGAATTAAATGTTACCTTATGATTTTTAATAAAATGAATGCTTTTTCATGATGAAGCTTATGATTATGTTGTAGATGACTCCTGTTTTTTCTTCTTGGGCTACTGGGTCTTTTGGTTTACTTAAAATGTTTTGGAAGGCTTTATTTGTGTGCCACAGTGATGCCATGTGGTTGCTATAGTCTGTTGGTTGTTTCTGATGTATGACAATGCTATCCTTTTCTTAGCTTGTGTTGGTTGTGTTATAGTGGGTTGAGTGGTCAGGCACTTTTTGATAAAGTTGTTTGGGTATCCATTTTTTTTTGGAAGATATTGTATAGGCATTCTGTTTCCTTTTTCTGTTGTTCTGGTTTGCTGCAGTGCATTTGTGCTAATCTCTTCTATTAGAATGCTGAAGTGCTGCCCAAAATGCTGGATTGGTTTAATTCTGAAATGAGATACTTTATCCTAAATCAGATTGTTTGTAACTTAGTTTTCTTATGGTTATATCTGAAACAAATGTTGTAACATCAACATCTATGAGTTGGCAACATCATATAATGATGTTGAAACAGAAACCCAAGAGAATGTAAGACAGATAATCATACCACAAACTAGAAGGACATGGAAACAGAACCAACTGAAAGCAGAAGACAGAGCAGCCCTCAAAAACCTAAAGATGGACCAAACTATCATCCTCCTCCCAGCAGACAAAGGCCACACCACCATCATTATGGACAGATCACAATATATACAAAAAGCCAAAGATTTACTTGAGGACAAAGAAACCTACAGCCCACTAAACACCAATCCTATACAGTAACTGGACAACCAGGTCAAAAGAATCCTCAACAACTTAACCAAGAAAGGTCAGATCACAAAAGAAGAACAGAGGCAGATGAAAAGCAGTGGACCCATCATCCCATGCTTCTACAGATGCCTCGCTCAAAATACACAAGCCCGACATACCACTCCGTCCAATTGTATCATTACCAGGGATACCCACATACAACATAGCTAAAGAACTTACAATAAAATTTGGGCATCTCACAGAGGAGAGTGAATACTCTATCAACTCCCCACTACAGTGCCTCCAGAAAATCAAAGACCTAAAAATAGATGAAGATGAAATTATGGTGTCATTTGATGTCACTGCACTCTTTACATCCATAGACCAAGCACTAGCAATTGAATCCATGGCAGCAGTTCTATGTAACACGCCTGACCTAACTAGATATACCAAGATAAAAATACCCAGAATCATGGACTTCATCAACCTCTGCCTCACCACCTACTTTCAGTTTGATGGACAAATATACCAAAAAATCAAAGGAAAACCTATGGGATCACCACTCTCAGGACTCATAGCAGAGATAGTAATGCAAAGTCTAGAAAGGATAGCACTCCCACACATACAACCCAAAGTATGGATCCGGTATGTAGATGACACCTTCGTCATAATAAAAAAGGATCAACTGGAGGAAACACATGGAACCATCAACATCTTCAAAGGAATAAAATTCACAAGGGAAGAAGGAAACAACAACACACTACCTTTCTTGGACATCCTCATCAGTAGAGGAAATGATGGCATTCTAGAAACACAAGTCTAACAGAAATCTACCCACACTAACCAAGTGCTCCACTACCAAAGCAATAACCCAACCTCCCACAAGAGGAGCTGTGTAAGAACGCTATTCACATGAGTACAAACACACTACAGTAACCCAGAACACCAGAAAAAGGAAATAGAACACTTATATAGCATCTTCCAGCAAAATGGATACACACGGAACTTTATCAAAAAGTGCCTGACCACTCCAACCCACCACAGCGGAACCAACAGAAGCTATGAAAAGGATTACACTGCCATACATCAGAAACGTCTCAGAAACTACTAATAGACTGTGTGCTATGTGATGCTGTGTGGTTGTAACAAACCAACGAAAACCCTTCAGAACATCATAAGTAAACCAAAAGATCCAGTAGCCGAAGGAGAAAAAACAGGAGTTATCTACAACATACAGTGTAAGGACTGTAACAGCCACTATGTAGGATAGACGGGCAGAAGACTAGCGGAACGCATCCATGAACACCAACTAGCAGTCAGAAGACATGATGAAAACTCCTTAATCCCACAACGCATGGACAGACTTAGCCATACTTTCAACTGGGAAACCGTGAGCATCTTAAACCAAGCCAAATCCAAAAATGCTAGAGAAATCCTGGAAGCTTGGCACTCAGACAAAGCAGCCATCAACAGACACATAGTGGTAAACAACTTTTACATACCATTCATAAGAGACAATAGAAAAGCCAGAAGACAAGAACACCTCCTTGCCAGCAATCAACAACCAGATAGGGAAAGATTAACAGCAAGATTAGCAGCAGAGGAGCAATCAAACAACACAATAGACCCTAATCAAGGAACTATTAACTCAGTCAAGCAAGCAAGCAGCAAACAACAACCCAATCAAGATTCTACCAAGAAGAGTACAACACCCCCACCAACACAGGCAGGACAAGCCTGGGTATATAAACAGAGAGCAAGTTCCACTCCCTTTTCGCACTGAACATATTGCCTAGCCTGGCAATGAAACGTCTGCAAGAAAACAACAAGGCTCAGAGAGCACCAAGGACTCCACACATCATATAATTTCTACCCAACGCTGATATTATCAGGTTTACATGTCCTGAAAAAAAGGAAAGGCTTGGCCTTTCCAAAGGTGGAAGCCTTCCACCCAAGGGACTATTTTCAGAGAAAAGTGGTCAAAGTAGGTTAAGGTAGCCATTCATGACTTTTAAAGCAATGACACTTTTGCTTGAAAAGGCACCAGGCTTCTTTAATCAATGCAAGAGAAGGTGTTGTGCTAATCCAGGGCCCAAAACACTTCTTCCTTAGCATTTTCAAACTAGGCACCACTCTAATATACATTTGTCCCATTTGCACATTCACATATTGAAAGAAGCAAATTGTTATAGAGGGAAGGTGTAGTCATATTGTTGGGAACAGTGATCAGTAATTCATTGCTGCCCTTCTTTGCTGAAAGGAATAGAGCAGATTTAGGGGTAACTATGGATTGAAAGGTTTAACATCTCTCCTAAACTGTTCAGGTAATTGACAATTACAACTTTGTCAGAAGAAAAAAATCAGGGCCAGGAATGTGAAAATGCCTATTTCGAGTGTTCAATGAAGCCTATAGACTTCAAAGAAGGTTGCCTTGTTTTCCTGTTGTTGTTTATTCATTCAGTCGCTTCCGACTCTTCGTGTCTTCATGGACCAGCCCACGCCAGAGCTTCCTGTCGGCCGTCACCATCCCCAGCTCCCCCATGGTTGAGTCTGTCACCTCCAGAATATCATCCATCCATCTTGCCCTTGGTCGGCCCCTCTTCCTTTTGCCTTCCACTTTCCCTAGCATCAGCTTCTTCTCCAGGGTATGCTGTCTTCTCATTAAGTGGCCAAAGTACTTCAGTTTTGCCTTTAATATCATTCCCTCAAGTGAGCAGTCTGGCTTTATTTCCTGGAGTATGGACTGGTTTGATCTTTTTGCAGTCCAAGGCACTCTCAGAATTTTCCTCCAACACCACAGTTCAAAAGCATCTATCTTCCTTCGCTTAGCCTTCCTTGTGGTCCAGCTCTCACAGCCATAGGTTACTACAGGGAATACCATTGCTTTGACTATGCGGACCGTTGTTGTCAGTGTGATGTCTCTGCTCTTAACTATTTTATCAATATTTGCCATTGCTCTCCTCCCAAGAAGTAGACGTCTTCTGATTTCCTGGCTGCAGTCAGCGTCTGCAGTAATCTTTGCGCCTAGAAATACAAAGTCTGTCACTGCCTCCACTTTTTCTCCCTCTATTTGCCAGTTATCAATCAAGCTGGTTGCCATAATCTTGGTTTTTTTGAGGTTTAACTGCAACCCAGCTTTTGCACTTTCTTCTTTCACCTTCGTCATAAGGCTCCTCAACTCCTCCTCGCTTTCAGCCATCAAAGTGGTATCATCTGCATATCTAAGATTGTTAATGTTTCTTCCAGCGATTTTAACTCCAGCCTTGGATTCCTCAAGCCCAGCACGTCGCATGATGTGTTCTGCGTACAGGTTGAATAGGTAGGTTGAGAGTATACAGCCCTGCCGTACTCCTTTTCCAATCTTAAACCAGTCCGTTGTTCCGTGCTCTGTTCTTACCGTTGCTACTTGGTCGTTATACAGATTCCTCAGGAGGCAGACAGGATGACTTGGTATCCCCATACCACCAAGAACTTGCCACAATTTGTTATGATCCACACAGTCAAAGGCTTTAGAATAGTCAATAAAACAAAAATAGATCTTTTTCTGAAACTCCCTGGCTTTCTCCATTATCCAGCGGATATTGGCAATTTGGTCTCTAGTTCCTCTGCCTTTTCTAAACCCAGCTTGTACATCTGGCAATTCTCGCTCCATGAATTGCTTGAGTCTACCTTGCAAGATCTTGAGCATTACCTTACTGGCATGTGAAATAAGTGCCACTGTTCGATAGTTTGAACATTCTTTAGTGGTTCCCTTTTTTGGTATGGGGATATGAGTTGCTTTTTTCCAATCTGATGGCCATTATTGTGTTTTCCAAATTTGCTGACATATGGCATGCATCACCTTGACAGCATCATCTTGTAAGATTTTAAACAGTTCAGCTGGGATACCGTCGTCTCCTGCTGCCTTGTTATTAGCAATGCTTCTTAAGGCCCATTCAACCTCACTCTTCAGGATGTCTGGCTCTAACTCACTGACCACACCGTCAAAGCTATCTCCAATATTATTATCCTTCCTATACAGATCTTCCGTATATTCTTGCCACCTTTTCTTTTTTTTTAACAAATTTTATTAGGTTTTAAATTTACATAGATAAAAGCTTGAAACCGAGAGGAAAATGGAAATACAAATTAAGAAAAAGGAAAAGATAAAAAAGTGTAGTAAAGTAAAAAAGAAAAGAGATAAAGCTGAAACATAGAATTTAGTCAACTTTCGATTTGTATCTGGTCATGATATTTTAACAATTTTATCTTACATGCTAGGTCTATATAAAACATTAAAGAATATTTCTTGTCTATTACATCAATATACTTTAATCTTCAAATCCCCATATAAGCGTTGTTCCTTCCGCATTTTGTAAATAATCAGTTAGTGGTTTCCATTCTTTAAGAAAATAATAATTTGAATTTTCTTTTAATAAACATGTCAGTTTATCATTCTCTGCATTATCCATCAATTTTAACATCCAATCTTGTATCGTAGGCGATATTTGGTTTTTCCAATTTTGTGCATATATAAGTCTTGCTGCTGTAATCATGTATGGCATAATTCTTGTAAATTGCTTCCTGGGTTGTCCATCAATTATTCCCAAGAAAAAAAATTCTGGTTTAAATGGAACGCGAATTTTTAATATATTTTGCATCAATAAATATATTGTCCAAAATTTCTTTTCAATCTCACATGTCCACCACATATGGTAAAAAGACCCCTCTTTTTTTTTACATTTCCAAGATAAGTTGGAAACATTCCCATACATTTTAGAAAGGTTTTGTGGGGTCATATACCATCTATACATCATCTTATAAAAATTTTCTTTTAAATTATAGCACAAAGTAAATTTTAGTCCTTTGGTCCACATATCTTCCCATTGTTGCATTTGAATGTTATGACCAATATTTTTAGCCCATTTAATCATACAATCTTTAACTTGTTCCTCTACCATTTCACCTTTTAATAATAATTTATACATTTTGCAATTAGATGATCGTCTGTCTCACATAATTGTAACTCAAATTCTGATTTGGTTTGTTCGAATTCAAAGTCTTTCTTATCAAATTTAAATTTCTCAACGAGCTGCATATATGAAAGCCATTGAAAAGTATGTCCCTCTGATGTCAATTCTTCAATTGATTTAATTATATATTGTCCTTGTTCTTTCTTTAAAAAGTCTTTGTAGGTTAACCATTTATCTTTATTTCTTACTTCTGTTCTGTAGAATGCTTCTTGTGTAGAAATCCATAAAGGTCTTTTATAACATAAGATTAATTTATATTTGTTCCAGATTCTTAACAAGGATCTTCTAATATAGTGGTTTTTAAAGTACACATTAACTTTAACTTTATCATACCACAAATATCCATGCCATCCATATCTTAATTCATGTCTTTCCAAATTCAATAATTCTTCATTTTTCAAAACTATCCATTCTTTAATCCAAACCAAGCAACAAACAGCATAATATAATTTCAAATCCGGCAGACCTAGTCCTCCTCTTTCTTTAGAGTCTTGCAAGACTTTAGATTTTACTCTTGTTTTTTTCCCTTGCCAAATAAACTTAGAAATGTCTCGCTGCCATTGTTTAAAAGGTTCTTCTGATGCCAATATAGGTAACGTTTGAAAAAGATATAAAATTCTTGACAAAACATTCATTTTGATTGCTGAAATTCTACTTAATAATGATAATTGCAATTTTTCCCAATGTTCCAAATCTTTTTTAATATCCATCCAAAGTGGGATATAGTTATTCTTAAAGAACTTAACATTTTTAGCTGTTAAATATACTCCCAAATATTTTACTTTTTCTTCCATTGAATATCCTGTTATTTCTTTCAATTTCTCTTGTTGGTTATAGTCCATATTTTTAGTCAAAACTTTTGTCTTCTGTAGATTCACTTTGAACCCTGCTAGCAACCTAAAGTCTCTTAGTTTCTGTATTAATATTTCAATTCCTTCTAGTGGATTCTCCAAGGTAATGACTAGGTCGTCAGCAAAGGCTCTCAGTTTATAAACATCTTTTTTAACTTTGATACCATGGATACCATAATCTTGTCTAATATCTCTAAGTAAAACCTCTAATACCAATATAAACAAAAGTGGAGATAATGGACAACCTTGTCTAGTGCCTTTTTGGATTTCACATGGCTTACTAAATTCTCCATTAACAATTATTTTGGCAAATTGTGGAGTATATATTGATTTAATCCATTTTATAAAATTTCCTCCAAAATTCATGTTTTCCAGTACTTTGAACATAAAAGGCCAATTTAAGTTGTCAAAGGCTTTTTCAGCGTCAATAAATATCAAGGCAGCTTGTTTATCATAATGTTGTTCCAAGTATTCAATTACGTCTAATATGTTTCGGACATTGTCTCGGATTTGCCTCTTGGGTAAGAAACCAGCTTGGTCTTGATCAATAAAATCCTTCAGTATATTCTTCATTCTTTCTGCTAATATTGTTGTAAATATCTTATAATCGTTATTCAATAAAGATATTGGTCTGTAATTTTTAGTTAATGTTAATTCCTGTTGTTCTTTGGGGATCAATGTTATACGTGCTTCTTTCCAAGTTTCTGGCATGGTTCCTGTTTCCAAGATAGAATTCATAGTCTTCTGCAAAGGTAGGCATAAATCCTCTTCAAAACATTTATAATAGGCTGCTGACAATCCATCCGGTCCAGGAGCTTTTCCACTACTAATTTTCTTAAAAGCTTTTATCAATTCTTCTTTTGTTATAACATTATTTAATGTCAATCTTTGTTGGTCATTAAGAACAGTTAGTTTTTGTTTATTTAAGTATTCTTCAATCTCATCCAAATTAACATCTTGTTTTTTATATAATTTAGAATAATAGTCATGAAAGGCTTTTTGAATGTCCATATTATTCACCAAGGTTTTTCCTTCATGTTGAATATTAGTAATTAAATTATTTTGTCTTTGTTTCCTCAATTTGTAATCCAGCCATCTACCTGGTTTATTTGCATGTTCAAGATATTTTTGTTTTGTAAATTTCATTTGAGTCTCTATCTCTTGAGTTAGTATCATTGATATTTGCTTTTGTAAAAATTTAATTTGAGTGAGCAAAGTGTCATCCATTGGTTTATCTCTCAAATCTAACTCTTTACTTTTAATTTCATCTAAAATCAATTGAATTCTTTTTTGTTTTTTCTTCCTCATTTGAGCATTATATTGAATAAAGTAACCCCTCATATATGCTTTACTGGCTTCCCATACAGTTTGAATATTAGTACCTTTGTTCAAATTAAACTGAAAATATTCTCTTAATTTTTTTTTACATACATCAACTACATCATTATTCCGTAATAGCGATTCATTCAATCTCCATCTAAATACACTCCGTTTCCCTTTAAGAGTCAACATTACTGGATTATGATCTGAAAAAGCCTTAGGTAATATATCAACTTTGCTAATATCCATCATCAAGTTTTTAGATACAAAAATCATATCTATTCTAGAATGTGATTTAAATCTCTCTGAATAATATGTAAATTCTCTGTAAGTCCCATTCATACATCTCCAAATGTCTTGTAAATCCAACATCTCTTTCAAGTCGAAAAATGTTTGTGGCAATTTTCCCTGTGTTTGCTTCACTTCTTTTTGTGATTGTCTATCCAGTCTAGGGTAAATTACCCCATTCCAATCCCCCATAAAACACCAATTATCATATGTTAAGTCCAAAAGTTTATCCATCAAGTTTTTATAAAATACTCCTTTATCCATGTTCGGTGCATAAAGTCCAACTATCAGTGTTTTAGTTCCTTGTATGTTAATTTCTACTACAATATATCGACCTTCTTCATCCGCAAATATCAATTTTGGGTTTAACTTTGGTTGTACATATAAAACTACCCCTTTAGTTTTTTTATATCCAGCCGAAATAAATTCTTCTCCAAGCTGTTTTTGAATCAAATATTTAGTGTCTTTTTTTACAAATATGAGTCTCTTGTAAACAACTTATGTCCAATTTCTGTTTTTTCAAAAAATGAAATATCTTTCTTCTTTTCTGTGGAGAGTTAGCTCCATTAATGTTCCATGTCAGGTATTTATATTCCATTGGCATTTAATTCTTTAAAATCCCTCTGTTAAGTCCACACCTGTAGCTCCCTTCTCAGATAGATCTTCAGTCTTCTCTTTGTCTTTCAATGTTTCTCCTCCTTTTGTCAATTCTCCTTCTGGTAAACCCATTTCTTTCTTATATTTCTCTAAAAAGGCTTTTGCTTTTAAAATGGAAGTTATTTTAAATCTCTGTCCTTTGAACTCAAATGATACGCCTTCCAATTTTTCCCATCTAAATGAAATACTATGTTGCCTTAATTTATCTGTAAGGAAAAAATAATCTTTTCTTTTCCTTAATGTTCTCAAAGGGATTTCTTTTAATACAATTATTTCCTTCCCTTCTATATTTAATCTAGTATTATAATGTTTCCTTAAAATTTGTTCTTTTGTCACTTTTCTTACAAAATATATCAATATGTCTCTAGGGACTTTTATTTCTTTAGCATAACGTGAATTTACTCTAAATATCTTGTCTATCTCCAAATCTAAATCTTGTTCTCTTATCTCCAAGAATTTAGCCAATTCAAAAATCATCCTTTCTCTCATATCTTCATCTGCTTGTTCTGGAACTGCTCTAAATCTCAAGATGTGCTCTTTCTCTCTCATTTCTGCTAAGGCTGTAATGTCTAGATTATGTTCAATCTCTTTAATGGCATATTCTGATTTATCTTCTATTTTTTTCATCTGGCTTTGCGTATCTTTAGTTCTCCTGACAGAGAATTGACCACTTCCTTGACTGTTTGAATTTCTTTTTTAAAAACTTGCTTAATCTCTCGGGTTATTTCTTTCTTCATATCGTCCTTTTTTTTGTCTAATGCTGTAATCTGATCTTCCATCTGTTTCGTGGAGTCATCCATTTTCTTATTTAATGCTGTATTCTGATCTTCCATCTGCTTCGCAGAGACATCCATTTTCTTATTTAGTGCTGCAACAGCTTCTAATATCTAATATCTTCTAATATCTTTTTCATTTCTGGTAATAAAGTTTCTGAGGCAGATGTAGCAGGTGTAGCAGAATCAATAGGTAATCCTCCAGTCTCCTTCTTCTTCTCTTTCTCCCTCAATTTCATTCCGAAAGATGCCATAGCCCTGCAAAAAAAAAAGAGAAAAGGGAGAAAAGGGGAAGAAAACACCATACAACAATAATTATTTAAAAAAAGGGGAAAAAATTAAAAAAATTAACAGTTAATAAAAGGAAAAAGGAAAAAGGAAAAAAGCAAATATCCAAAAAGTTATAAAAAAAAATTAAAGAAAGCTCCTTTAAATTTTTTCCTTAGTTCATTTATAATCCCTTATATATAAAAATCCACAGTG
The DNA here is from genome assembly GCA_023362775.1 of Charina bottae. Classification (NCBI taxonomy): domain Eukaryota; kingdom Metazoa; phylum Chordata; class Lepidosauria; order Squamata; family Charinaidae; genus Charina; species Charina bottae. The sequence goes on along the minus strand of JALMGJ010000019.1, from coordinate 3,202,003 downwards.
TTTCAAACACCTAAGATAAAAGCCAGTAGGACTTTTTGTTCTTCTGTAGTCAAAATCAAAGATAAGAATAGTAAATATTCCCAGGGTTTCACCTTCCCACTTGTAATTCTTCAATCCAACCACAAGTCAAAGAGAAAAAATATTACTAGAAAGATATAAAAAAGCCTCTACTTTCCATAATAATCCAATAATCCAAATTAAACGTTGAATAACTTGACTTTTTCCAAAAAAAATAAATCCAAACAGGGTTCAAAATTCAGAAAGAAGAGGAACTTATATATATAAAAGAAGATTTAATAGAGTTCTTTTTTTTCCTTTTCAGGCAGCAGTCTCAACATCAAAGTCTTAAAAAATAAAGTATTAATCACTCCATTTAAATCCAGTCTTTAATATAATATTCCAGAAAGCAAAAAAGAAAAATACCAATAATTGTCCATAAGTAAGAAACTCAAGCCAAACTGAAAATAGTAATAAAAGTCACTTTCACTTGTAACAAAGCCACTTAACTTTCTTTTCCCACCGTTTAATCTTCCTTTAACAAGAAAAAAAATGTAACACCAGCAAGTATAAATCAAGTCCAGATACAGATCTTAGCACTTAATTAGAGAAATAATATTTAAGAGTAAATAAAAAGTGTCTAAAAGCCTGATGGGGCAGCTACTTATCTTTTTTAGAATCACGGCTGCTGCAGAGCTCCATTTTTTTTCCCCAGTCCCCTTTCATTGCTCCAATCTCCCTTTTCCCGTGGTGGAAATTACGGGGGTCGGGGGAGAGCAGTTACTCTGGGGACCCCTTGTGGTTAATCTTCTGATCACACTCTCTTCGAGTGCGATTTTCAGCAATTTTCTTCTCCCAAATCGCCTCAAACAGCTTAACCGTGGAATCGAGGCTGGGAGCCTCGTTTCTTCGCTGCACTCCGATCAGTACCCGGAAGTGAAAGTGCTTGCCACCTTTTCTTGATCTCTTCTGCTTCTGTTAGGTCCTTACCATCTTTGTTTTTGATCATACCCATTTTTGCCTGGAATTTACCTCCGATGTTTCTAATTTTCTGGAAGACGTCTCTTGTCCTTCCTATTCTATTGTTTTCTTCCACTTCCGCACATTGCTTGTTTAAAAATAATTCCTTATCTCTTCTGGCTAACCTCTGGAATTTTGCATTTAATTGGACATATCTCCCCCTCTCACTGTTGCTTTTGCTTTCCTTCTTTCTTGGGCTACTTCCAGTGTCTCAGCAGACACGTTTTTTGTTGCCGCCTCCTGAACAATGTTGCGAACTTCTGTCCATAGTTCTTCCGGGACCCTATCTACTAAATCTAGTCCCTTAAATCTATTCTTCACCTCCACTGCATATTCCTTAGGAATATTAGTGAGCTCATATCTAACTGATCTGTGGGTCTTCCCTATTCTCTTTAGTCTGATTCTAAATTTTGCAATAAGGAGTCCGTGATCTGAACTACAGTCAGCTCCAGGTCTTGTTTTTACCGACTGTATAGATGTCCGCCACCTTTGGCTGCAAAGGATGTAGTCAATCTGATTTCGATGTCGACCATCTGGTGAAGTCCATGTATAAAGTCGTCTTTTAGGTTGTTGGAAGAGAGTGTTTGTTATGCAAGAGAGTGTTATGCAAACACTCTCTTATTTTCCTAGCTTTGATCAATTATTGTATCAGCCAATTCCAGTGATGCTTTAACTTGGATTTCTGTACTGAACAGGAAGTTGGATTCAGTAACCCAAATGCACCTTCCAAGTCCATGATTTTGTTTCTCTGCATAATTTTGCATATAAAGAATTGGGAATGGTTGGAAATCTCTCTCTGTGATCAGTCATTAAAACCATACTGGGAAGAATTCCCCAAAGATCACTGATGGAATTCAAGTTGGGTTTTTCTTTAATTTTATTTTTTGTTTCATCTGGATAGATATCAAACCTTTCAAAGGCAAGTTCAATGTACTGAAAGCCAACACAAGTAGGTAGGGAGAGAGAAAGAGAAAATAAACTCTGTTTTCGAATATTTATTTATTTAATTAAATTTATATAACCGCCCATCTCCCCCAACGGGGAACTCTGAAATATCTGAAAACTGTTTATGGAGATATACAATTCAAGGGCTTTTAAAATTCAAGCTTTCTCTCTGATTTTGCTGTGTTTGGATCCCCCCCCCCCAATTACACTACTTTATGTTCATGATATTTCTTATACTTTCACCTTTCTTATATTGTCAGATTGTATTGGTTGTCAAAACCACACCTTGTCTTTCAGTGGTATGATGTGTGTGGAAACACATCTGTTGTACATGGAAGATATTTGGTTGTCATGAAATGAGAAGGCTGTCAACATCCTTCCATGGCTGTCAACATTGTCCAGTTCAGTGCTTCCATTCTGTTCTTATGTCCCGAGCACCACGTTCCTGAAATTGTTTTCAGTCTTTCGTGGTCAGATATAATCAGTAGTTGAACTGAACACTGAGCATGCTTTATTTTCTATTTGAGGCCTGTTTCTGACATCTTGCATGCTTATCAAGATACAGTATTCATGTTTTACCATTTGTCACAGTCGCTTTCATCCATGAAGTGAAGACGGATACATCTAAAAAGAGGAGAGGGAGCTTCTTAAGAAGGCTATTTAGAAAAATGTAATAGGGATTGAATAAACTTTTTTGTCGTCTTTACCTGATTCATCTAAATAAATAAGTATCTCATAGCCAAGTATTGATAGCTGATGTATTTGTCTGTGTACCTGCTGGCTGTGTTTGAGGCGGAGGAAATGCTGGAGCTGGGAAATCCAAGTTCAAATCTACCTCAGTCATGGAAACCGCCTAAGTAATTTTGAGTTAGTCACTTTCATCCAGTCTATCCTACTTCATAGGCTTGTTCTTGTGTGGAAAAATAGAAAAGTCTTATATACACTGTCTAGAATTCCTGGAGGAAAGGTGGGAAATTAAAACAAATAATTATTATGGATTGGTCATAAGTTGAGCAAGCCTGTCCTGTACATTTTAAATTGGAATATCTTTTCAGATTTCACTAAGAAGAGGAGTGTGGGAGATCCACAATGTGTTAAAGTCCTTGTTTATATTAAGTTTATTTATTTATTATTTAAATTTGTCCCCGTCGATCTCCCCGAATAGGGGAGTCTGGGCGGTTACAAATATATACAGTATAATCCATAAAAGCGCATATAATATAAATATATTAATATTTATATAATTAATATAATATAATTATATAATTATATTAGTTTATATAATAATTATTTATTATTTATTATTATTATTTCTAACTTATATCACCGCCCATCTCCCCCCACAAGGGGACTCTGGGCGGTTTACAATAAAGTCAGCGATTAAAAACATATAAAATACTTTATACAATCAATTAAAAATATAAAAATATAAAAATATAAAATCCAAGAGGCTGTATCTGATATTTACGAACCGGACTGAACTTTATGGTGCGAGCCATCTCCAGGAAGAGCTATTACTCATCCCGTCCCAGGCGAGGTGGCAGAGCCAGGTTTTCAGTTGTTTCCTGAAGGTCAGGAGTGTGGGGGCTAGCCTCACCTCAAGGGGCAAGATGTTCCAAAGGGCGGGTGCTACGGCAGAGAAGGCACGCCTCCTGGATCCCGCTAGATGAAATTCTTTTACTGATGGGATCCGTAGCATGCCCTCTCTGCATGACCGGGTGGGGCGGGTCGATACTCTGGGGATGAGGCGGTCTCTAAGGTAACCTGGTCCCATGCCATGTAGGGCTTTAAAGGTAACAACCAACACCTTGAATTGGACCCGGAAGCAAACTGGTAACCAGTGCAGTTCACGCAGCAGAGGTGTCACGTGTGCCGATCTTGGGGCACACATAACTGCGCGCGCAGCCGCATTCTGGACCAGCTGAAGCTTCCGGATATTCTTCAAGGGTAGCCCCATGTAGAGTGCATTGCAATAGTCTATATGGGAGATGACCAGGGCATGAGTGACTGTACGGAGGGCATCTCGGTCCAGGAAAGGGCGAAGCTGGCGTACAACTCGAAGTTGCACAAAAGCCCTTCTGGCCACGACTGCCACCTGCTCTTCAAGCAGGAGTCGTGAGTCCAGAAGGACCCCCAGATTCCGCACTGAGTCTGAACGGGGTAGTGCCACCCCGTCCAGATCTAAAGATGACAACTCCTTGGATCCCGAGGCGCCATCAATCCACAGCCACTCCGTCTTGCCAGGGTTCAGCTGAAGCCTGTTGTTCCCCATCCAGACCCCCACAGCCTCCAGGCACTGAGAAAGGGCAGAAACTGCATCACTTAACTCACCCGGGATGGAGATATATAGTTGAGTATCATCAGCATACTGATGATACCTCATCCCGTGTTGGCGGATGATCTCACCCAGCGGTTTCATGTAGATATTAAATAGGAGAGGGGAGAGAACCGAGCCCTGCGGCACCCCACGAAGTAGGGGCCGAGGGTCGGACCTCTCATCTCCTATCACCACCGATTGGGACCGGTCTCGGAGGAAGGAGGCGAACCAGCGCAAGACTACGCCGCCCAACCCCAACTCTCCGAGCCGCCCCAAAAGGATACCATGGTCGATGGTATCGAAAGCCGCTGAGAGGTCAAGAAGAGCCAGGATGGATGCACTGCCTCCATCCCGCTCTCGCCAGAGATCATCTGTAAGTGCGACCAATGCAGTCTCTACCCCATATCCCGGCCTGAATCCTGACTGGAAGGGGTCCAGATAATCCGTATCATCCAGAATCCTCTGGAGCTGTAATGCCACGACTTTCTCAACCACCTTCCCTAAAAAGGGAAGGTGGGAGACGGGACGAAAATTGTCCAACACTGTAGGGTCCAGTGATGGCTTCTTGAGGAGGGGGTGCACCAGCGCCTCTTTAAAAGCAGCCGGAAACACTCCGTCTCCCAAGGATGTAGCAACCATCGCATGGACCCAGCCACATGTCACTTCACTGGCTGCTTTCACTAGCCAGGAAGGGCATGGGTCAAGATGACACGTAGTGGCCCTTACAGTCTGGAGGATCCTGTCCACTTCCTTGGGCTCAACAGGATCAAACTGTTCCCAGATAACCGGGCATAGACGTTCCCTTGGCATCTCCCCAGACCATGCACCACGCTTGGAGTCCAGCTTAGAACGAATCCGAGCGATTTTATCCGCCAGATGCTCCGAAAATTCCTCCGCACGGCCCTGAAGGTGGGTCATTGGGCCCACCTTACCCAGGAGAGATCGAGTAATCCTAAACAGGGCCGACGGGCGGCATTCTGCAGATGCAATAAGAGTGGAGAAATATTGCCGTTTCGCCACTCTTACCGCCACCAGGTAGGCCTTAACCGCGGCTCTAGCTAGTGTTCGGTCAGATTCGGTCTTTGTCTTCCTCCAGCGGTGCTCTAGACGTCTCTTAACCCTTTTCAAAACCCTCAATCCCTCCGTGAACCACGGGGAATATCGGGTCGAATGGGGCAAGAGAGGCCGCACAGGCGCGATCCTGTCCAAAGCCCCGGCCGCTTCCTTATTCCAGGCTGCGGCCAGAACCTCCGCTGGACCGTGCAAAAGATCCTCGGGTATAACCCCCAGCTCCCTCTGAAACCCTATCGGGTCCATTAGTCGCCGGGGGCGGACCAATCGAATAGGTCCAGCCTCCCTGCGGAGTGGGGCAGCATATGAGAATCTCAGGGCCACCAGGGCATGATCTGACCATGACAATGGGGAAAGATGTAACTCATCCCCCAGATCACCTTGCCATTGCTCCGACAAGAACACCAAGTCCGGAGTGAGGCCACTGTCTCGAGTCGGGTCCCGAATAATGTGAGTCAGGCCCATGGCTGCCATGGTGGCCATGAACTCCCGAGCCGCCTCTGAAGCCCGTCCCAGAGACGGCAGATTGAAGTCCCCCAGAACCATAAGCCTGGGGAACTCCACCGCCAACCCCGAGACGGCCTCCAGCAGCTCAGGCAGGGAGGTTGCTACGCAGCAACAGGCTGGTACAGCAGCAACACTCCCAACTGCTCTCGGGAACCCAACTTGAAAAACAGGGTCTCACATCCAGTTACTTGTGGAGCAGCGCCCCTGAAGGCTACCATCGACTCTCTGATAACAACTGCCACCCCTCCTCCCCTACCCCGAAGTCTCGGCTGGTGCCATACTTGAAACCCGGCCGGGCAGATCTCCGAGAGGGCAACCCCTCCTCCTACGCCCAGCCAGGTTTCAGTAATACACGCCAGGTCGGCCCCCTCCTCCGTGATCAAATCACATATGAGGGGGCCCTTGTTATTAACCGACCTGGCATTAAGCAACAACAGCCGGAATCCAGGGCCCTCGAGGATCTGTTGACCAGGGCCTAGATTTGAGCCTGGAGGGCCGGAACACGCCACCAGTAATAAACACCGGGGGCGTCTTCCCCAACGATGGGGAACTAATATAATTAGTTTATTTATAGTATAATATAGTATAGTATAGTATAATATAGTATAATATAATATAGTATAAATAAATAAATAAATAAATATTTATTTATAGTAATATAAATCTAATAAAATAAAAATAAAATAAAAAATATAAAAGTGTCTACTTTTTCTATTCTGTGTTAACCAGAAATATGTTATTAATCAAGGAAATGCCCTATGATGGTTTTCAAAAGGATTTTGGCTTATTTACATAGGTATTATATAAATGGAACCATAGGTAACTTAATAGAACCAGCAGTTTGGTGAAAAATATAGCAAGTCTTGAAATATAATATCACTTATCTTCTCACCACAAAGAGAGGGGTCCATAGATTATTCTAGTTTTTCATCAGTCCAGGACTTGGCCTGATGTGTCATAATAAAGCTCCCAACAGTCTATCATCTTCCAGGTGGCCACGTTTTCTGGAGCTGATGAGACTTGGAGTCCAGTACATCAGGAAATGCAACATTAATGTAGACTACCATAAGTGAACATGAATGACCTTGGACAGCCTTGAATTATAATATATGGGACAAACTGATTAAAAAACAACCTAATGTTTGTTCCCTAGAGAAGTTGCATCCTCTCCCTCATACTCTATATCAAAGCTTTCCAAACTTTTCATGTTGGTGACACACTGTTTTAGACATGCACCATTTTGTGACACACTCTTACAGCAGGGCACAAGGCAGGCACTAGGACCTGCGTGGAATCACAGCAGGTTTGGAGGCAGCCAGGCACAAGGCAGGCACTAGGACCTGCGTGGAATCACAGCAGGTTTGGAGGCAGCCAGGCACAAGGCAGGCACTAGGACCTGCGCGGAATCACAGCAGGTTTGGAGGCAGCCAGGCACAAGGCAGGCACTAGGACCTGCGTGGAGTCCTGGCAGGGCTCAGAGGCAGTAGCAGCCAGAACACACCCAGACACTGCAGCCGACACACTAATGTGTCCCGACACACAGTTTGGAAAGCTCTGCTCTATATACTGACAAAGAGATTGGTGCAGTGAGTAATCTTCTGTTTACAGTCTGAGGTCCACTAAAAGTAGATACTGAATCATAGATTCATCTATTATTAGCTAAAATCTCTGTCAAGTCACACTTAACTCCTATTACTTCATGGACAAGCCCATGTAGCTTTCTTGAGTAAAACAAAACAACAGCAAGAAAACCCTGAAGTGATTTGCTGTTGTCATTGTCTGAAAACCTTGGGGTTTCCAGGTCTAAACCCTGCTTATTCAAGATCTGTACTTCTAACTTGATTCTACCTTCTGCTGTGACTCTAGATGAAAGTGCCAATGTGGTTTCCTTGGCAGCTATACAGAAGGGATTTTCCTAGGAGGCTCCTTCCCACCCTCCAACAGCCTTGAGGGAAGCACAGTCTCATTCAGCTTTTCAAGATTAGCCAGTCAGCCATCCCCAATTTGTGCCTTTCCATCCCTGTTTCCATTCAGATTACCTAGAGCCTTTTAGGAAATTGGATGGGTCAACATTATTAACTTTTAATGAAAGATAATGAAAGTGAATATATTAAGTCTTAAGGAAACAGAATAGACAGTCATCCAGCAAGATCTATATTTATAACCAAGACCTGTGTATCTGAATTTTGCATATAACAGGTATGCATCAAATATTTTGATATTATGGACCACGTCTAATCTTTGTATCCAGTTTTCCAGTTGATGGGCTACAATAACCATGGAGCAGGTACTTGGTACACTATAAAAGTTTGATTTTAGCTGACAATTTTGAATTAGAATCTTTCCTTCCTTGCTTACAGAAATTGTGTACAGAAAAGCGAATTAACTGAGGGGCATACATGATTTTTTTAAAAAGAAAAGTTGTAAAGGAGTAGCATGTATTTTTCCCATAGGGGTAAATATCTGTCTTTTATTATACAATCCTTTCTCCATCAGGCTTCTAGAGCATACATTTAATCCCAGAGGACAACATCCAGATGTAATTACACAAATGGGTCTTTTTCAGATTAAGAACGTGGTGCTGGATCAGACCAAGGTTCATCTTGGTCCAAACTTTTGTTTTTCCCAGTGCCGCCCCCCCCCCCCCCCAAGCAAGAGATGGAGACCTACTCTTCTCCCACCATTGTTCCCCTTTATCTGGTATTTGGAGGCATGCTGATTGATCGATCAATTGCAACCAGGGAGGTTTCTGAGTGATGGAAAGATGTGCAACAAAAAGCAACTCTAGGGAGCATCAATGCAACCAGCTCAAAAACTCTATCCAAAAATGTTGTAAAGTAAGTCTCAGGCACCCTGAGAATAAAGTAGAAAAACAGAAGAAAACTTTTGAGAAATTGCAAGGGAGACTTTGACATGGTGTTGAGTTTTTGTTTTGGATTGGAAAGTTATCTGCCTGAAGAATAATCAGATTACATAAAATGCTGGCAGAATGTTGCTTTGCAACCTTAGTATATCCCCTGTGGCAGCTATTATCATGATCATTTCCATGGGATTATTCTAGCAGGGTGGCATCAGGTTGAGATGGAGCTGAATTTTAAGCAAAGGTTTATTTGCTTTTGTTTTAAGACACCTCGAAATCCTCCAGAATTCAAACCTGTTTGTTCATCTTGCAGCCTTAATAATACTCTGCCAATCAAATGTGAGTACAAATATTGCATTGTCAGTTTGGCTTTTGCTTAAGTGAATAATACATCCTGATCTATATTGCACTTGTATTAGTGAAGCTGCTGAGACTGTTTGGATGAAAGCTAAATAGTAACCATCTCAACTAAATCACAAATTACTTGAATTAGAATACAGATTTCTACAGATAATACCTACTTATTCACCAAGCAACTCCTCCTCCCCACCCCATGCTGGTTTGGTCTTGATTTCAATCCAACCTGCTCTTGAAACTAGCCATCATAGGACTCTTCTCAACTGCAAGAAATTCTGAGATATCTAATCCTCTTCAGGCAGGCCCAATAACATATGAGCTGTGAAAAGAAGATGGGGATGTTGGTCTTCTGCCCTTCCACCAACCATTCTATATTGATGGGAAAGATAACAGCATGAAATGTTATATTTCAAATAGAAGTTGGTCAGGTGAGGATTTTAATGGAACTCAGACGTTGGTCATGTCCCCAACCCACAATACCTCAAATAAGTCCTACCTGCCCACTTCAGTTAAGGAAGAAAGCAAAGCCATCTTCACATGGGTCTGTGTTTTACTGTCTACCACACCTTCACCTCCCAGCTTTGATTCCCGGTTGATGGATAAGTAGCGTGATCTGTTGAGTACTGCTAAAGCCACAGGTTGGCTTTCTGGGCGGCTCGGGTTGTTTCACTGGGCTGCTTTTGTCAAGCATTTGTGAAGGCCAGAAGATCTGAAATGAGGAAATTCAGGAAACAATGGATGGTGACGATGAAGTAGAAGAAAACAAGGAAGGGGAAAGTAGAAGTAGGAAAGTAAGAAAGGACAGAAACAATTGAGGTATGGTGTGATGGATACAGTGTGCCAGCTAGTCAAAGGGTCAACAAATTGAAAATTTCAACTGTCTGAAGCTCTTTTGAGGAAATGCCCTAGTTTTGTATGTTTGCCTGTATGAGATGCTGATCAATCTTCTGGCGCCATAAATGTTTTCTTCAGCTGGCTTAACAGTTTAATTCTGGGCAGAACAGTCCTTGTTTGATTAAGGAACAAAGAATAGGTAGGTGGCAGAAACACTGAGGGGAATCTGAACAACTGTTGGACTTTTCACTAATGCTAAAGGTAATTCTGTTTTAATTTGATCTCTTTCCCCCCCTCTCCCCCCCCATTTAATTCTTTTGCCAAATGTGGCAATAGCGAAAGGTCAGTGGATTTATCTATAATAGAACCTTAAGGGGATTTGGAATCCTTTTTTATCTTAGCAATTCCCCTTCTCAAAGAAATGACAGGTGGTAATTTTCAAATATACGTATGACATTTCAGTGACCTGTGGCAAACAAGGTCAGTAGGAAAGCTTGAATCACAAGAGGTGGGGTAGGAAGGAAGGCTGATAAGTGACAACAGTTCAGGATTCTGTTCAAGGTACTTTTGTAAGGTGTTTTTTTTAAAAGTAAATAACTGGATGTAAAGCTTTTAAAAAATCAATGGAACTTTTGGAAAGGCTTCCATAATATTTAGAAGGAAATGACTTCATGCCAGATTTGTTCTGTTGATTAGGTAAGTGCAATTCAGCCAAACTTAATATTTGTGGATAATATGAAAAAATAATTTAGACCCAGACACTTCAGTGCAATAATTATGAATTTGCTTATATTTCCCTTCCTTTTCCCCTCTCCCTTATACCCTTATTAATATGAATAATTTAATTGTCCCTGTGTTCTCAAAAAGCATTAGCATGAATTTTGGTGAGTCTTGGAATTAGGATGAGCATTTCTTTATGGATTGTTACAATTGAAAACCCACTGACCCATCCCAACATCTTTGAGAAAAGCTCTGAGGGAAGTTGTAGAACTTCTGTCTTTATGTGGCCGTGTTGGTAAGACTTTCACTTTCTATCCTTAATAATACGGTAGGCTTGGAAGATCTCACACCATTAATCAAAAGCAGTGTGTTCAGGAAAATAGAGGGGCAGACTAAAATTATGATGGTTGGAATATAGTGCTTTTGGAACAAGTTCGTCATTATGAAATCCTTTTACCAGAGAAGATTGGCAGGCCAAGTTATATTCATTTTTAGGGCAGTGGGGTTTTTTGTGTGTATCTAGTGTACACATTCTGTAAATTGTTTTGAATTGAAAAGTAGCTGCATTACATTAAAAAAAAAACTAAAGGTATTTTATTTGTCAGTGTCCATGCTGTTTCAATGCAGCTAGTCTGCAAAAGCTCAAACTTGAAAAGTTCAGCTTTTAAGTGGGAGACTACCGAGAAATACTGGGCTGAAGGCTAGACTGTGAAGTTTTTATCTATCTATCCCAAAAGTAGTCTATGACAACACATTCCATATTGTTGCCAGAAATATCTACTTAGATGTGTCCATTAAATTATCAGAAAAGGAGTTCAACACATAGGAGATTTTGTGCTGTTTAAAGGCAACCAATCCTGTGAATGGCTACACAGGAGTCAGTTGACACCTTACAACCATTTATCACTACACCACCAACTATCAAAACAGCAGCTTGTGGCAAGTCTGAAATTTCACTGAGGGTGAGCTGTAATGGGTAACTCTTAAATTGTACATACAACTGATAGTAACTTAATTCCTATCCCTTTGAGGGAGAACCCGGGTGGGCCAATATAATTAAATTCTTGAGCAAACATCATTCTTCCCCTCTTGAGGTTAAACAGTCAGGGTAGAGTTGCATGTAGATAAATAGGTACCACTTTGGTGGGTAGGTAACAGCATTCTGCATGCATTATGTCAGCCACATGACCGTGGAAGCATCTTCGGACAATGCTGGCTCTTCGGCTAACAAACGGAGATGAGCACCGGCCCCTAGAGTCAGACACAAATGCACAAATGTGTGGGGGGAAACATTACCTTTTTTAACATGCCTGTAATGGTTTAGGTCCCTGCCGATTGGCTGACTACTGCTGGGTATAATTACCATTTTTATTTTTCCCCTTTATTAGCTAGCAAAAAGAAGGATTTTCTTTCTTTTAGCTTTTTTCCTTTCTCCCTGGTTGTATTTGTGTTGGGGAGACGAGGGGGGGAAGGTAGATAAGCTGACTCCGGTACCAATGAAAACAATTACTGATATTTCATTCCAGACTGTCTGGGTTGGATATGGTAAGTCCAGTGGTGGTGGAAAAACCTTATATGGACCTTCCAGTTTCTATAGTAGCGTTGTCATCCAACAAAACTGTGCCATTTAAACCATTGGTTTTCATACCGCAAACAGAATATCTTGATAGCAGTCATGCAATACTCATATATATAAAAGGACTGACCAGTTAGGGATCCAAGCTGCATATCCACAGGTATTGGACAACATGTGAGTGAGTCTGGGAATGACTTCTACAATTCATGTGTTTGTCATAAGGTGTACCTTGAACCCAAAGCAATGTTTATCACATGTTATGCAGGGAATCAGTGAAGGAAATGTTTCTGGTGGGACTTGGAATCCTGAGTGGCTTCCCTTCTCTGGCTGTCACCACTGCCCATTCACTAGAGGTGGAGCAGAAGTCAACTGCTTCATCTCTTCATGTTCTTTAGCCCATGCATTATTCCTTCAGACCCCTCAGAGGCCATGGCTGTGTACAGATTTCCTGCCTGTGCCATCTATTGCCCTCGGGAGAAGTAGAGTACCATCCTGTCACAGTGTTGAAGTAAGCTCTAATTTCCAAAGTAGTCAACTACTATTTGTGGAAGGGAGTCATCTTCTCTGGTACCAAAACAAGGAATGAGAGCAGAAGACACAGAGAGGAGGGATTAGGTCAAGGTGGCTCTGACTGCAACTTTGTGGTTTTCATTTTTGTGGTGACCCTGTTTTGACACAGGCAATCATATTCCTAGCTTTTGACTTACTGCGAGATTGGCGTACAGCTATTTATCTGTAAAAAAGGTAAAGGTTCCCCCCGCACATTTGTGCAGTCGTGTCCGACTCTAGGGGCCGGTGCTCATCTCCGTTTGTTAGCCAAAGAGCCAGCGTTGTCCGAACGGTCATGTGGCCGCATGACATGCGCGGAACGCTGTTACCTTCCCACTGAAGTGGTAACTATTAATCTACTTGCATTTGCATGCTTTCGAATTGCTAGGTTGGCAAGAGCTGGAGCTAGTGCGGGAGCTCACTCTGCATGCAGGGCTAGGGATTCGAACCTCCGAACTTGCGATCTTCCGATCAACAAGCCTGGCGTCTTACCCGCTGAGCCACCACGCCCCTTATAATAATAATATAATATATATATATATATTATATATAATAATATATATATATATATATATATATATATATATATTATATATAATATAATATTATATATTATATATAATATTATATTATATATAATATATACATATTATTATTATATATATTATTATTATTATTATATTATTATTATATATATAATATATATATTATATTATATATAATATATATTATATATTATATACTTATTATTATTTATCTGTAGGCACTACCAATTTTCTTGTTAAAGAACAAAAACATAAACCACCTTCCATAAATGTTAATGGTGATGCCACATTGTGTGAGTGTGTTTAAAACATGTTAATTTTAGATGAACATTTCTTGAATTTAATTTCTGACAGTGGATTGAAAAGCTTGGTGCCTAATAGGCATGCTATTGACTTAGTATTTTGCATTGGAGAGGCTGAATAATAAGTGACAGAGCAGAGGGAACAACAGGGGAAAAACACAGTAAATGTCATGCTACGTATGCACACTGTGCTGAGAAAACAAACATGCCATCCCAAGGTTTCTTTCCTTCATATGTAGCAGGAGCTTCCCTCTAGCTAGGAAAACATTTGTGCAGTTGTCTTTGAAATTGAATCACTCCAGGGAAATATAAACCTATAAATTAAATTATTGGGAAGAGGAGATGGATAGACTCAGTTCAATTCGGTGATACTTTAGTTGCATGCCAGCCTAAACAAGCACAAAATATAAGAAAAGGGCAATGCTTCTCAGATTCGATCACTAAGAGGAATAACTCACCAGGCTGAGATCGAACACTGTGATTTCAAAAGATGCCCCTGGGATTACTCAGACTGCTACTTTACAGAACCAAAATACAGTTAAAAAACCCTACAGAACTTCACTCCAGCCTCATAAAGTTCCTCCATCCCCTCTCAAAATATTGTTAGTGGTTTAAAAGCAGTTCTAAAGTTGTACATAATTTGATCTCATTTAAACTCCCAATGATACATTTTTTATTACAAAATTGTATCACTGGGAATGGATACAGTATGTGTGTGTGTGGTTTTCAAATCTACTGAAGAATATGGTCCTGTATCCAGCAAGGAAGATCAGAAAGGGATGAGTTTTCCAAAATTGTCCCTTGAATAATGTGAATGTAATTTAAAGCTGAGCTGTGACATCCAAGGTCTTAGTTATTTTTCTGAGATGATCTGATGATCTCAATAGAGCTACCTGCAAGATATCTCCTTATTATATTATCACCTTTCCCATAAAAAAGATCTCACTTCATTATCTTGCATTAGGGAAGTGTCTTTTGTTAACCTTCTTAAGAATGGAGTCTTAGCCTTAGGACTTGAGTTTCAAGATACCACTTTAAACTCACCTTTGGACTTCTCTCCTTGTATACATCCTTCCCACCCCATCTTTGTTTATTTTATTTTACTGACTTACTATCACTTCCCATTAAAACAATTTTTGTTGCAAGGGTCTCCAACGTGTAGCCCAATGAAGCCCTACAACAGTTTTTGACCATGTATGTCCCAAATTCTAGAGCCTTGAGGAGCAATTATGGATTATCCCTTTTATCTCTCTTTTGAACCTGGTGCTTGATCTGGTACTTTTCCTTAGATCTCTAATTTTGGGAGAGCAGGATGAGCTTATATTACTTTTGGGAAACTAATATAATGTAAACCATGATGTCATTGCACAATGGTATTACAATGCATTAAATATCTCCATTGTACATCTCTGAATAGAAAAGCACATATGTCTAGCCTAGATTGTCTTTTCTTTTTTCAATTTCTAGTGACAAAGCACTTCCATACTTTTGCCAAGAAAACTAAATGACACTCTATTATGTCTTATAATCAAATTTTAAAAAATAAAATACAGATCATAGATATGGCACCATTTATTCCAGAGTAAATAGGTTTTTTTATTTTTTTTCTCAACAGGGCTGTAGTAGTATAATTCTCCAGTTAAACCCTGGTGGGCATCCTTATAAATTACTATTTAAAAGACATTGCCAGACTATTAAGTGAATGTTGCATTGTTTATTTATTTAATTAATTTTTATCCCGCCTTTATTATTTTTATAAATCACTCAAGGCGGCAAACATATGCTCTACATTAATTCAGCAAAATTCCATGGAAGAGCTGAAAAGTATAAGTTCTGCAAGCTGAGCACAATATCTCAAGCCAGTTGTGTTCTGAGCACAAGGTAAGAACCCAGAAGCAAACGTTTTTGCTCAGGGTCAATTCCTTATCAATGTTCACCAGCTGCAGCTTTTGCTGAATTCCGCAAGCATTGTTATTTACTCAGAAAGTTATTTACTCAGCTGTTCTCTTTTCAAACTATTTAGCTTAGGAATTGTCTGGTTTAACCATAAATTAGGAGTCTAAGGTGTCATCCACCATATTTTCTGTAACATCTTGTTTTTCCAGGACTCTGGAATAATCTTTAATGGGGAGGTATTCTTGTTATAGATTCAACTGGTTCAATTAATAGATTAATTAACCACAACTTTGGTTGATGGAGGCTGTTTTGGTTTTGCTGTTCTAATACAATAAGGAATGAATGAAAAAAATAACAATATCACTGAATAGTCATTAACTGGTTAGTTATTTTTCCCTTCAGCATTGTAAAAAGTCATTGTGCTAGAACTGTGATGTTCAATCATTTCTGACTCTTCCTGACTTGATGGACATAACTTCACCAGGAGTGGCTGTGTGTCACTGTTTCTTTTAGTTCTTGTAAACTTATCCTTGTGTCATCAATTATAGTATCTGGCTACTTTGTATTTTGTTGGCCCCTTTTGGGTTGCCTTTGATTTTTCCAAGCATCAAGGTCTTGATTCTTACTTACTGTATGCATTAGTGTTTAAAATGTTGAAGCTTTAACTTCATTATAAGTGCTTCCAAAGAGCAATTTAATTTTACTTCATCTAGCACCTCAACAACAAATTAAACATTTTACTCAACAACAAATTAAACAATTTACTCAACAACAAGTAAACAATTTACTTAATCTAGCATCTCAACAACAAAATCTCAACAATTTTCTCCAGCACTCCAATTCAAAGGCATCATTTTTTCCCCTTCACATACTCTTTCTGTTGATCTAGTTTTCATAACTCTGGGCTACAACAGAGAGAATGATGGCCTTGACATTTTATTTATTTATTATTTAAATTTATATGGCCGCCCATCTCCCCCAACCGGGGGACTCTTGACATAGTTAACAAGGTATAATCCTTGTCAATGTAGTACCTCAGCATTTCAATATTTTGTCTAGATCTGTCATAGCCTTTCCCCTAAACAGCAAACATCTCTTTAGTTCATGGCTACAGTCACATAACTATATTTTTTTTAGCCAAGGAAGATAAAGTCTGTTACTCTTTCAACTTCATTTCTGCCTATGGCTTAGCATTTTCTTCTTTTTATTTATTAAATCAATTTTTGTGGCCACCCATCTTGCAAATGAAACTTTGATATTAATGAAGACTAAAAACCACCAGTGGTCCCTGAGGGTAAACCCAAACAGAACAGTCAACAAAAACCATTCATTGGCCATTTAACCTCCCAACCCCCAGGTCCGGGAGCACATCCAGTTCCTCAGTGCTCCATGAAAGGCTGGCACATTCAGGGCCAATCTGTAGCTTGAATCATGTCAACTGGATTTCTATTTTATCAGTGGAAACGATTCTCTCCTTATCCAAGAAGCTTCTTCAGTCTGAGCAAAGTTAGTAAGGGAATCCTTAAACATGTTTCTAGGGTGGCTGTGTGACCTTGCACATGGGGCTAGGTCATGGTTATTTGAGATGTTTATTTCTAAGTCCCTTTATCATCTAAAGGAGGATCGTTAAGATTACCATGCTGCTGTTGAGCTTGCGAAATGGTCTTAATCTTCCTAGGCACAGAAGACAAAGCAGGAAGGAAAATAGGGGAAAGATTGTGCCTGAGGCCCCCACCTCTATTCAAGGAAGGATTTTCCAAGTTGGCATAAATGGATTCCTTGATCCCTCTCTCAAACCACCTATCTTCTCTGTCTAAAATGTGAACATTAATGTCCTCAAATGAGTGTCCTTTTTCCTTTAGATGAAGATAAACTGCTGACTCTGGTCCTGTGGTGTTACTTCTCCTGTGTTGGGCCATCCTCCTGTACAAAGGTTGTTTGGTTTCTCCAATGTAGAGTTCAGAGCACTCCTCACTGCACTGGATTGAATACACTACATTGCTTTTCTTGTGTTTTGGAGTTTGATCTTTGGGGTGTACAAGCCTCTGTCTCAGTGTGTTGGTGGGTTTGAAATATACAGGTATGTGGTGTTTGCCAAATATCCGTTCTATCTTTTCAGACACGCCAGCCATGTAAGGAATGACCAGGTTCTTCCGTTTACTCTGAGTCTCAGCCCTATCTGTCGCTGTTTTAGGTCTGGTAGACCTAGATTTAGTGAAGGCCCAATTTGGATATCCACAGGCCTTCAGAGCTGTTCTCAGGTGCTGATTTTCATTCTTTTTGGAATCCATGGAGGTGGGGATGGTTTCTGCTCTGTGTGACAATGTCCTGATGACTCCTAGTTTGTGCTGCAGTGGATGGTGGGAGTCAAACATCAGATATTGATCTCTGTGTGTGGGTTTCCTGTAGATCCCTATTTCTAGCTTGCCACCGGTCCCAATGAGGACTTCACAGTCTAGGAATGCCAGTCTGTTGTCCTTGATGTCTTCTCTGGTGAACCTAATGTTGGCATCTATGGTGTTTATATTGGTCCGTTCAGGGCCAATCTAATCTTGGGGGTTGTGTTCCAGGTGCCAGGCACTGTGACAAAAAGGCATGCTTCCTGCATCCCATTAGATGACATTCTTGAACTGCCTGTAGACAAAATCATTTTATACATATTGGGCAAACATTTATATAAATTTAATTTATTAGAAAGGAAATAATTAACTGATTACAAAACAAAAAACAGTATTACTCAGCAGTCTTTGATTGGCAGGAAGACCCAGTTATTTGTAATGTTCCCACTTGCTTATATACTGGAACAACTTATGCTGTCCTTCCAATATTTTTTTTCAGGCTTCTCTTGACAACACTAAAACGGGAAGCAGATGAAAAAAGGCTATCATGGACGCAAATCTCTATTAAGTAAGTTTATTGTAAAGAAAACCTACTGAAAACATCACAAAAGCAGTCATGCAGCTGCTGTGTTTCAAACACAAGCTCTATTTATAGTGAAAAGGCGGCTTACATTCTTGTGCCTCTTCCACCCACCTGTGAGGTGCAAGAGGCTGGAAAATACACAATAGGTATTCTATTTGCGAGAACCTCTGTAAGATCCTTATATCCAGAGTCAAGAACTAGCTAATTGCATAATTGCAAAAAATGCTGTCTAAGGTACAAGAAGGTGGGGTCCTATTTCAATATATATACACTTTCATTGCAGTAGCAAATACTACAAATCCATTAATTGAGCTAATTTTCCCACCACTATTTTTCACGTCTGTAGCCTATGCAGGCAGCCAAAGACTTGACAGGACTGACCTCTGTGACCTGTCTACCTTCCAACTTTTGACCTTAACGTGGTTACAGTTCTCTTCAGAATCATACAGTGAGAACAGAAACTTGTTCATAATCTCACTTCAGGGCTTTCTGCTTAATTCAGGAGGGACAGGATGAAGGAGGATGTAGTTTTGCACATCTTCATGTTCTGACTTAGCATAGTTGAGTTTTCCCACATTGCCTGATGCTTTGGAAGAAAATGACCCTCCACATTTCATTTAGCCATCTTTAATGCCACTGTAATGCCAGATCTACTACTGTGGAAAAGAGGACCATAGAAGAAATGGAATAGCCTTCATAATTAATAATAAAGTGGCTAAAACAGTGCTTGGATATAATCCAAAAAACGATAGAATGATCTCAATTCGAATGCAGGGTAGGCCATTTAACATCACAGTGATCCAAGTATACGCCCCAACCACAGATGCTGAAGAAGCAGAAGTAGATCAGTTCTATGAGGATTTGCAGCACCTACTGGATAATACGCCAAAAAGAGATGTTATTTTCATTACAGGAGAGTGGAATGCTAAGGTAGGTAGTCAAATGACACCTGGAATTACAGGTAATCATGGTCTGGGAGAACAAAATGAAGCGGGACATAGGCTGACAGAATTTTGCCAAGACAACTCACTGTGCATAACAAACACTTCCTTCCAACAAACTAAAAGGCGTTCCCCTTTGGGGGAAGATGGGTGGTGACAGAAATTTAATAAATAAATAAATAAATAAATAAATAAATAAATAAATGACCGCTTTATACATGGAGTTCACCAGATGGTCAACATTGAAATCAGATTGACTACATCCTTTGCAGCCAAAGGTGGTGGACATCTATACAGTCGGTAAAAACAAGACCTGGAGCTGACTCTAGTTCTGATCACGAACTTCTTATTGCACAATTTAGAATCAGACTAAAGAGAGTAGGGAAGACCCACAGATCAGTTAGATATGAGCTCACTAAAATTCCTAACGAATATGTAGTGGAGGTGAAGAATAGATTTAAGGGACTAGATTTAGTAGATAGGGTCCCGGAAGAACTATGGACAGAAGTTCGCAACATTGTTCAGGAGGCGGCAACAAAAAACGTCCCAAAGATAAAGAAAACCAAGAAGGCAAGATGGCGGTCTGCTGAGACACTGGAAGTAGCCAAAGAAAGAAGGAAAGCAAAAGGCAACAGTGATAGGGGGATATATGCCCAATTAAATGCAAAATTCCAGAGGTTAGCCAGAAGAGATGAGGAATTATTTTTAAACAAGCAATGCACAGAAATGGAAGAAGATAATACAATAGGAAAGACAAGAAAATTCTTCCAGACAACTAGAAACATCAGAGGTAAATTCCAAAAAATATATAAAGAAATGGGTATGATCAAAAACAATGATGGCAAGGACCTAACAGAAGCAGAAGAGATCAAGAAAAGGTGGCAAGATTATACAGAAGATCTGTATAGGAAGGATAATAATATCGGGGATAGCTTTGATGGTGTGGTCAGTGAGTTAGAGCCAGACATCCTGAAGAGTGAGGTTGAATGGGCCTTAAGAAGCATTGCTAATAACAAGGCAGCAGGAGACGATGGTATCCCAGCTGAACTGTTTAAGATCTTGCAAGATGATGCTGTCAAGGTGATGCATGTCATATGCCAGCAAATTTGGAAAACACAAGAATGGCCATCAGATTGGAAATAATCAACTTATATCCCCATACCAAAAAAGGGAACCACTAAAGAATGTTCAAACTATCGAACAGTGGCACTTATTTCACATGCCAGTAAGGTAATGCTCAAGATCCTGCAAGGTAGACTCCAGCAATTCATGAAGTGAGAATTGCCAGATGTACAAACTTGGTTTAGAAAAGGCAGAGGAACTACAGACCAAATTGCCAATATTCAACCTGTAGGCAGAACACATCATGCGACATGCTGGGCTTGAGGAATCCAAGGCTGGAATTAAAATCGCTGGAAGAAACATTAACAATCTCAGATATGCAGATGATACCACTTTGATGGCTGAAAGCGAGGAGGAGCTGAGGAGCCTTATGACGACGGTGAAAGAAGAAAGTGCAGAAGCTGGGTTGCAGTTAAACCTCAAAAAAACCAAGATTATCGCAACCAGCTTGATTGATAACTGGCAAATAGAGGGAGAAAACGTGGAGTCAGTGACAGACTTTGTATTTCTAGGCGCAAAGATTACTGCAGATGCTGACTGCAGCCAGGAAATCAGAAAACATCCACTTCTTTGGAGGAGAGCAATGACAAATCTCGATAAAATAGTTAAGAGCAGAGACATCACACTGACAAGAAAGGTCCACATAGTTAAAGCAATGGTATTCCCCGTAGTAACCTATGGCTGCGAGAGCTGAACCATAAGGAAGACTGAGCGAAGGAAGATAGATGCTTTTGAAGTGTGGTGCTGGAGGAAAATTCTGAGAGTGCCTTGGACTGCAAGAAGATCAAACCAGTCCATACTCCAGGAAATAAAGCCAGACTGCTCACTAGTGGGAATAATATTAAAAGCAAAACTGAAGTACTTTGGCCACATAATGAAAAGACAGGATACCCTGGAGAAGATGCTGATGCTAGGGAAAGTGGAAGGCCAAAGGAAGAGGGGCTGACCAAGGCCAAGATAGATGGATGATATTCTGGAGGTGATGGACTCGACCTTGGGGGAGCATGGGCTACTCCATGAAGTCATGAAGAGTCGGAAGCGACTGAATGAATAAACAACAAAATGCCGCTGTACACTAAACATGTTAAGGAGTTTTAAAGTAACTCTCAAATATTTTTTCCCATCTGTAAAGCTATAGCTTTCTCCCTTGTCCTAATATACTGAGCTAAAGTGAATAGTTTGTTTGCTGTATTAACTTGTAGATTTTATATATTCAAAGATAACCTTCTTTCATGGACATTATTTTTGGAAGCCCACAAGCCATTTTCAGAGTGCCAACTGATTCATCACTCTAGGGCAATCATTAAGGTTTATGGACAACTAAAGATAAATTCATTATTGGACCCTGTTCCATTTTTTTTGTGCAGGTTATTATTGGAAATAGGTAATTAACTGTAGCGTTATAAGATCCCTTTAGATCACAGAGATAATTCACCATGGCTGAACACAATCCAGGCTATTTATGTCAGTGGAATATCATTATGTCAATTAGGTCAAGGACCTTAACTTAATAGGTATTCTTTTCTTCAATCATTGGGTATTCTTTTCTTCAATCATTAGCTATAAGAATATGTAGTTACTGTTAATCACATAATAATGTACCATTGCTATTGATACTACTATATTTTTTATAGTATGGCATATCATACTAGAGTATAGTTTAGTATTTTTTTCCCTTTCATAAAAAGGAATGTGCACCTACTTCTAGTGTCTTGTAATACTATAGTACCATTACTACCAATATTTTTTCTTGTTCAGTCATTCAGTCATGTCCGACTCTTCGTAACCCCATGGACCACAGCACGCCAGGCCTTCCTGTCCTCCACTGTCTCCTGGAGTTTACTCAAATTCATGTCCATTACATCGGTGATGCTATCTAACCATCTCATCCTCTGCCGTCCCCTTCTCCTTTGGCCTTCAGTCTTTCCCAGCATCAGGGTCTTTTCCAGTGAGTCCTCTCTTCGCATTAGGTGGCCAAAGTATTTGAGTTTCTGCTTCAAGATCTGTGCTTCCAATATGCAGTCAGGGTTGATTTCCTTTAGGATTGACTGATTTGACCTCCTTGCAGTCCAAGGGACTCTCAATAGTCTTCTCCAGCACCACAGTTCGAAAGCATCAATTCTTCGGTGCTCAGCCTTCCTTATGGTCCAACTCTCACAGCCATACATTACTACTGGGAAAACCATAGCTTTCATTATATGGACCTTTGTTGGCAAGGTGATGTCTCTGCTTTTTAATATGCTGTCTAGGTTTGCCATAGCTTTCCTCCCAAGGAGCAAGCAGTTACCGTCTGCGGTGATCTTGGAGCCCAAGAAAATAAAATCTGTCACTGCTTCCATTTCTACCACCAATATTACTATACTTTACAATGGAATGTATACAGTATAATTCTAATACTCTTTGTTCAGAAGCAAGGCTCATTAAACTGAAGGAAGGAATTATAATTTCATTTTGAAGAAGATAAAAACTTTTGAGTAGGACAATGCCTAGAGCAACTGGGGGGAGTGAAAGCAAGATAATGGGTGCAGCTACGTGATTGAATCCTCTTCTCTTGTTGTTGCACTCAAGTACAAAGGGGGCAGGACTTTGATTCTGTTTGTTTGCAACTGATATTTTGACTTTTTAAAGCTCCCCTGCCCCCCACCCAAAGTAGGGCAAAACCTTCAGAATCACTGGATTAGGAACAAAATAGTATAGTATAGTATAGTATAGTATAGTATAGTATAGTATAGTATAGTATAGTATAGTATAGTTTTATTATTATTATTTTATTTTATTTTATTTTATTTTATTTTATTTTATTTTATTTATTTTATTATTTTTTTATTTTATTTTATTTTATTTTATTATTTTATTATTTTATTTTATTTTATTTTATTTTATTATTTTATTTTATTTTATTTTATTTTATTTTATATTTTATTTATTTTTTTATTTATTTTATTTTATTTTATTTTATTTTATTTTATTATTTCATTTCATTTCATTTCATTTCATTATTTATTTTATTTTATTTTATTATTTTATTATTATTATTTTATTTTATTTTATTTTATTATTTTATTTATTTTATTATTTTATTATTTTATTTTATTTTATTTTATTTTATTTTATTTATTTTATTTTATTTTATTTTATTTTATTTTATTTTATTTTATTTTATTTTATTTTATTTATTTTATTAATTTTATTATTTTATTTTATTTTATTTTATTTATTTTATTTTTTTATTTTTTTATTTTATTTTATTTTATTTTATTTTATTTTATTTTATTTATTTATTTATTTTATTTTATTATTTTATTATTTTATTTTATTTTATTTTAATTTTATTTTATTTTATTTTATTTTATTTTATTATTTTATTATTATTTTTTCATTTATTTTTTATATCCCACCTTTATTATTTTTATAAATAACTCAAGGTGGTGAACATACCTAATACTCCTTCCTCCTCCTATTTTCCCCACAACAACAACCCTGTGAGTGAGTTGGGCTGAGAGACAGGGACTGGCTAAATTTGGGGGGAACTACTACGTTGCAAACTGCCAAGGGGCTTTGGTAGTCAGTGGTATAAAAAGTTAAATCATGAAATGGCAAATAAATAAATAACCTGGTCTGAGGAGAAAAAAACATCTGGAATTATTGAAGCTATTGATTGGTCTATTCTGGAAGGGAAAGGAAATAAAATAGTGTGTCTGCATTTATTCAACTCGGTTTTAAAGATTATCAGAACAGTAAGCCAAAGCATCTGAAGGACATTAGTCTGTGGAAGATGCCTGAGTGCCTTCAAATATGTTCTTACATCAGTGTTGGAAGAACGGCAGTGAATAACTGAGGCTGAGAAGCTGTAAACCGAACCCCCAAGCCCACTTAATTGGAATCACGTGATTCCAAAGCAGTATTTCAACTAGGGCATTCTATTTCATGGCTCAGTGTCTTTCCTATTGCAATTGACCACCAATCTCATAAAGAAAGGGAATACACTTCCAAAAAACTGGATAGAATGTAGTAGTAGTAGTTTACTTGGCATTATAAAGCTGGCTGGGTGACTTTGGGCCAGTCACAAACACTCAGCCCAACTCACCTCACAGGGTTGTTGTTGGGAAAAATAGGAGGAAGGAGTATTAGGTATGTTCACTGCCTTGAGTTATTTATAAAAATAATAAAGGTGGGATAGAAAGTAAGTAAGTAAATAAGTAAATAATAGATGCAAAATCTTTGTGGTCAGTCTTTGCATGTCCTGGTCATTCTGATATTTTTTGAGGCCACATCTGGAAGCCTTTAGTAGTAACACTGGTGGTAGTAGTAACAATTGTTGCACACTCTCTCTATATATAGATCTCTATACACACACACACACACACACACACATATATATATATAGAGAGAGAGAGAGAGAAAGAGAGAGAATGAATTTTATAGCCGCCCATCTCACTTGCATGTGACTCTGGGTAATGCACACAATTGAAACAAAAACTAAAAAATCATAATTCACCCACTAAAACCAATGAAAACAGTTTAAAAACTATCACAAAAAGACAGGGAAGAATGCAGTCTAAACTTATACCAGCCATTTAATGGGCTCCATGCTTCCATGGGATCCCCAGGCCCAATGGAAAAACCAATTTTGGGGGGCCTTCTGGAAGGCCAACAGGGTTGGGGCCAATCTTACTTTGGGGAAAATGATGTTCCAAAGGGTGGGTGCCATGGCAGAAAATAATTTTTTCCTGGGTCCCACCAAACAAAGCTCATTTGCCAAAGGGACCTGTAACATGCCTCTCCTGCTGGACCTGATGGGACGGGTAGATCTAACTGGGGAGAGGCAGTGCCTCAAATAACCTGGCCCCATGCTGTTGCATATATTTTATGATCCTGAAATAATATGAGAAAGCTAGATTTTAAAAGACAAGCCTTAAAAGATTTTTTCCTGTGGGCTTCAGGAGAGAGCACACCTGTTGGCTCCCCTTTCAGGAATGTTAATTGTTGGAGTCTCAGAGTCTGGTAGTTTAGCCAATCAGAGAGTTACCTGTTGGTTGTTCCCAAATAAAGTAATTGAGTTGCCTAGGTGAGTGGTCACATGCCAAGTTCTGTCCACTCAGGTACTGCCAAGTTGTAATTGTAAAAAAGGCTTTATATTGTAAATCTGCCTTTTGTCTTTGTTATCTCTCTGTTTTGTCCTCTACTATGTTTGGTGAGTGCGGAGAGGCTTTTGTCTCTAGCTATGTTAATTAAGCTATGTGTTTCTCTTTGGCTGAAGAGAAGAGCTTAGTTCCTGTTTCATTGTTTTAAAATAAAAGCAGCATTTTTTCCTACTGCAAGTTTTCAGTTCATTTATCTCTTAATATTTCTATAACTCTGATCTCACAAATTTTTTATAAACTACAAAACATGCCATGTAAGGATTTACATTATATTATTACATTATATAGGGCCGTGGTGGCTCAGCGGGTAAGACACCAGGCTTGTTGATTGGAAGATCGCAAGTTCGGAGGTTCGAATCCCTAGCCCCGCGTGACGGAGTGAGCTCCTGCACTAGCTCCAGCTCTTGCCAACCTAGCAATTCGAAAGCATGCAGATGCAAGTAGATTAACAGGTACCACTTTGGTAGGAAGGTAACAGCGTTCCACATGCGTAATGCTGTCCACATGACTGCGGAAGCATCTTCGGACAATGCTGGCTCTTCAGCTAACAAACTGAGATGAGCACTGGCTCCTAGAGTCAGACACGACTGCACAAATGTGTGTGGGGAACCTTTACCTTTTATTACGCTATATGGAATCCTTAAAGTTATACTAAAATCTTCAAGCCTAAAATTAGGCACCTAACTTTGGTTAATGGCCAGATTGTTCTGAATTGTTTGCCATGAAATATTCCCTCTGGCTTCAAACTCTTCCCAGATAAAATTCTACTATTTGAAGTATTTACATAATGGGTCCAGAGATATGCATTTACATTTGCCATCTAAGTCCCAGATTAAAAATATGGCAAGTAATAAAATATGATATTCCAGTTTCTCTATTAAATTGCATTGACTTGAACTATAATAGCATTAGAAAAAAAATAAAAACCCACCACAGTAATTTACCTATTGCTTTCCTTTGAGTTAATGAGTATTCTGGATATGAAATTCACCAACAACATTTTAGAACAGCTTGAAAGAGCAATATTTTATGTGATAAGCCAAATGTAAGTTAGAAAACTCAGTGATTTTAATTTAAAATTATCCGCCTCATTTCCATAAATGTTAATTTTTCACCCATAAATCATCTTTAACTTTCATGAGGCTAGTAGTGAATACTGTCCATAAATAACTGTGCATTTGGGGTGTGAGAATAATTTTCTTTAATTGAAGGAGTTTCCCTCCTTCCTAGGATGATATCTGCTTTAGAGCAGGGAAAGGTGAACCACTGCAGACAGTATTTAACTTTATGGGGAGGTTAAGAAACACAATGTAAGTCAGGCCATGTCATACAAGGGGAAAATATGAGGGTTGAATATGATGTTTGTTGGGGGAGAGTGCCTTTTTTTAGGGCTTACATTGCAGTTTTCTTGTTTTTCACTTTGGAATGTCAGGAAAATGATTAGAGAGGTCACAAGGTCATAAAAAGTCCTTGATCTAGAGATACACAACTGTCACAGAGGTGATGGTAAACCACTATGTTGATTGTGTGCCATCCAATCAGCGTCCACTCCTAGTGACCACATTTATTTATTTATTTATTTAATTTATTTTATTTATTGTTTGTTTGTTTATTATTTATTAACCTAGCAATTCGAAAGCATGCAAATGCAAGTAGATTAATAGGTACCACTTCGGTGGGATGGTAACAGCATCATGCCAGCCACATGACCACAGAAGTGTCTTCGGACAGCACTGCCTCTTCGGCTAAGAAACGGAGATGAGCACCGGCCCCTAGAGTCGGACATGACTGTGCAGGGGAAAACGAACAAAAAAAATTATTGTTCATATTTCTATCACCGCTCATCTCCCCAGATGGGGGACTCTGACTGAACATAGATAGATGTTATCTTTTTTATATATAACTTTTATTGAAATTTTCTAGATAAAGATAAATATGAAAATATACAGTATAAGGAAAATTAGAGAAAGAAGAAATATAAAAGTGAAGAAAGAAAGTTAAAGAAGGAAAAGGAAAAGGAAAAGGAAAAAGACAATTAAAGAAGCAATTTCCGATCTTTGCAGCAGTTGCAAATAAAGTTATTATCCCTCCTCCCTCATTCAAATTACATTACAGAGATCCCTTCTGTACCATATTCAACTCCTTTCTCAATCAGCAAATCCACAAATCACCATTTCACTTTTTTTCTGTTTTCAGCAAAAAGTTCATAAAAGGGTTTTGGTCTTTTATTATTGTTTTATCCCTGACCAAACAGGTCATTTTTGCCATTTCTGCTAATTCATAGATAGATTTTCTCCATGATGGTCCGTCCCTAACCTGGTCTTTCAGGTCTTCTGATGATACAACCATGGCCAGTATAACTGAGCCCATCCATCTTGCTGCTGGTTGTCTCTTCTCTTTCCTTCCACCCTGCCTAGCATGGCAGACTTCTCCAGAGAGCTAGGTCTTTGCGTAATGTGTCCAAGGTATGATAATTTGATCCTGGTCATTTGTGCCTCAAGTGAGAACTAGGTTGATTTGTTTGATGATCCATTGGTTTCTTTTCTTGGCTGTCCACGGTATTCTCAGGAGTCTTCTCCAACAACAGAGTACAAAAGTGGAAATAGTCTTTTTTTTTTTGTAAAATTTTTATTAAGGTTTTAAATATACAAAGTTAAAAGTTGAAAATGAAACAGAAATAGAAATACAAATTAAAAAGAAAAGAAAAGAAAAGTGTAATAAAGTAAAAGAAAGAAAGAAAGAAAGAAATAGACATAGAAATTAGATAACCTCCGATCTATCTATGGTCATAAAAATAAAATAGATAGTTTGTTCTTACATGCTGGCTATTCATATAATATTCATATATATTTCTTGTCTAATATATACTATTTATATATGTTCTAATCATCAAAACCCCATGCAAGCTTTACTCCTCCTGCTTTTTGTAAATAGTCCATCAAAGGCTTCCACTCTTTAAGAAAATAATGGTTTGAGTTTTCTTTTAATAAGCAAGTCAGTTTGTCATTTTCTGCCATCTCTAATAATTTCAACATCCATTCCTGTATTGTTGGTACACTTTGATTTTTCCAATTTTGTTCATATAAAAGTCTTGCTGCTGTAATCATGTATGGTATTATTCTAAGAAAATGTTTTTCTATTTGTACATCCCAATTCCAAGTAAAAAGAATTCTTGTTTAAACGGTATTCGTATCTGTAAAATATTTTGCATCAATGAATGTATCTTGGTCCAAAATTCTTTTGCAATTTTACATGTCCACCACATATGGTAAAAAGACCCTTCTTGTTTTTTACATTTCCAACATAAATTCCCATACATTTTTGAAAGTTTTTGTGGGGTCATATACCATCGGTACATCATCTTATAAAAGTTTTCTTTTAGGTTATAACACAAGGTAAATTTTAATCCTTTAGTCCACATGTCTTCCCATTGTTGAAGTTGTATATTGTGACCGATATTTTTTGCCCATTGAATCATATAGTCTTTAACTTGTTCCTCCACCATTTCTCCTTTTAACAATAATTTATACATTTTAGCAATTAAATGTTCATCAGTTTCACATAATTGTATTTCAAATTCTGATTTAGTTTGTTCAAATTCCAATTTTTTTTATCTAATTTAAATTTCTCTATAAGTTGCATATAGGAGAGCCATTGAAAAGTATATCTTTCTTGAGCAAGTTCTTCTTTTGATTTTATTACATACTGTCCTTGTTCTTTTTTTAAAAGGTCCTTATATGTCAACCACTTATCTTTATTTCTTACTTCTGTTCTATAAAAAGCTTCTGGCGTGGAAATCCATAAAAGTCTCTTATAACATAAAGTTAGTTTATATTTATTCCAAATTCTCAACAAAGATCTTCTAATATAGTGGTTTTTAAAGTCCACATTAACTGTAGCCTTATCATACCACAGATATCCATGCCATCCGAATCTCAATTCATGACCTTCCAGATTTAATAATTTTTCATTTTTCAAAACAATCCATTCCTTAAGCCATACCAAACCACAGGCTGCATGATATAGTTTCAAATTCAGGAGTCCTAGACCACCTCTTTCTTTTGAATCTTGCAAGACTTTATATTTTATTCTTGGTTTTTTCCCTTGCCAAATGAACTTAGAAATGTCTTTCTGCCACTGTTTAAATGGTTCCTCTGATGTCAATATAGGTATTGTTTGAAAGAGATATAGAATTCGTGGTAGTATATTCATTTTAATCGCTGTTATTCTACCCAATAGTGATAATTGCAGCTTTCCCCATCGATCTAAATCTTTTTTAATGTCTGTCCAAAGTGGGGTATAATTATTTTGAAATAGTTTGACATTCTTCGATGTTAAATAAACTCTCAAATATTTTACTTTTTTCTCCATGGAATATCCTGTCATTTCTCTCTGTTTTTCTTGTTGATGGTAATTCATATTCTTGGTCAAGACTTTTGTTTTCTGTAAATTAACTTTGAACCCTGCTAACGACCCAAAGTCTTTCAATTTCTGCATCAATAATTCAATTCCATCCAGTGGATTCTCTAAGGTAATGACTAGATCGTCAGCAAAGGCTCTTAATTTATAAACTTCCTTTTTAACTCTAATGCCACGAATACCATAATCTTGTCTAATATCTCTAAGTAAAACTTCTAAAACCAGTAAAAACAACAGTGGAGATAAAGGACAGCCTTGCCTTGTACCTTTTTGTATTTCGCAAGGTTTACTAAATTCTCCATTAACAATTATTTTTGCAAATTGGGGTGTATATATTGATTTAATCCACTTAATAAAATTCCCACCAAAATTCATAATCTCCAATACTTTAAACATAAAAGACCAGTTTAAATTATCAAATGCTTTTTCGGCATCTATAAATATCAAAGCGGCTTGTTTTTCATTATGTTGTTCTAAATACTCCAGGACATCCAAAACATTCCTAATATTATCTCTAATTTGTCTTTTAGGTAAAAAACCTGCTTGATCTTGATGAATAAAATTTCCAAGAATATTTTTCAATCTTTCCGCCAATACTGTTGTAAATATCTTGTAGTTGTTATTCAATAATGATATTGGTCTATAATTCTTTGTTGAATTCAAATTTAGCTGTTCCTTCTGAATCAAAGTAATATGGACCTCTTTCCATGTTTCTGGCATAATTCCTGTTTCCAAAATCGAATTCATAGTTTTCTGAAGAGGAATACATAGTTCATCTTCGAAATATTTATAGTAAGCTGCCGATAAGCCATCTGGACCTGGCGCTTTTCCACTGTTAATATTCTTAAAAGCCATTGTCATTTCTTCTTTTGTTATAGGATTATTAAGTATTGTTCTTTGTTCATCATTTAAAGCAGTTAGTCTTTGCTTACTCATATATTCATCAATTTCTACTAATTGAACATCCTGTTTTTTGTATAATGCTGTATAATAAGAATGAAATGCTTCTTGTATCTCCACATTGTTCACTAGAGTTTTCCCTTTATGTTGTATGTTAGAAATTATATTTCTTTGTCTTTGCTTTCTTAACTTATAGGCTAACCATCTTCCTGGTTTGTTTGCAAATTCAAAATATTTCTGTTTTGTAAATTTCATTTGAGTTTCTATTTCCTGTACTAAAATAATCGATATTTGTTTTTGTAGAAATTTAATTTGAGTTATCAATATATTGTCCATCGGTTTGTCCCTCAAACATTTCTCTTTATTTTTAATTTCATCCAAAATCAATTGAATTTGTTCTCGCTTCTTTTTCCTCATTTGAGCATTGTATTGAATAAAGTAACCCCTCATATAAGCTTTACTTGCATCCCAGACTATTTAAGTACTAGTGTCCTTGTTTAAGTTCAATAAAAAGTATTCTCTTAGTCTTTTCTTACATGTGTCAACAACATCTTCTTTCTGAAAAATTGACTCATTTAACCTCCATCGGAATATATTCCTTTTCCCTTTAATAGTTAGTAAAACAGGGTTATGATCTGATAAAGTTTTAGGTAGTATTTCAGCCTTGTTAACATCCATCATTAAAGTTTTGGAAATCAAAAACATGTCTATTCTAGAAAATGATTTGTATCTCTCTGAGTAATATGTATAATCTTTAGAGTTCCCATTCATAAGTCTCCAAATATCTTGTAAATCCAACATGTCTTTTAAATCAAAAAAGGTTTGGGGTAGTTTTCCCTGAGTAGGTTTTACATTTTTTTGCAAATATCTATCTTCCATTGGGAGAATCACCCCATTCCAATCACCCATAAAGCACCAATTCTCATATGATAAATCCAAAAGTTTGTCCATTAAATTCTTATAGAATAATCCTTTATCAAAATTTGGAGCATAGAGCCCAACCATCAATGTTTTAGTCCCTTGTATATTTACTTCCACTGCAATATATCTTCCTTCATCATCAGTCAATATTAACTTTGGATTAAATTTTTGTTGTATATACAAAACTACCCCCTTAGTTTTTTTTTAATCCAGCTGAAATAAATTCTTCTCCTAGTTGTTTTTGAATCAAATACTTAATGTCTTTTTTACAAATATGAGTCTCTTGTAGACAAATTATATCCAATCTCATTTTTTTCAAAAAATGAAAGATTTTCTTTCTCTTTTGGGGGGAATACGCCCCATTGATATTCCATGTTAAGTATTTAAAGTCCATGGCATTTGGGTATTTAAAAGTTCTTTTTTAAATCCACTCCAGAAGCTCCCATCTCCGATAAATCTCCACTCTTTTCCTTGTCTTTAGATGTCTCTCTCTTTTCTTCCAAAACTTTAGATGCATCGCTCATATCTGTCATATATTTCTCTAAAAAAGCTTTTGCTTTCAAGATGGAAGTTATTTTAAATCTTTGCTCTTTGAATGTGAAAGATACTCCCTCTATTCTTTCCCATCTAAATGGTATGTTATTTTGCTTTAATTTGTCTGTAAGGAAGGAGTATTCTTTTCTTTTTCTTAATATTCTTAACGGGATTTCTTTTAAAACAATTACATCCTTCTCTGCTATATTTAATCTGGTGCTATAATGTTTCTTCAAAATTTGCTCTTTTGTAACTTTCCTCACAAAATATATCAATATATCTCTTGGCACTTTCTTCTCTCTAGCGTAACGTGAATTAACTCTAAAGATTTTATCTATTTCAGAGTCCAGATCTTCTTCTATCTGTAAAAATTGGGCTAAGGCACCAACTATATATTCCCTCGTATTCTCATTTAATTTTTCTGGAACTCCTCTCAATCTCAAAATGAATTCTTTTTCTCTCATTTCTACTAATGCAATAGCATCTAAATTGTATTCCATGTCTTTAGTAATAGATTCTGATTTAGTCTCTAATTTCTGAACCTGTCCTTGTGTCTCTTTAAGTTCCCCTGATAAAATATTTACTACCTCTTTGACATTCTGTATTTCTTTCCTAAATTCTTGTTTTAAATGTTCTTTCATAGCTTCCATTTTTTTGTCTACTTGTTGGCCTAAATTGTCTATTTTTTTGTCCATTTTTATATCTAAGGAGGCAATTGAGTCTTCCATCTTTTTCTCCAAAGTAGCAGTTGAGTATTTTATTCAGTACTGTAATTGCATCCAGTATTTTTTTCATGTCTGGTGTTGTTAATTCATAAGATGATGCAGATGATGCAGTAGTCTTCATATCCTGCTTCTTCAAAGTCCAACTTTCACTTCCATAGAGGGAACACCATGACTTACACAATTCTGATCTTTGTAGATATAGACACATCATGGCATTTGAATATCTTGAATATCCAAGTCCTTCATGGCTGCTGTATCAAGTTCTAGTCTGTGCTGTATTATTTGACTGCTTGTTCCTTTACCATTGATGGTTGATCCTAAAAGGCAGAAGCTATTGTCTGCTTCAATATCTTAATTCCCAATTCTAAGACTGGTTGTTGTTCTGCCTGTTGTCATTAGTTTGTTCTTCTTTATATTCAATTTTAGTCTCATTTTTCACTTTGCTCTTTAACTTTTATGACTAAAGCTTGCAGATTGTATTTTCAGCTATCAGGGTAGTGTCATCAGCATAGCACTGGTTGTTGATGTTTCTTCCTTTAATTTTAAAATCACTCTCATCTTTTTCCAGTCAGGCTTCCCTTAATAAATATTCAGCATATAGGTTGAATAAATAAAGGGAGAAGATACAGACTTGTTGCATTCCTTTGCCAACCTGGAACCAGTCTGTTTCACCATGTTCTGTCCGTTCTGTGGGTTAAAAGGTAAAGGTTCCCCCCGCATATTTGTGCAGTCATGTCCGACTCTAGGCGCCGGTGCTCATCTCCGTTTGTTAGCCAAAGAGCCAGCATTGTCCGAAGACGCTTCTACGGTCATGTGGCTGCATGACGCGCGCAGAACGCTGTTACCTTCCCACTGAAGTGGTACCTATTCATCTACTTACATTTGCATGCTTTCGAATTGCTAGGTTGGCAAGAGCTGGGGCTAGTGCGGGAGCTCACTCCGTCATGCGGGGCTAGGGATTCGAATCTCAGAAGTTGCGATCTTCCAATCGACAAGCCTGGTGTCTGTTACTGACCTGTATATAAGTTACTCATGAGGACAATGAGGTGTTCTGGGATTTCCACTTTTCTGAGCACATTCCATGGCTTGAGGTGATTGACAAAATCAAAGGCTTTTCTATAATCGATGAAGCACATACTGATTTCTTTTTGGTATACTTTGGCTTCCTCAATTATCCAGCGTGCATCAGCAATAATGTCTCATGTCCCTTGGCCTTTTCTAAAGCTTGAACGTCTGGCATCTCTTTTTCCATGTAGGGCTCTAATTTGCATTGGATGATTTATTTATTTATTTATTTATTTATTTATTTATTTATTTATTTATTTATTTTATATAGCCGCCCATCTCAGACCAGTGACTCCAAGTATCATAGTGTATATTATCTCCATGAAAAAATGCATATTCAAAATTCATACCTGGGAAGAAGGCTAGCTTAAACTTTTACTCTGTCTCCCCTACCTGTAGACACATTTTTTTGCAGGAAAATAGCTTTTCCTGCAGCTATTCATATCTATGATTCTTCTTCTGTAGCATGAAGGGGAAGCAAACATGCCAAAAAACCCTGTGTAATCTGATTATGCTGGAAGAAGAATCTAGCCATCAGTCACTTCATTTCACATATTTTTTGCAAAGAGACCTGCAAAACTGGTTCCCTAGTTTATTTTATGCATTGATTATGTTCTTGTTTGACTGTTCCCTTCATCTGTATCTGAGAACCATCTGTTCTAGACAATTTTAATATTTATCCCAGCAGTAACCTCAAGTTGATATATTTAACATTTTAATTATCAGAGACTGAAAGTTTCAGATGTACTTCTTGCTTTGCAAGCGTGGACATAATTTTTGCCAGTAACAAGGGGTGGGGGAAACAGGAAGGGAAAAGGGAACTCGGCTTAATTGTTCCCTTTTATTTCTGGTGTTTTAATTAGATAGGCAAATGAGTGCAGCTTTGCTTCCTGGGACCCTTCCTGGGGTTTTCTGAACACGGTGCTGACATAGCAAATATTTTTTTCAAGGATATACAAGGTAGTCTTTTGAACACTGTGCTTCCACAGATCTGTTTTTCCCTTTCTGAATGACTCCTAAATACATGAAAGCCCTTTTGCCCCAAATTGCCAAGGAATGGATAGCTGTGCTGCTAATTGTCAGAGGCATGGATGCATGATAAATGAGCCCTTTGAGATCCACTTTCAGCGCTATCTCTGTGGAATTATATGCAAGAAGGCATTATTGTATTATCTGAAACCTATCTTAATAACTTTGTTCTGCATCGTGTAGGAGCCTTGTCAGAAGTATCTGAAGCACACCAAAGTAGAAAATCTCTATTCCGGAGGAGGAGAAGAAATATTCCTGAAAAGTCTTATCAATTTATTGCTATTATTTTTCTGAAATATGACATGTCCTTGAAGATACTTTTAGTAATCATCTGTGGGTGAGCTAGTTCAGTGCATCCAACTCGATTAAACAAGTCACAGTTCTGCTGATAGCACATTTTAGCATAGGGTGGACAAGGATCCCTCAGTTCAATTTTCTACAGCAGTTACAACTGGGAGAATGATTGGGTTTTAAAAAGTCAATAGTATGTATCTCATCTCTCATCAGTAGGCAATTATTTATTTATTTATTTATTTATTTATTATTTTAATTTATTCCCACCCATCTCCCCGAATAGGGGACTCTGGGCAGTTTACAGCATATCAATTGTTAAAATCTATAAATATAAAATTACAATATAACAATAAATAGATAAAAATAAGTAAAAATCCAAGAGATGGTAAAAATCAGCAATCAGGAGGACATTATGGGGCCAGCCACCCCCCGGAGGTACTATTACCTCCATCATCCCAAGCAAGGCGGCAGAGCCAGGTCTTAGGAGTCTTCTGGAAGGTCAGGAGTGAGGGGGCCAGCCTCACCTCCGGGGGCAAGATGTTCCACAATGCGGGAGCTACTGCAGAGAAGGCCCGCCTCCTGGACCCCGCTAGATGAAATTGCCTTGTCGATGGGGTCCGTAGCATGCCCTCTCTGCACAACTGGGTGGGGCGGGTCGATGTTACGGGGATGAGACGGTCCCTCAGGTAACCTGGCCCCATGCCATGTAGGGCTTTAAAGGTGATAGCCAACACCTTGAATTGGACCCAGAAGCAAACCGGCACCCAATACAGCTCGTGCAGCAGTGGTGTCACATGTGCTGATCTTATAGCACCCATAACTTATAATAATAAATTACCTGACCTTATTGTTCTTTGAAGTTGATGACAAAGGGTTCTTTAACCTATAGCCAGAACTACTGAATCAGATAAGAGAGAATCCCCTTGTTCCACCTTTAACAACAGCAAGAGGAACAAGACTTGGGAACGGAATGTGATTTTCTATTTGCTACCAGCCTCAAACCTGATAAATCTTAGCTGAGCATGATATGAAAGAATGGATCTTCATAATGGACACTGACTTTATAAGGATAGCTGGAGGTTTTCAAAGAACAGAGGCATTGAATATAGACTCTGAGTCTCTCTCACCACTGAGGATGTCAATATTTCAATAAACCCTACAATCTTTGGGCCATATATACAGTACATATTTGCAGAATCTTTATCATCTTGGTAATATCTTTCCTTAAACCTATTTCCATGAAGCTTTGATTTCAGAACTGGTCCAAAGTCATCCAGCCAGCTTCTGTGACTGAGGGAGGATTAGAACTTGGGTTTCCCCATTCCTAGTCTAGTAACACTACACTGGCACACTCTCTTTCACATGCACTCACAGACATATAGACACATGTATGTATACATACAGTCGCACCTATGCTTTCATTCAAGTGTGGATTTGTGTAAACTAATGGGACAAAATACTTTAGGTGGCATAGAAATGTTAGAAAAATGAAAAATATTCGAATTCCTTCAGAAACTCAGAAAGGAATGAAAACATGAAGCAATTTCACAACAACCTTTGCTGGGTTTGCTTGATAAACACATATCTTGCTGATCACTTCTGTTTGCATTTGAGCTCTCTGAGTTGATAGGATTATTAAAGCAAACCTTGACACAAAAGAAATTAAAGCGTACGATTTTTTTACAGATAAGAAATTGTGTTAGCTGCCAAGATATTTCATCTATTATGGATGGAAAGAGTGCAAACTTAATTATAGTGGCAATCCTTGGACATCTTGATCTAGTCTTCTACATATACATTTGTAGGGGGAGGCTGTCTAATTTTAAGGAACATTTAAACAAGCTCCTGATTTTACTTGACTAAAAGAAAAGGGTTTCACATCCTGTTATTGAAACATTTCCTTTTACTTACCTGATTATTACTGGTGTATACTTCTCATGGAATAATCTGTTCTAAGAATACAGTTTAATTTTTTTTTTTAAAAAAAAAAAGATGAAATAAACTCTATGCACAGAGATGTACTTTGATATAAATTTGTCTCTCATTATAATTGTTTGCTTACAGGGTTATGCTTTCAGCTAAGTATAGTTGAAGGGATGTTCTCTCTATCTTTTGATCAATATTTTCCAGTCTGTATTAATCACTTTGAAAAGCAGGTAGAGGAGGAGAAGTGGAGAAAGTGAAAATGTGCAAGTTGAATATTAAATATGTAAAAGACTCTAGGATAGATATTTTTGGTTATGTGTGTTCTTTAACATGTGCAGAGTTCAGAAGCAGTTGGCATTAGACACCAGTGATGACGCCAGGCATTGCAGAAATTCAAAACAGAGAATAAAAGAAGGTTTTCGTCTTCCAGAGCTCTGGAAGAGTTCACTCTCTTGGTTTACAAATAGCTTAATCAGGCAGGCAGGCAAGAGCTAAAATCACAAAGATACAAAGGCTGAGAGAAGAAGAAGGAGAGAGGGGAACAAGGAGAGCCTCCCTTTTATATTTTTTATCTAGGTCACTTGACATTCAAAACCCAGACTATTGTATCTTTTTGTATCTCTTCACCCCAAGAACCGTTGGAACCTGAACATTTTACTCTTGCCATGTGACTTTATCCCTTTGACTAATACATTAACAGGTATTAATAGATTATCTTACTAGGTGCAATATCCTACAAAGACAGAGATTGCAAGATATGTTACCATCAACTTTCTTTATATTTCCTAGCTGATCCCTCTGCCCCCTGTTGAAAACTTGCTATCTTCTTCCTGTGGTTGTGCAACTCAATCCTTCCATTGAGGTCTAACTATTTTTAATTTTCCTCAAACATTTAACTAAACAGAGAAGTTAATTTTATATTATTATTCCTGTGCAAAATGTATACAAGCTATTAATCATAGTTGGGTTATTATTAACCATCGTTCATTCAAAGTAATGCTACCAGTCAAGCAGGGCTGGTTTTCATTTTTTCCTTATTCAACCAAAAGTCTGAGTAGAATTCTCCCAATTTTATTTAGTTTTTATTTGTTCATTTTGCAAAACATACAGCAATTATCCCATTGTATAGATGACTCATTGATCTGCATAAGAAAATATGCAGTGTAGAGGAATAGTCTCCACATTCCAATATTACCACTCTTCTTTGAAAATCCTTTATTTTTGAGATAAGACTTCGATGTAGCTGCCCAATGGCAAGATGAATTTGTCACATAAAAGAACCAAGGCTGGACTTGAGTAGCCATTATATCAAGCCAGCTAGTTTTCCAAGTCACTAGTGCAATCCCCTACTGTCACTTCCTACAGAAGCATTTAGGAGCTGAACCATGATTCTGGTTGAGCAAAAGAAGTGGAAATTACTGCCCTGCCCTGAAGTGCTGCCGCTTTTGTGGCAAGCAGGAAGGAAAGAAGGAAGAAAGGAAGTGTTGTCCACAAATTGAACCTTTGGATTTGTTACCCGGCGCGAAGGGCCAGAAATCACACCGAGTCGGAGGATTGAGTTCACATGTTTGTTGTAGATCTACAGTAAAGATGGTCTCTCACACAAAGGGATGAGAGCCCAGATCAAAAGTGATCAACATCTTTTAGGTATTCTGAAAGTCATGATCACAAATGCCATCTAATAATTAGGGCTCCTAACTGGTTAGCTTCCTAGGTTAGTTTTCTAGCGTTTGCGCAAAAGCCTCTGAATACAGCGAGGCTTTCCAGGTGCTAATCATCCCCGCCCCTACAAGCTACAAGCCCATCTTCATCATTTCCATTCTAATGAACGCAATTCACTCTTGAGCAGAACAATATTTATTTATTTTATTTTTTATTTTTTGTGGTATTTATACCCCGCCTATCCCCTCCCTAATGGAGGA
Source organism: Charina bottae (assembly GCA_023362775.1). Lineage (NCBI taxonomy): Eukaryota > Metazoa > Chordata > Lepidosauria > Squamata > Charinaidae > Charina > Charina bottae. The sequence goes on along the minus strand of JALMGJ010000019.1, from coordinate 3,162,643 downwards.
CTCTAGGCGGCTTACAAGCATATATATACATTAATTATACAATTTTTACAAATCACCATTTTCACCGTGCGTGAGGGGAGGGGGTAAGGGAACTGACTCTTCCAGGCTCTGGACTACAATTCCTAGGATGCCTTGAGCCAGCTGCTGACATCCTGTAGCTGTTGCATCCGGGTTTGTCGTCACCGCCGCCATTCGATCTTTCTCCGATCCTTTCCTCCGGTGGTGCCGACTTCCTGACAGGACGCCAGCAAATTAGCCCACTTAAGGTGGTACCCATTTATCTACTTGCAAAGCTTTCAAACTGTTGGGTTGACAGGAGCTGGGACTAGCAACGAGAGCTCACCTCATTGCACGGGGTTCGAACTGCAGACCTTCTGATCTGCAGCCTACAGCTCAGCAGTTTAACCTGTTGAACCACCGTGTCCCAATACAAGTCTCTAACCAAGTTGGGATGTCAGCATATCTCTAAGGTCAGCTAACACACGAGCCTGTGTTCCCGTCTTATCTTTGGGGCTCCAAAAGCTGGCTGGAGCTACCTTTTACTCTTTATCTTGTTCTTTCTTGAAACATTTACAGCTACATTCAGACTCTGTTTCATGGGAAATGTTCTCACACTCATATCTATGCCGATCAATATTCTGATCCCTAATTGGGCCCAACAGAAGCTTGGTGAAATCTCCTACTAAAACTGTCTGTTTCATCCCTACGTATTTGGTCTGTGCTAGTCCCAGTAGCTGCATAGCTCTGAAGGATCCGAAACACAGGAGCTGGGGGAAGAGATGATGAAAAAAATTCCCTCTGGAACTAATAATTCACCATCATCCCAGCTTCAAAGTGGTTCCACTGCACTGCATTTGGGCTGGAAAAAAAATCAGCTTAGCTTGCTGCTATCATGGAGACCCTGATTGATTCCAATCTATGCAGAAACCTTAAGCAGAAGTGCCCTATATCTGGCTGGGTCTAATAGGATGGTGGCTGGCTATTGTATGTCTTTATCCCCTGCATTTCGAAGCATGGATTAAGGTGATTATGTCCTCTGAGATTCTTTCTGGTGGTGTATCAAAGTCCTCATTTGGATCACCTTCTCAACTTTCTTGATTTCATCATCCTTTTGTTCAATTTTCTTGATTTCATACAGCAGAGGTGGAGGACCTAAATCCCCAATGACACATAAAGTCCCTAACCCCCCTTTCCCTCCCCCCATCCTCAGATCACTCTCATCATGCTGACAAATATCAGAAGATTAGAAAATTTATTGTGCAACATACAGAAATCAATATATTTTGTTGCCTCAATTTCATTTTAAGATCATAAGAAACAAATTTCACATTACTTAATGCAACCCTCCACTTCCTTCAATTTCATCTCACATACATCTGATTATTGAGACTCTTTCTCATAAGTAACACGCAAAAGAGACTGATCCTTGATACTGGTCATTATTTCCTTGAGAAATCTCACTCATGGTTGCTTTGATTTGAGCTTGAAATTTATATCAGATTTTTTTTTAAAAGGCAATTTAATAAACATAGCTGTTTCTTGACATTTTTCTCTCTGAATTCACTAAGTATGTTTATAGACCTTCTTTCTTTTGCAAAAAAATAAAGCTATGTCTCCTTCAAGTCCTGTCTTCTTTGAACTCTTCGCTTTCTTTATAAAAATAGGTTTTGGAATGAACACAATCTCTTTTCAGCCGTCTCTATTGGATATATTAATTTAGCATTAACTCTATTTAATATATTAATTAATTATTATTATTAAATAATAATATATTATTATATATTAATGCTTTGGGTACCTTGAGCAGAACTCCACTGTTGCGTTGATCCACAGCAACTGCTGAGCATAGATGGAATTTTACTTTCTGCAGTGATGCCTACTGCTATTTTAGTGACCTTCATGCCATTGTTCCAGTGACTGCAAGATGCCTTCCCACATTGAATACAGTAAGAACATTTTCTCCTGTGGTTGCTTTTAAACCTGTCCCGGCTACCTCTAAACATCATTCCTGTATCTCAATGGACAATTCCCTTTAAAGCCTTACTTTTCTGTAGCTCTTGTGATTCCCATTCCATGCACACTGCTGATAAATTGATTCATCTCATTTGCCCATATCAATAAATGGATTCTGTATCTATACAGAAAAAAGAAGATTGGAACTGAATTTGTTGTTGTTGTTCAGTGCTTTGGCCAAAGAAGGGAAAACGATGGATAGGTAGTAAACCTAGCAACCCCCAATTTGCAACAAAGAACAGCCCCTTGCTTTTAGTTTCTTCTAAGATTTCTTCACTGTACAAATCTTGTAAAGATGGGATAAATATTTTAACTGGGAAAATTGATGGATTGATCGATCATGCATACCACATGGCTGGGTTCATGCTGCAAGCTAAACTCTCTGTGTAGAATAACAACACACAGTTGCTGTCTTCATACAACATGCTACGTCCAAATAAATAAAAGATAAAACAGTTTGACACAGTGGCCTGTTTCACATGACCTGTGGCCTTTAGAAACCCAACACTGAAATCTGGCACATGTCAACTTAGAACTTTGATTTCAATGCAACATATTCCAAGGGAAGCATATAGATAGGATTGGAGCCTAAAGGTGCCAAAGTATGCTAATATTTTTGATGAGCACTATTAGCACATTAGTAAATGCACTAATCACTTTCTTACTGGACAATAGAGCATGAGTAAATATCTCTCATGTATCCATTTCTAAACAAAATGACTTTCTACCTTCCTTGGTTGTAAATTCTTACTTATGTGTAATTTTAAGACACCCCAGTAATGTGTCCTGAAAAATATCATAAAGTTCTTTGAGCAGTGCCTGAACACATATTGCATTTTTGATCTGAAGGAAACCTGAATTTAAATAATATGCATGAGAGCCCAGCTTTCTTGTTTCATTATAACTGATAATGCTGCTTTTTTGCAAAGCTGGCAATGGCATAGATGAGACTAATCATCTGGATCTTCTCATATGAGATCACATGAGGTCTTCAATTAGTTTCAAAGACATTTACTTAATAAGCAATGGCTCAAGGGCATTTTCCAAAGTTGAGTGCTAGTGTTTGTTAAATTTACAACCTTTTTTCCCCTCCAGATATTAAACGGTGGTTTTCACAACAGCCCTATGAGGTACGTTGAAATGAGAGAGTAACTGGCCCAAAGTCATCCAGTCAGTTTCTCTGCTTAGAGGTGGACTTGATCCTGTTCCATATGCAACGTATATTCTTCTTGTCTCTGAATTGCCAGGGTACCAGTACTTCTTAGGAACATAATACAAGTTTCCCCAACTTCTATTTTGTGCCATTTACCATGTCATTCTTCTTGCATTTGCAAGGGTTTGTAATTTGTCTTGCTGGTCTAAAGTTGAATTAACACTCCGTTTGTCATTTTTAATTTCCCTTTCCTTCTCTTCAATGTTCAGTGGTTACAAAAATCATAAGAACTTCATTGTATCCTATGGAACAGTTTACTTGCCTCTCTCTTATTCCCCACAAAAGAGTAACTTTTATCAACATGAGCAACCTTGGGGAAATAAATAAATGAATAAATGTGTGTGTGTGTGTGTATACACACAAACACACACACACTCACACATACTGTAATGTGAAGAAGTAATAACCTTGAGGAACAGAAAGAAGAGCCTCAATCAAGACAACTGTCTGATAAAAGAAATCTCAGTCCAGGCCAGAATTGCAACCTCAGAAAGTGTTTCAGACAAGACCCTCCCTAGTTCTCACATTGGACCATAAGGAAGGCTGAGCGCCGAAGAATTGATGCTTTCGAACTGTGGTGCTGGAGAAGACTCTTGAGAGTCCCTTGGACTGCAAGGAGGTCAAACCAGTCAATCCTAAAGGAAATCAACCCTGACTGCTCATTGGAAGGACAGATACTGAAGCTGAAGCTCAAATACTTTGGCCACCTAATGCGAAGAGAGGACTCACTGGAAAAGACCCTGATGCTGGGAAAGACTGAAGGCAAAAGGAGAAGGGGACGGCAGAGGATGAGATGGTTAGATAGCATCACCGATGTAACGAATATGAATTTGAGTAAACTCCAGGAGACAGTGGAGGACAGGAAGGCCTGGCGTGCTATGGTCCATGAGGTCACGAAGAGTCGGACACGACTAAACGACTGAACAACAACAACAAAAGTTCTCACAAAGATAAAGGGAGGGAAGGGGAAAGCACATTTATATTTGCAAGATTCTGTTACTATAACATTGTAATTAAAATAGTACTAGCATGCATGACTTTAGTTTCCTAGTCTGGTCTACCTTGAAGGGCTGATACGTACATACATACTGTACATACATACAGAACATACATACATATACATATTTGCATCACAGACATTTCCTTTTTTTCCTCTTTCTGTTTTTGGAGCGAGACTTGTGAACTTGAACAGTGAATCATGGGCATTTAGTGAAAGATGACAAAATGTGTGAGATTGACTACCCGCAAATTTATCACAATCAAGTTCAATTTAGTCTAACCATCTATACAGATTGAAAAAGCACCATCTAGGAGTGACAGAACACTTTTATGTGAACAAATCATTACCTATATTTGAGACTTCTGTAATGGAATTGGGGTGAGCTTTTACAGTAACTGAGCTTTCTAATAAATTTTACTACCATCACAATGGCACCAATTCTAGAGCACTGCAGTTCCTTCTCATTGCTTCACAGTTGCCTACAAATAGAAGGAAGCAGAGTACTACACACATAGGGAGTTAACCTAGGGTATTATAGCAGTTTTAAGGGGAGAAAAAGGCTATAGGATCAATACTTTACTACTTCTGCTAACATACTACAGCCTGGGAGTGGAAGCATTTTGAATGGAAGAACTTTGATTTCCCAAATGCTCCATGTTGAGATATATTGGAGTAATAAAATTGTAGTTGGCTTTTGTCTGAATTTTGGATGTCATGCCTTATTTTGTATAAATATCTTGTGGTGGTTAACTTCGGCTAACAAACTGAGATGAGCACCGGCCCCTAGAGTCGGACACGACTGCACAAATGTGCGGGGGGAACCTTTACCTTACCTTGTGGTGTTTAGATTACTACTATTAAAGGAATAGACCTACTGTACATTTATAATATTACTTAAATATCTTTGAGTCTCAGCCTTTCAATGCAGTGGCATCTGTGAACATGAGACCTGCACGCTTGCATTGTGTTAGGGCTTGCATTGACACCATCATCTTGCCAATTTTGGCACACATACTCCAGGGCTGCTGCTGATTCTACTTCAGAGAAGGAAGCAAGCATTGACCAGGTCTAAAGTAAGCACAGATTTCATATCCTATGAATCAGAAACATATCATTCTTGTGGAAAAGAAGAAAAGTCTCCCTTTTGTCCTTTGATTTACTCTACAGTTGTGGAAGATCTCCCCATTTGCCTCTCTGCAGAAGAACTCTTAACTTTGTGGCCCAACATAGATCCATTATTTTACATACTTGTTAATTTTATTATATTCTGCAATATTTTATTGTCGGTTGGTCTGGCAAATAGAAGGGCAGGACAAACAAATAAATCCTTGGCCACCACCCAGCTAAAATTCACCTAGAAGAACACTAAAAAGTCCCAATGACCTGAGAGGAAATTCTCTTGAAATCGGTGTGACTCTTTTTCTGAATAAATAGGATGGTGCTGCGTAGGCTGAAGCAGATAAAATTTTGCTATGTAATGTAAATGCTTCGGGCTTTGCAAGCTGTTCATTTCCCACACACATTTTTTAGAGTGATTGTATTGCCAGAGTTGTGTTATTGATCCCTCTGCCTTGAATTCAGCCAAGAGACTTGCATTTTGTTAACTGGACACAAATTCATTAACTGAACTGAATCTGCCACAAAATTAACAAGTTAACCTTAATCTAAAGATCCCATCCAAGTAAGCAGTTGTTCTTATTAACAGCTAGTTGTCAATATTCCACCTTGATCTCAGCTGCCAAATTACCTGAATATGTGGTGCTTACCTTTATTTGACCATGAAGAAAGTTCATGCTAACTAGATCTGAAAGTTCCACCCCATCATGAACATATAGACACCACTAGAGAGGTAAAAGAAATCTACCATGGAAATCAGTAAGAGTGAATTAGCACAATTTGTCAACTTAAGCAGGCAGCAGTGAGCAGAGCCGACTAACCTCCATCCCAGTCCATGCCACAGTTTGCATCTCTATAAGCCTAACTGGGAAACTTTGCAAACAAAAATAATTCTCTTATATTTTAAAATAATATAAAGTCTCATTTGTATGAGACCTGTATGTTGGAGTGTGTGTTTTCTTGCACACACAGAGTATCAGAAAGCGATTCGCTTCAGAGACCATTAAATGATGCCAGTCATTGTAGTAACTTAGTTGCAGTTGTATTATTTACTCATATAAACAGAAACTATTTAGTTTTCTTCCAGATCCCTGAAAGAGTTACAAAATCACATACCAAGTGGTAGAAAGAAACAGAAAGCAAGTAAGCAGTGAGCAGGGCCAGGCAGGCAGGCAGGCAGGTTCTTTTATACACTTCAGCCTGGATCACTTGCTGCCTGACCCTTTAAAGTTCACAGGTGTTTACCTAATAAGGCTTTATTGCTGAGACTTACTCTTCAAAAGAACAATACACCAACACGCCTCTTATTATACTAGAGGTGTAAGTCGCAAACCAATTTTTTTAGTTAACTCCTTGTGTTTTACTGCAGCAAGGGGCTTTGTTAGAAAATCAGTATCACGTGATTTCATGTTTGGCTATGAAATCCTTGACATGATAACATCGTAAGTCAATATGCTTAGTTCTGTTCCTACAACCCTCAGACTGAGCTATATGAATACAAGCTTGATTGTCTTCAAAAACAGTTACAGGCTGGTGCAATTCCATGCCTATATCTTTCAACAATTGTTTAAAACATACAATCTCGTTACAGATTTGTGCTAGGTTATAAAATTCTGCTTCTGCTGTAGAAAGAGCAACAAGGTCTGTTTCTTAGAATGCCAGGCAATTGTTGAGCCAGCATATACTGTATCATAGCTCCAGAAGTTGACTTTCAATCATTGAGGTCTGCTCCCCAGTCTGAATCAGCATAGGCCTGTAATTCTCCTGTCCCAGAAGCAGAAAGCCTCAAACAGTAATCCTTTGTGCCTTGTAAATATCTAAACAATCTTTTCAATGCTGCTTTCCCAGTAGAAGTTAGCTTTTCTACTTTGGCTCACCAGCAAACTACCATCTTTTTCTCTGTATATTTCCAAGCCTAAATAATTTGTCACTATGCCAAGATTCTTTAACTTAAAATTGTTCTTCATGTACGTTTCAAAACCATGTAGCTGTTTGTCTGATGAACTAAGTAGCAGTAAATCATCAACATAGAAACACAAATACATAAAACTTTGTCTTTCTTAACATAAACACATGGATCTGCCTTCCCTTTTTCAAAACCAAAACTTGCAGTGTTTCATCTAATTTTAGGTTCCAGTAGCGAGCTGCTTGTTTCAAACAATAAATTGATTTTTGTAGTTCACACACCAAATTTTTACCTTGTTCAAAACCAGGTGGTTGTTGCATGTACAATTTCTGGTCTAATTCACCATACAAAAATGCAGTTTGAATATCATAATGATAAACTGACATCCCTTTTAGTGCAGCAACCTTCAACAATAATCTGATTGATTCATCCTTTGTAATAGGTGCAAAGGTTTTGTCAAACTCTAATTGTTTTCTTTGAGAAAATCCTTTAGCAACTAGCCTTGCTTTGTATTTTTGAATTTTCCCACTAGTGTCCTTTTTTAGTTTGAAGACCCATCTACAACTCAGACAACATTCATTGGGAGGTAGATTAAGTAATTTCCAAGTTTTATTTTCTTTCAAGGAATCTAATTCCTGTTGCATAGCATCATTTCAGCACTTTGCAATCTCAGGTGGCATATCATTTATTTGGTGTAAAGAATCAGAAGAATAGAAGAAGAATAACTTTATTGTCATCCCACTATACGCTATACAAGTGCACAATAGAATGAACTTTCATTGCAGTTGGCTCACAATTTCACTCAAGCAATAAAATACTAATGATAATAATAAAAAAACATAATTACTATAAAATACCCATTCTTATAAAATATACATTCTTTAACTCACAATTTCAGTCAAACATTAAAATACTAATAAAAATCCATAATTACTATAAAATATACATTCTTTACATATCCAACATATTTCACCTAAAAGAACCTATTTGGCATTCAAGAATCCAATAGCCTGGGGGACAAAGCTGTTTCCCAATCTGGCTGTTCTACATCGGATACAGCGGAACCTCTTCCCAGAGGGTAACAAAGAAAACAAACCATGATGAGGATGGGAGGCATCACTGCTGATCTTTCGAGCTCTGGACAAACAGCTCTAGTCTAAAGACTCTAGTTCAGAGTAAATGTGGAAGGCTTTAACCATATCCACCTCAAAACGTTGAGGAGGAATTCCTTTATTACTCCTCTGCAACCTGCGAGGTAGGACAGGGCTAATAGGTTTCATATTCTGTCTTTCATCACTTTCCTGAGTAGCACCTGTCTCATCAGACAGATTTTCAGCTTGCTCCTCTTGTGGCCCATTCCAGTCCATTTCAGTTCACTGACACCCAAAATGTCTATATTTAATCTTGCCATCTCACCGATAACCACATCCAGTTTGCCCTGGCTCATAGATCTTACATTCCAGGTTCCTATGGTGTGCTGATCTTTAAAACATCGGATTCGTCATTCACCACCACCACCACCACCGTCAGCCGCTAGCCAACCTTTTGGCTTTGAGCTAGCTGCGTCATTACATCTGGGGCGAGTTGAACTTATCCTCTGTTCCTCCCCAGTAGCATTTTGACCATCTTCTGACATGGGAGTCCCCATCTTCCGATGGTATATCAACATATCTCTGCTTGTACTGATACATATAGTTCCTCAGGAGGCAGACAAGATAACTTGGTATCCCCATACCACCAAGAACTTGCTAAAATTTCTTATGATCCACACAGTCAAAGGCTTTAGAATAGTCAATAAAACAGAAATAGATGTTTCTCTGAAACTCCCTGGCTTTCTCCATTATCCAGCGGATGTTGGCAATTTGGTCTCTAGTTCCTCTGCCTTTTCTAAACCCAGCTTGTACGTCCGGCAATTCTCGCTCCATGAATTGCTGGAGTCTACCTTGCAGGATCTTGATAATAAGTAAATAAGTAACTTATTTCACTTACTGGCATGTGAAATAAGTGCCACTGTTTGATAGTTTGAATATTCTTTAGTGTTTCCCTTTTTTGGTATGGGGATATAAGTTGATTTTTTTCCAATCTGATGGCCATTCTTGTGTTTTCCAAATTTGCTGGTATATGGCATGCATCACCTTGACAGCATCATCTTGCAAGAGCTTAAACAGTTCAGCTGGGATACCGTCATCTCCTGCTGCCTGGTTATTAGCAATGCTTCTTAAGGCCCATTCAACCTCACTCTTCAGGATGTCTGGCTCTAACTCACTAACCACATAATCAAAGCTATCCCCAATATTATTATCCTTCCTATACAGATCTTCTGTATATTCTTGCCACCTTTTCTTGATCTCTTCTGCTTCTGTTAGGACCTTGCAGAGACATCACACTGACAACAAAGGTATGCATGGTTAAAGCAATGGTATTCCCTGTAGTAACCTAAGGCTGCGAGAGCTGGACCATAAGGAAGGCTGAGCGAAGGAAGATAGATCCTTTTGAACTGTGGTGTTGGAGGAAAATTCCGAGAGTGCCTTGGACTGCAAGAAGATCAAACCAGTCCATACTCCGGGAAATAAAGCCAGACTGCTCACTTGAGGGAACGATATTAAAGGCAAAACTGAAGTACTTTGGCCACATAATGAGAAGACAGGATACCCTGGAGAAGATGCTGATGCTGATGCTAGGGAAAGTGGAAGGCAAAAGGAAGAGGGGCCGACCAAGGGCAAGATGGATGCATGGTATTCTGGAGGTGATGGACTCAACCATGGGGGAGCTGGGGATGGTGACGGCTGACAGGAAACTCTGGCGTGGGCTGGTTCATGAGGTCACGAGGAGTCGGAGACGACTGAACGAATAAACAACAACAATGCTTCCTAAGGCCCACTTGACTTCACTCTCTAGGATGTCCGGCTCAAGGTCAGTGACCACACCACCGTATTTATCAGGGATATTAAGATCTTTCTTTTATAGTTCTGTGTATTCTTACCACCTCTTCTTAATCTCTTCTGCTTCTGTTAGGTCCCTGACTTTTTTGTCCTTTATCATGCCCATCTTTGCACAAAACATTCCCTTGATATCTCCGATTTTCTTGAAGAGATCTCTAGTCTAGAGAGTGTCTTGGACTGCAAGAAGATCAAACCAGTCCATACTCCAGGAAATAAAGCCAGACCGCTCACTTGAGGGAATGATATTAAAGGCAAAGCTGAAGTACTTTGGCCACATAATGAGAATGGTTGGGTAGAGTTCATTCTTCATAAGAATTTCAAAGCGGTGGTATGGTGAGATTGCCTTGTCGATCGTCAGCTTCAAAATGGCAGCCCTACCATATGTATGTCATCCCATAAAGTGATGTTCAGGTGATGACATGCAAGCTAAAAGAATCAGGAGTCTGGTAGTACCTTTTCAGATGAGCATATTTTATTAATATACTGTACTGCACTTTATCAAATGTAATGGAGTGTCTAAAGTGATGTAGGAATTAAAATGGGATGAGGCAGGGGAGAAGGAAAGGTAAGACAGGCAGATACAAGTTGCATGTGGAACATGTTACAAGTTCCTTATCAATTAAGTTTTGATACTACTTTCTGTGGCTGTTGTGGGTCTTCCGGGCTGTGTGGCCGTGTTCTGGAAGTTGTGGTTCCTACAGATAGAAGCAAAATCTCTGAAATGCTCCTGCCCTCTGAAGATGCTGGCCACAGATGCTGGCGAAACGTTAGGAACCACAACTTCCAGAACACGGCCACACAGCCCGGAAGACCCACAACAGCCATTGAACTCCGGCCGTGAAAGCCTTCGACAATACATACTACTTTCTCTTTGTTTTGAGTCCTGATGTCAGGTTAAATCCATTAACTCTTAGATGCAAAGTTTGTCCTATTTCAAAAAATACACTAAATTCTTAACCCATTAAAATTGATAAGGTACTTGTAATCTGTCTCAAATGCAAAATGCATTTGGCACTGAGACAAAGCAGCCATCAACAGACACAAAGAGGTAAACAACATTTACATACCATTCATAAGAGACAATAGAAAAGCCAGAAGACCAGAACACCTCCTTGCCAGCAATCATCACCCAGATAGGCAAAGATTAACACCAGGATTAGCACCAGAGGAACAATCAAACAGCACAATATACTGTGATCAAGTAACTATTAACTCAGTCAATCAACCAAGCAGCAAACAACAGCCCAATCAAGGAACTACCAAGGAGAGAACAACACCCCCACCAACACAAGCAGGACAAGCCATGGTATATAAATAGAGAGCAATTCCCACTCCCTTTTCGCACTGAAGATGTTGCTTAGCCTGGCAATGAAACATCTGCAAGAAAACAACAATGCTCAGAGAGCACCAAGGACTCCACAGTTCAACCCTGAGCTACAAATATTCTCTTTGATTGGAAATACATCTGTATAACCACCCTGTCTTCCTCTTCCTCACATACCCCTGGCTCATCCCAGTTTAAATATACATCAATTTAGCAGCTTCATGCATCTGATGAAGTAACCTGTAGCTCATGAAATATTACGAGTTAATAAAAACTATTGCGACTAAAAAGGTACTACCAGATTCCTTCTGACACTTGGCTACCATGGACTATCACAGCTCTCCTCTTACAATGCTAAAAGAATGAAAATGGGTGACCTCAGCCAAGATCTCCATATCTGCTTCCATCATTTGCAAAACAAGTTACCTCATGCCCTGTGACATTTCTATACCCTATGTTTTCACACACTTCGTCCTCCTTTAGTTCTTCCCAATCACAGGAGGAGATGTGGAATTGAATTACAAATTGGATTTGTGATGTTGGGATGTGAAAGGAACAATTTAAGCTACAATTCTATGCCTCTTCTAAGATGTAGTTGTACATGTGGTATAAAATTTTGTTTTATTTGAAACAAGAATTGCTACATAAATCCCAAAGACTTAATATATGCCTAAGGTTTTTCATTTCACTGTTATTACTATAGCTGGCATTAACTTTAAGTGCTGGGTCTTCTCCAGGGCATTTCTGGAACTAGCTTGATTTAGTATGTCAGGAGAACTCATGAACACTTTGGTAATGATCCTGTCTGGATTCTAATTGGTTCTAACAATGCAATAACTAACCTACTTCCATAGGCAAAATGTTCTCTAACATTTATTCACTGATATCTTTATTTTTTTAAAAAAAATGTCGTCATGACATTGTAACAAGGATCACTGGTAGATGTGAAACAGTTATTTGCTTTCAGTTTGCCTGACTATCTACCAATGCATCTCTCAGCTGCTTATAAAATAAAGCAAAATACACAGAACTTAAATAAATCAATTGGCATATAGAACATTAATCATGAAAATGAGCAGCTTAACAAAATAAAGTATAGCTCAATAGACATAGGTCCTCATTAATGATGATACTGAAGATGTTGATCCTGTTTTAATTAAAGGATAGGGAATTCCCAGAGTGAGAATTCCACAAGTAGGTCACCACCACTGAGAAAGAATTGGCCTGGAGATTCCCGTTCTTCATGTTTGATAATGAAGTCTCTTTCCATCAGGATTATTTCCATATTAGATTGCATTCCTTCACATGCTTTCCACTTCAACCGTTGAGATGTTACGAGTCAAAAGCAGAATGTTGAATTGATCTTCCTGAAATGACATTGAATTCTTAGACATTTGAGATTTATTAATCCTCCCAACAAGTATCCAGTAAAAGCCCAGCTGTTGGATTGCTTCTACAGTCCTGGAATGTTTTTGAAAGGGAACTTTGCATAATGGGTAAGGCTAAGGCTTCTCTCAAGATGAGTTTAGAGGCTTAACACAGGCATCATGTACTTGACAGCAATATGGAAGTGGATTGCCAATGCTTTTTTTCTGATATTTTTTTTTTAAATTGTAATTTATTTTCACAAATACAATGAAAGAAAAGGCAAGAGAAGAAAAGAAAGAAAGAAAGAAAGAAAGAAAGAAAGAAAGAAAGATATTTATAAACATCGTTAAATTTGCTATAAAATTTCAAAATAGCAATGGTTTAAATCTGGATTTTAAGAGATCTTGTATCAGTACTAAATGTATGAGTACTAAATCAGTATTTAGTCAGTACTAAAGTAAGTTAATGCTAAAGTTATGTAAATACCCAATATATGTAAAATGAGGGCAACATTGCTCAAATTATACGTTATAAACTGATATATAAGGGTTGCAATCATTTCTGCCTTATCTAGAAAATCTAACAAGTTTAACCAATCATTTTTTTAAAAATAAGTGTTATAATCTTATTTTAGGGAAAAGCCAAACTTGGGATAAACCCATTTATAAGATTGCAATCCAAGAATGTTTTCCATACTGAGGTAAACTCTGCATCAGATCTGTTTTTCAGATATGAAGTTAGTTTTCACATTGACACATTTTTTCCATAACTTAATTTGCTATTTTTCTATGAAACAAATGTTTTGCAATCTCCATTGAGGTACATAAAGAATCCTAGCAGCTGTTAACATGGACAAATCGAGTTCTATATCCTTTGTTAGGACTTTAAGGTTTAGTAATAGAAGAAAATAGCAGGCTGAAAAGAGAAATCTACCTTTAAAATTTGTTTCATTCTATTATAAATTATTTTCCAATATTGTTGAGCTTTACAGCATCACCATCAAAAATGAAAAATGATCCCCTTGTTTGTTAGATTTTTAGACAATCTTTAGAAACAGTCTTTAGAAAATGATTTGTCTATTTGCAAAATCGATACTGGGGTAATATCCTTTTGATGAAACATTTTATACCAATTTTCTCTAAGTGTAATGTTAACCATAAATGTGATATTTTTCCTCTATGGATACTCCAATTGTTGAATATCAATTGTGTAATTTCTGGATACATTTAACCATGTAGCATTTGATTTGTCACTTTCTGAATCCTACTTCAGAAACAACTTATAAATAAGCCCCAGTAAATGATCTTAATTTTTATGTGATACGTTTTTTTCCCAGTAAAACATCTAGGTATTCCTCCTTGATTTTGTAATTTCTTTTGGACTATACTACTTACTTATAGATACTGAAAACAATACGGTAATTCTAGCTATTCTGAGCAAAAATATTTTAAAGGATTTCATTTTTGTCTTATTAACAATTAAATTTTATACTCTATATGAATTTTTGCCCCTAAACTGATCAAATTTCTTTGTACATTCTCCTTCTTGAAAATAAATATTTAATATTGAAGCAAGAGGCAATAAATCTGAATTCTTTTCTATATTTGTTCCATACTTAAAATTCTGCTTATTAGTCAATGATCCCTTAAACACTGATTTTTCTATTTGTACAGTATTTTTTTTTTAGACTATCTGGAATTCCAGCCATAAAGTCTTATAATCCAGTCTGCTATCTAAGTTAAAGAACTAGCCTGGTAATACAATTTAAAATTTGGTACTGTCAGTCTACCTCATTTTTTGAATCTTGTAAAATCCTGAACTTTACCCTGAACATTGGTCTAAGGTCTTTAATTGGAACACATAAACTTGTTTGTCTCTGCAGTCATTTAATAACAAATCTTCAATTCTTATTGGGAGCGTTTCAAACAAAAAACCTGAACCTTGGAAAAACATTCATTTTTAGCACTGTTATCATTACAAACTGGGACAATTCCAACTTTCTCCATCTTGAGATGTCCACTCTATTTTTGCAGATATTGGACTAATTATCTTAAGGAAATCTTTATTACTTTTTGGTAAATAGATTCCCAAATGTCTAGTTGTTTTTGCAGTAATATTAAATATGATTGCTTGCTGCTGTTATTGTTCCTCAGATAAATTCTATGTCATCATTTGGTATTTTTGATTTATTAGTTTTTATTTATTATTAAATTTATACACCTCGCATCTCACTATAAGTTCATAGTTGAATAAACTATACTGTTGTATGCATTTCATTACTAACTCTAAGGAGTCATTTGGATGGATAACCATATATTCATCATCATCTATATATAATTTAATTCATGTTTTTGATTTGATCATTTGATTTCTGAGATTTTATTTTCTTGCCATTTGTTCTTTGCCAATGGTTCTCATGCCAGTAGCAATAAAAGAGAAAGAGGACAGCCTTGTTATAGAGAGTAAGGAAGATGAAGAAATTTCTTGGTGAAAAAATGCAGGGTCTGTTGCCTAGGCAAAGACAGCTGAAACATTTTTAAGTCCAAAACAACTGGATAAAATTTGAGAGTGGCTCAGACTGATGCCTCCCTGAAGTATAAGAGGGAGGAGGTACAACACATTCAGACTAGATAGGTAGATAGGAAGGATAGATAGAAAGGATATATAAGTAGATGGGTAGGGTAGGGTAGGGTAGGGTAGGGTAGGGTAGGGTAGGGTAGGGTAGGGTAGGGTAGATAGATAGATAGATAGATAGATAGAATACTGCTCCAGTTGCTGCAATTCCTTACAGCCCTTTTCCCCATAAGAAAATGCAATACTGCCAAAGTCATTCATCCTGTTGAGCGTCTTGTTACAGTAAATTCAAAATCACTTGTCAATTCACTGGCTGTCAATAGGATTTTTTTTAAAAAAAAGAGAGAGAGAATAACTAGATTTTTCATCTGACTTTCTCACAGAGTTGTTGCAACAGGTGGCTGCATTGTAATGGAAGAGGATGCCTTAGTGGACCAATGTCAGCTGACTTCTCAACAAAGACATAATAACACAAAAGTTTTAGAAAAGTAATTGGCATAGGAATTTGCTTTCACTTGGTCTTATTATTTTGCTATGGACTTGATCCCTTTGAGATACTAGAATGCTTTTCTTCAAAAGGGAATACATTCCCCAATTTAAGGATCCCATGTACCATCTTTCAATCCTGCCCATATAGTGTGAAAAACTGTGACTTGAAACCCTATTAAGATAAAGTCCTTTTGTACTATATACTTGAGTCTTCTGAGTAGTCAGCATACAAATGATTGTACAAATAAATTTTAAAACGTTTGTGTGTATATATGCTCATGAACACCTATGTACAGAGAAGCCAAAACAGATCAGGGAAATGAATCATATGAACATTAGAAAGCGAGCAAGAGGTCTTCCTAAATCACAGAACACCTGCAAAGTCCAATCCCTCAATGTTCTTCATGGAAATAAACTTGTTGTGATAAACATGAGATCTCACTTGGTGTGACAAATCTCTGGATCATTGCCTATGTATATAAGAAGTCATGTTCTTCCTTCCATTCCTTAACCTGAAAGTTGGCTTCTTTTCACCCATGTCAGTTCAAAGGACCAGTTTCCTGGGTCACCCCGCCCACCCTGATTTTGCTTTCCATTCTTTCCATTTGACAAAGCAAATTGTCAAGAGCATCTTCAAAAAATGCTTCTAGGCTCTCCATATATCCTGGAAGCATTTATAGAAAATAAAAGTTTAAAAGGACAAAAAGAAAAAACAGTAATTTGCTTGCTTATTTTTTTTCAACACATCCCATGAGCAAAATAATACACATCTTTGAGAGTTTGTCCTAATTCATTATCCCACTTCATATTCTTTGCATCTGACAGCTTCCCTGCAAAGCTCATCAAATAAACATAGCAACATCATTTTTGCATTTGACAGCCCACAACATCAACAGCATAGCAACATTGTATTATGGTAGATGAAAAGATGAAACTTTTTTCCTTTAATATATATTTTTTCTCCTTGTAGTTCTAACTGATGTAAATAGAAGGCTGTAGAGTTCTCATGGGCAAAGACTAGAACTTTCTTTAAATAAGTTGAGCCAGGCAAACAGATGGGAAGGAAAGGAAAAAGCTATGTAAGCTCCTCTGAGACAAAAGAAAGAAATTTAATTCTGTTGTTTGTTTTCTTTGTTGAAAATGGCACCTGGGAAAGAAACAGTCACTGAGTTGTATAAGCCAGATGCTTTTTTTTAACTGAAGGTAAGAAAAAGATAGATGTTTAAAACATATTTTCCTGTATTATATGAATCATTCCACTGAGAAAATCAATAGGGGTCCAAATGTCAAGTACCTTAATTTCTTTCTATAAAGTTAGTTTTAAAAAATTCCAATTCCTCAGACTTTTTTCACACTGATCCTTTTATATATTTTTTGGCGGGGGGAAGAGACTAAGTATCAATACATCTTCCTAGTATCAATGCATGAGTTTATTTATATAGGGGTTTTTTTTAAAAAAAATCCACATTGTACATCAAACAACAACAGATTCTATGTTTGAAGTTAAAATACCTATGTCTATTGCTTACTTTCTTGATCAGGAAAAAAAAACTATAATCAAAGTTTCCTTTGGATCAGCTGATCCCCTTTCCCCATTTCATCAAAACAGCAAAATCCTGTTAAAAATAGAGAAGAAAGCTTACTGATCATGCATTGAAGCTGATAAGGGGACAAATCCAGGTCCATCTGCAGTGAGAGGGGTCAAAAAAGTCAATATGGTGGCTGTGACTGTGTAATTGGAGCCCTGCCCCTTTTTTATACTTCACTCATGAAGTCGCAATTGCCGTCTTGACTTTTTTGGCATCCACAGACAAAGCTGCTTAATTTCATATATACATACACACACACATACATTATATATGAAATTAGTTGAAAATACATTAAATGATCCCACCAGTTGGCATGTCCCCATAACCACATATCCCAGTTCACTTATGTTGAGGATCATCTTAACAGCCCTTTTACCTTCTAAGTTTCAGATAATGATTCAGTAGGTGCAGAAGTTGATATCCTATGATATGCCATATTAGGTCCTAGCTACATAGATTCAAACTGTATAGTCTATAACTTCCAATGTTGCAGTTAAAAAAAAAAATACCCAGAGGAGTGCCTTCATGCATTGCAGACATTTGTGCAGCCATGATGATAAACATATGGACCTTGTTTGTGTTCTGGGGGCATGCCAGCTAGTGGGATCAAAGTCCTATCTTACATGTGTTCTGGGCCCTTCTTACAGCTCTGGGCCCAAGACAGGAAAGTATAAATGTTGCCTTTTCTGAAAATCCTATGAGCAAATCTGTACAAGAGTATCATGGCTACAATTAGGATCTAAATTGCTTTCCTTGTGTTTGACAAATAACAGTTTCTCCATTGCAGTGGAAAAAACTGATATATAACAATGTTTACCATTATTAGAAGCACCTTTGAAATCCTTAAACACTCTTCTGATAATCCAGCCATCCACAAGATGTGTTCATGCATACTGGTGATGACATTTGACACATACAGCACTATTTTCTAAAATCATAGCAAACTCATAGCAAACTGAATCAAATCAATTTGCAAGAACATATGCATGATGTCATCAGGCAGTTTTCCCAAGGCCCCCATGATGTAGTCTGTTTCCATTAGTATCAGAATATATATGAATGCATCTATCAATCACCTTCCATCATCATAGACACATCTTAATAGAACTGGCATTCTAGTCTCTTATGACTTCCTCACTGAGTAATGCTATATTCTAGATCTTCCCAAACTTCCTCAGTTCATGGCACCCCTAGTGTCTCAGTAATGTGTTCACGATGCCCATGGGCCAAAAGAAATACCTAACAATTCCATTTATTAAGTAGTTAGGCCCAAATTTAAAATATCCCGTTTGCTGTAGCATCCCAACTATATTCAAATTATGATTATTTTATGCTAAAGCCTAAAGCTGCTGGGGTATCTACAAAGCAAATTCAAATTTCTTTAACGTTTTGGCCCAAACAAGCTATGTCTTATTTATAGGAATTGCCAACCCATTGGGAATAGTGATTTTGCTCATTTTGATAGCATACTTACGTAAATGTCAAGAAGAATATTGTGATTACAACAGGCCACTTAGGTCTGTGTGTGTATGTGTGTGTGTGTAAATTTTTATATCTAACACTGGAGATGACAGTTGCATTTGACATTTGTCCTGCTATATATTCCACAGAGTAGCATAATAACTATCTATCTGCAGGTTCCGGTTGATTATTTTTAGCAGCATGTATAAATCAGTTCTCGGTGTTTTCAGTACTTTGAGAATAAGGATTGCTCCCCACTCTGAACTAATTTGTAGAACTCACAACGAGGTCAACTACAGATGCAACTTGAATAAAAGAGTATTCTGAATAATACACCATATATAAAGCCAGACCCAATGCAGAGTTAGATTGTATAATTTTTTTTTCCTTTGACAATGCTACTATTTCTAGTAGTCATTCTGAAAGCTAGGGATACTTTAAGCCTGGCATGGTTTAAATCAAAATATAATATTCTCAATTTGGAAAAGGACCACTGTAAATTTTTATTATCATATGCCATGAGAATTTCTTGAAAAACACTGATATTTTCCCAATAACATTTCTGGTAGACTTGGTTTTGGTGTCTTGACTTTAGAAGTAGCAGCTATCCAGGAAAAAAAACACACAATCACAGCATTTAAAATTTGGCAGAATTGATTTCCATATGCATTCACAATATTCTGAAACATTTATTCTGGAAGAAAAAGTTGTAATCAGATGGTTCTGCTGTCTTTCAACATCATAGAAGGAAGGAAGGAAGGAAGGAAGGAAGGAAGGAAGGAAGGAAGGAAGGAAGGAAGGAAGGAAGGAAGGAAGGACTGAAGATTTATCTACTCTTCTCTCACACATAGTATTTTGAAGAACTGAGAAATGCAACAGCTATACTGAGAAGTTGGAACTTACTCAAACCATGTATAGTGTTCCCATCCATACTGGAGTTCCACAGTCTTAATAAAACTCAAAGGGTCAGCTGTATGCTACATAAATGTGCCCTTTAGATGCAGTATTTTACAAATGTATGTAATTGGAACAGGAAGATACTTAAGTCCCTCCCTCATCCTTCAGAAATTTGAAATGAAAACAAAAATCCATATACAGGATAAGTGCTGCACTGGAAATACAATTTCTCAATTCAGACACAATCCTAATCCAAAATTTTGTGGTTCTGTTGGAGGCATTATGGCTTATCGCTATTGGGAAATCACAAAATTAGTCTCCCTTAGTGTAAATAAGCCTGATTTAGAAAACATAGCAAGCATAAATAATGTGCAAGAAAAGAGATACTGATAGATTCTCAGTGACTTTATCAGAAAGACATTTGATCTTGAACCAAAAGAAAATATTCTTTGTCATATTAGACAAACCCCCAGAACAAGATAACTTTGTATGCTTCATCAGGAGCATAAAGAATATCAACAAGGGGCTCTGGATGAGGTCATCTGCCAGGACAGAGTTTTACTCTTGGCTGTCCAAGTGATGCTATTGAAGTTCTGTGTTGGCATCTGGAGACTCTGGGAATCTGGATGGGGGAAAAGAGGTTCAAGCTCAACCTCAGAAGGACTGAGTGGCTGTGGATTTGGGGGCCACTTGGATCCAGGGAATTTTCATCTTTGGTTGCATCTTTGGTCTCCAGGTAGACCTGGTACATAATTTGAGGGACCTCCTGGACTTGCAGCTCCTGCTTGGAGAGCAAGCGACAGCCGTGACTTGGAGGATCTTTGGACAAATCCATCTTGTGTGTCAATTGTGCCAATTCCTGGAGACCAGGAGACCCTATTCACAGTCACTCACACCATTGTCACTTCTAGAATATGACAATGCACTGTACCTACATGAGGTTACATTTCAAGACCACTAGAAAGCTATAGCTTTCCAGAATGTGGCAGAGAGAGTAGTTATGAACACACCAGTACACCTAGGTAGCAATGCTACTCTATGACCTGCACTGGTGACCACTTCCAGTGTGCAGGTTGTAACCTATAAAGACATTTATGGTACAGAGACCCATTATTTGTGAGACTGCCTGTCTCTAATGACTTCTGCCCATCCAATACGATCTGATGGAGTAGGCATGCTTCAGGTCCTGACACTTAAGCAGTGACATCAGGTGGAACCAAGGAGACACTGTCCATGCAACTGCCCTATAGAAAAGTATTCCTCCAGAGATCCAGATGGCCCTGATTCCACCCACCTTTATGAAGGTTCTCAAGGCCTGGCTTTCCCCCAGGCTCTGGATTGGGAGGTTTTATGGCCAACTGGATTGCCTTTGATTGTTTTTTGGTTTGATGAAGTTGCCTCTGGCACAATATGCTTTATTGCTTTTAATGTTTTCTTGGTCGTTATGCATTGTTTTTATTTGTGAACACTGCCCCAAGTTGCATGTCAATTGGATGGCTATATAAATTTATTTAATAAACAAATGAAAGGTCATTTATGTTTCTGCAGTCTAACTAGGCAATTTGGACAGATCATTTTCTAAAAGGTGCAAACACAAATTTCCTATTCACTTGACGTCAAGACGTAGATCTTCACAGTACTTCTTTAGAGTTAATCAAAGGCATTTCAAGGCCAAATATTCACATTAAAAAAATTCCTGGGTTGTAGAAGATCACTAGTTGTTTCAATAAGCAGTGACATTCGACATCTCTAAGCCCCCAGCTCACACTGATGCAGCTGTTCTTGGAACAAAAGATTGTGACAAACCATGCTGTGTCTTTATAAGAGCTTCTTATTAAACAGCTTTAAAATGAACAGCATCACCAACAGTTGACTGGGTGGCCGTCTATCATTGCCAAGCAAATTTACATTTTGGAAGGCTATAGCAAGCTCAGACTTGATAAGGTAAAAGGAGCTGCATAAATATGGGAAATATTAAAACACAAACTTAACAATGCTCTACTACTGATTGAAGTGAATCTGGGGAGAAGTGGTGCCATGCTTAAAAAAACAATTGTATCAGATACAATTTGCTGTCCTCTTTTTGTCTTGGAACAAAATGTCACACCTTGGAATGTAATTGCCATGCAAAAAAGGAGGACAGGAAAAGAAAGAGCCCATAACTCAATTTAGGAGATAAAAAATACTTCTTATATCTCTAGACCCCACCACATACAGAACAATAAGACGGGATCCGACCAGAAAAATCATGAAGCAAACCAACACACTGATAAAAAGCTCCTCCCTGCATCCCAACGTACTACAACGTATTTGCAAGACAGAAGCTCTCTCACCTAGACTATACGGACTCCCCAAAATCCACAAAGACTCGATCCCACTCAGACCCATTGTAAGTGCCATTGGCTCCCCGACATATGAATTATCCAAACATTTGGCAACCCTTTTACAGACCCTCATCGGACAGACTCCATCCCACATCAAAGACTCAGGACACTTAATCAACAAAATCAGCACCCTAAAACTCAACCACACGGACAAACTGGTCAGCTTTGACGTGGTCTCCCTGTTTACCAAGGTGCCAGTAAGGGACACCCTGGCACTCATCAAGCAAATCTTCCCAGAAGACATTACAGCTTTATTTCAACACTGCCTAACAACTAGTTACTTTCAATGGGAGAATGAGTTCTACGAACAGATGGATGGCGTTGCCATGGGAAGCCCCCTGAGCCCAGTCATAGCAAACTTTTACATGGAACACTTTGAAAAACAGGCTTTGGAATCAGCACCCATTACACCAACAGTCTGGTTCCGGTTCGTGGATGACACCTTCGCAATTTGGAGTCATACTGAAGAAGAACTGGAGAAATTTCTGGACCACCTAAACGGCATCCACCCCAATATACAATTCACCATGGAAAAAGAAACTGATGGCAAACTTCCATTTTTAGATACGCTGGTCATACGCAATCCGGACCTCAAACTAGGACACAAAGTATACAGAAAACCCACCCATACGGACCGATATCTACACAAAAATTCCAATCACCACCCACGACAAAAGAGAGGCATGATCAAAACCTTGGTGGATCGTGCTAATCGAAACTGTGAAACCCAATTTCTCAACAATGAACTTAACCATCTGAATTGGGTCCTACAGGCAAATGGCTATTCCAAGAATGAAATAAAAAGAGCCATCAAACCAAGAAAACAACATCCAACTGAAGAAAAACAGCCCCCCACAAACAAAGTATTCCTGCCCTACATCAAAGGAGTCACTGACCGCATGGGAAAACTGATGGAAAAACACAACTTTCAAACAGTCTTCAGACCCACAGAAAAATACAACAAATGCTAAAATCAGCAAAAGACAAAAGGGACCCCTGCACCGCTGCAGGAGTATACCGCATACCATGCAGCTGTGGACAAGTATACATCGGAACCACAAAACAAAGCATTCACACCAGGATAAAAGAACATGAAAGACACTGCAGACTACAGCAACCAGAAAAATCTTCAGTAGCTGAACATGCTCTCAAGCAAACGGGACACAAAATCCTATTTGAAAACACAGAAATACTGGACAACACCAAAAGCCACTACACCAGATTATACAGAGAAGCCATTGAAATTCACAAACACCAGCACAGTTACAATAAAAAAGAAGAAAGTTTAAAAATTAGCAAAACCTGGCTACCAGTCCTGAAAAACACAGCCTGCAAAAGGTCAACGAACTCAGTCCAACCACCAGGACATGGGAATACTTCTCACAATGAACATGCTAATCACGCTCATCAGCCACTCGTTAACATTTCAACACAACAAAAAAACCCACCTAATCTCCTATAATTTAGCTCTATAAATAGAACATTGCCACTCTACCTGGGCACAGAGATTTTGCTTCTATCTGTGCTCCTGCCCTCTGAAGATGCTGGCCACAGATGCTGGCGAAACGTTAGGAACCACAACTTCCAGAACACGGCCACACAGCCCGGAAGACCCACAACAGCCGAAGTATGGTATATCGGATGAGAGTGTTTTGATCTGTAACATATTAAACCCACATGGAAAGGATAATGCGCTGTAATGTGAGTGGTTTTTCAGTTTCAATGTATATAGTAACCTCCTTTTCTGAAGGAATTTTCATATATATATATATATATACATACACACACACACACACACACTGTGTATATATATATATATATATTTCCGTTCAATCGTGACCAATTCTCGGAGACTGCCTAGACAACTCCCTGCAGTTTTCTTGGCAAGGCTTTTCAGAAGTGGTTTGCCATCACCTCCTTCTGAGAGAAAGTGACTGGCCCAAGGTCACCCAGCTGGCTTTGTACCTAAGATGGGACTAGAACTCACGGTCTCACGGTTTCTAGCCTGGTGCCTTAACCACTACACCAAACTGGCTCTCAGAATTATATTAGTGTACATGAAATAAGCCTCCAATTCTAATTAGGCAAAAATAACAAGCAGAGACTAAACCTGACCACTCTGTTCTCTTATTTAATATGTTGAGGAACAGCTCATAGCTCTATCATTATTTAAGCTCCATATTTATATAGTTAACTTGCTTGTTGTAAATGGAACTATAGAGTTGCTGGGAGTTGGGTGGCGTATAAATTTAAAATGATAATAATAATTTAAAAATCTGGACCAGAATTCAGCCAGACTAAGATCTGGATGACAAATTTTTTGACTTACAGTAGAATACCAAAGTTTGTATGTACATTTCCCATTATATAAACAGTATAGTATAGTATAGTATAGTATAGTATAGTATAGTATAGTATAGTATAGTATACTGTAGTATAGTATAGTATACAGAGACTATATATATATACTTCTGAGTTGTGCAGTATTCCGTACCCCTTTTCTTTTCCCCTAAGGAATGATTTCACAGAGACATTTGGATTTCCAATTTATGTGTATGCAATAGAATATTAGTTCCTGTGGGTTACTTTTAGCTATACTTGTTTCCATTTCTCTAAATGTAATTCCATCATGAATGTATCCAGGTGTGCATGGACTTTGGCTCAGTGTAGGTTGCTGCACAATAATTCACCACAGACTGCAGAATTCAGCTAGGAGGGTTGTTCCCCTTTAGATTCTAGACAATAGTTTCTGTGCTTCTTAAGGTCTCATGGGAGACAATGCAGCTGTCAATTTCCCTTTCACCCTGGATGATTTCCAGCAAAAATTAGAGCTGAAAAACAGAAGACATTTCCATTCTGTTAAAAAAGCAAAAATGCAACCTTCAAATTTTACTTCAAAAGGGAAAGGCTTTTATATGAGGAAATAATACTGGCCCAAAGATTGGTTACAGTCTCATAAAAGGTCAAATATAAAGAAAAAGGAATCAGGAGGGAAAAAAGATACAGTATATGAACCAATTTAATGCTGTTGTAAACAGATGAATTCTGTCTAATCAACAAAAGCTTTGTGGGTGAAAGTACTTGCATGCTTTTGCTCCCTTTTCATTAAGTTGATCTGAAGCCATTGTTTTGATAAAAGGAGCATCATTTTAAACATGACTTCAGTGGATTTATAGTTTCATATATGTGCTACTCAAGAATATTGCACAAAGTTTAAATAGTTCTGAAAATTACCATTGTTAGGGAAATAAGAGTTCCACAGAACTCTTAATTTGTAGAATAATCCTTATGTTTCACTTGATCTGACATTTTTTCTGTTAAAATAACAAGTTTCCCTCTATTAGTAAAGGTAAAGGTTCCCCCCGCACATTTGTGCAGTCGTGTCTGACTCTAGGGGCCGGTGCTCATCTCCATTTGTTAGCCGAAGACGCTTCCACGGTCATGTGGCCACATGACGCGCGCGGAACACTGTTACCATCCCACCGAAATGGTACCTATTCATCTACTTGCATTTGCATGCTTTCGAATTGCTAGGTTGTCAAGAGCTGGAGCTAGTGCAGGAGCTCACTCCGTCACACGGGGCTAGGGATTCGAACCTCCGAACTTGCGATCTTACGATCGACAAGCCTAGCATCTTACCCGCTGAGCCACCACGCCCCTAAGACTTGTAATACCTACAGATGGTCGAAGGCAAATAAGGGTTTGTTCTAAGTGAGCAGCTGCAGTGCTTTATTTGAAGTGTCAAGGAGTGAGAACAGTGAGAGACAGCATCTTCAGCTCATTTGCATGGAGAAAATTTCTTTCACATTATTTCCCTCCTAAACTGCTTGAAAAAATGGGTGGAAAATGGCTGTTTTCTCCTTTCTGATTAACCGACCCATGTGTGTTTTCAGGTCAACTGTCTTGTCCCCACGAGGCCTTGTACTGCAATTATACAAATTCTTTACAGGCTGAAAAGAATACAAGTCGCTTCAAAGTCATACTTCCTGAGACTTAACTATTGAGCTGAGATGGCCTAACTCACCTTCTTAAACTTTGCGATTGTGGCCATTCATTCTTACAAAGTCAGAGAGAGAGAGAAAGAGAAGCAAAATCTCTATACTAGATAGAGTGGTAATTTTAAATTTTTCATTGTTCTAGTTTAGCCTCACCTCTGCTAACTTTTATTCTTACATGGGTAGAGTAGAAGTGTACAGAGTAAAGAGGGTGACCTTGATGGAGAGAGGGAAGATCCATTACAAAGGCAACAAATAGATAGGTAAAGGTTTTCCCCTGCACAGTCATGTCCGACTCTAGGGGCCGGTGTTCATCTCCATTTCTTAGCCGAAGAGCCAGCGTTGTCCGAAAACGTTTCCGCAGTCATGTGGCCAGCATGATGCGCGCAGAACGCTGTTACCATCCCATGGAAGTGGTACCTATTTATCTACTTGCATTTGCATGCTTTCGAACTGCTAGGTTGGCAAGAGCTGGGGCAAATGTGGGAGCTTACTCTGTCACACGGCGGTTGGGTCTCAAACCGCCGACCTTCTGATCGACAAGCCTGGCGTCTTAACCACTGAACCATCACACCCCTCAACAAATAGATAAACAGTGAAAAATGTGAGGGTTACAAAATGTCTTAGACAGGCATCTCCCTAATTCACATGAATATAAAAGAGGGAGGAGGGAGGCACATTCAGACTTGCAAGATTCTATGAACTATAGGCCTACTTGGTGTTTGTTTCTTTGTCTGGTCTACCTTGTAAAGCTGACAATAATTCTCTGCAAGAGAGAAGCATTTAAACAGATATGACAATCTACAGACTAGCTTCCACCCAAATGAATCCTTATAGTAATCTGGTTCATGTGGAAGCCAGCATACAGTATATACAGCTGAACATGTGACGTGTTGGTCTTGAATGTATGATCAGCCTAAGTAAAGTACTTAGGAATACAGAATTCCTGCTTAAGCTGGTTCCAGATTTTCCTTGGGGCACAATTGGTGTCATTGCTTCAAGCAGAAAAGAGAGGAAGAGAGAGCAAAATTGAAAGCATCAAAATGTTGCAAAGAAAAGTTAGGAAATTGAATAAAATGTTAAATGTGTGTAATTTATAAGTAGGGACTTTGCTTATCATATGAAATTTGCAATATAGTTATTTTATTTTTGTTTAATGACTGCTGTTCTTTGAACCCAAGAAAGGCTTCCACTGAAAATAGTTTATAATTGAATATTTTCTTTCCTTAGAAGTTCCTTCTGTTTTCAGTAACATTTTGAGTTTTTTTCTTACTCTTTCTCTTTTGAACCATTCTATTTCATGTTTTTGTTTGTTTTTGTAGTTGTTGCTTAAAATAGGCCAATCAGAACCTTACCATAATTTTAGTACTGTCGTAAGTACCTTTTGCCACTGTTTATTTCAATTAACAAAATAACTAAAAATAGATCACAAATGCCTAACTATTATATTTCAATAAAGAATGTCAGATTTCATTGTGCAAAATGAAACAACAATGACGTGCTAATGTTTACAAATCAATTTATCTTCAATGGCTGTTGTGGGTCTTCCAGGCTGTGTGGCCGTGTTCTGGAAGTTGTGGTTCCTAATGTTTCGCCAGCATCTGTGGCCAGCATCTTCAAAGGGCAGGAGCACAGACAGAAGCGAAATCTCTGTGCCCAGGTAGAGTGGCAATGTTTTGTTTGTTTTCTATTTATAGAGCTAAGTTATAGGAGATTAGGTGGGTTTTTTTTGTTGTGTTGAAATGTTAACGAGTGGCTGATGAGCGTGATTAGCATGTTCATTGTGAGAAGTATTCCCATGCAGATACTGGGATAAGACGGTCACAGCATCACTTTATTTATTTATTTATTATTTGAATTTATCCCCGCCCATCTCTACCATGGTAGACTCTGGGCAGTTTTCAATCACAATATATAAAAAGTTAAAAGACTATACATTTAAAAACTACTATCAAAATAAAAAAATCAAAATCCAAAAGATGGTATGTTCTTAAAAGGAGGATATTACTAAGCTAACCACCCCCAGGAGGAACTATTAGTTCCTTAGTTCCAGGCAAGGCGGCAGAACCAGGTCTTTAAAGACTTCCTGAAGGCCAGGAGCGAGGGCGCCCGTCTCGCCACAGGGGGCAAGTTATTCCATAGGGAGGGGGTAGAGATATATAACCCCATGGCGATAGATGAGCTCACCCGCAGCCTCATGTAGATGTTCAATAGGATAGGAGAGAGCACCGAACCCTATGGCTCCCCACATAGTAGGGGTCGAGGGTGGGTCCTCCCCTCTCCAATCACCACTGACTGGAATTGGCCCCGGAGAAAGGAGACAAATCAGCACAACACTGTGCCGCCCACCCACAATCCTTTGGCCCGATCCAGAAGGATATCATGGTTGATGGTATTGAAAGCCACCAAGAGGTCAATTAGGGCAAGGATGGTTGCACAACCCCCATCCTGCCCATGCCAGAGATAATCCAAAAGTGTGATCAATGCTGTTTCCATCCCATACCCGGGTCTGAATCCTGAAAAAGATCCAGATAATCCATTTCATTCAAGGTCCTCTGAAGCTATTGCACAACCACCTTCTCAGCCACCTTCCCCAAAAAGGGGACATTAGATACTGGACAAAAATTGTCCGGTATGGTGGGATCTAGTGATGGCTTCTTGAGGAGGGGGTGAACCAAGGCCTCTTTAAGAGGTAAAGGAACAACCCCCTCACTCAAAGAAGAATTCATCTCCACTAGAACCCACTCACACAACACCCCCCAGGCCACCTTAACAAGCCAGGAGGGACATAGATCTAAAGAGCAGGTGGCTGAGCTCACAGTCCTAAGGACCCTGTCCACTTCCTCAGGTCCAACAGGTTCAAACCATTCCCAGTAACTGGGCAAGACTCCTTCCCAGGCATCCCCTTTGGATCTGCAACAAGCCAGTGTCCAACTGTGAGCAAATCTGAATGACTTCGTCCAACAGATGCTGAGCAAATTCCACTGCTGATTCACCACCCTTACAAGGTAGGCCTTAATAGTGGCTCTAACTCATGTTCAGCTAAATTCATCCTTTGTTGAGCACCAGCGACACTCTGGACATCTCTTCTCTTGTTCCATGTTCCTCAGCTCCTCCATGAACTATGGGGAGTGACAGGATCCCCAAGAGGAGAGAGGTTGCATGGGCGCAATCTGACCCAATGCCTCAGCCACCCCCTTACTCCAAGCAGCAACCAAGGCTTTGGACAAACATGAAGCAGAGCAACAGGGACACTCCCCAGCTCCCTCTGAAACCCCTCTGGGTCCATCAGTTGCTGTTGCGGACCAATCTAATGGGTCCAGCCTCCCTTCAGTGGATATTGGCACTAAAGAATCCCATGGAAATCAGGGCATGACCATGACAAGGGAGACACCTGAAGCTCCCCCAATTTCAGATCAGATAGCCACTGCTCCAACAGAAATGCCAGATCCAGTGTGTGACCACTGTCCCATGTCTGGATAGGCCCATGGCTGTCATGGTGACCATGAACTCCCAAGCCATCTCAGATCCCACTCCTAGAGAAGGCAGGTTGAAGACCCCCAGAACCATAAGTCTGGGGAACTCCACTGTCAACCCAGAAACGGAGTCAAGGAGCTCAGGCAGGGAAGTTGCCATGCAGCAAGGAGGCTGATACAACAGCAACAATCCCAATTGATCCCTAGAGCCCAACTTAATAAACAGAGTCTCACATCTGGTGACCTTGGTACAGCACCCCTGAAAGCCATAAGATTTTCCTGGATGACAATCGCCATACCTCCACCCCTGCCCTGGAGTCTCGGCTGATGCCACACCCAAAACCCAGCTGGGCATATCTCCAAAAGGGCTACCCCCTTCCAGACCCATCCAGGTTTGAGTAATAAAAGCTGGATCGGCCCTCTCATCAATGATTAAATCACTGACATGCGAGGCCTTATTACAGACCATCCTGGCATTTAAAAGTAACAGCCGAAAGCCATGAAGGTATGCTGACAGGTATCTGTGAAATTTCCCCTAGGATTTGTATGATGGGTCTTCAGTTTTTAGGACACCCAAGGTTCTTCATGTCTATCCATTCTAAGTTGGTCTTAAGTTAAAGTTTCAAATTTATATTGAATACATAGGGGAAAAATGTTGGATCTCTGTTCATCACCTACAATTAATGTTCATTTGACGTCTTCATTAATTTTCATGGTTAATCTCCTTTGCTGCTGTCTCTTATCCTTTGAGTGAGGTGCCATTTTAATAGTCAGAGAGTGTGGGGGGAGATATTTCATCCTTTTATATAAATCACAATTCTTGTTGAATAATAAAAGTGCTTTATGGTTCAGATGGAATGACTTAATTCAACATTTGACATCACGTACAGTATAATAATAAGAATGGAGAAGAATAAACAGAGACAAAAAAGTCTATAAATTTTGTAATTGATGCAAATGTATGTAACTCAGCAAAACAACTTTTTAAAAAGAAATTCTGTTACCAAATCATCCATATTATAATAATACAATTAGCTTTCTATATACGCCTCTGCAGAAATGGACCTCTAGATAATTGGAAATGCAAATGTTAAGGAAGTTAAGCTTTCACTTATGATTTTTAAACATCATCAGTTGCAATTAAAAATGAAGAACTCATTTTAATTTTCTTAACAAAGAGTTCAGCATTATAATCTTTCAAGATGTTGACTTTTTAATCCCTGTAAATGATGCTGCACTATATTCCAACGTTCTGCTGACTTTATTATTAATACTTTAAGAAGCTGTGTTTGTAATTGTTCTTTTACTTAAAACCAAGTTAACACAACTGAATAACTTTTACAGAATAGCACTGCCACAAAGCCAATAATTCAGACTTTCCTAGTTTATTATTGGGTGTTGACCAGGCTAAAATCTTTTGCAGAAAATTGCTCAACCACACTGACAGATTTTTATGCAAAAAAACCAATGTTCCACTAAAAGTTTACTAGTCAACCATAAAATGTAGCAATGAGTGCTGGCCAACGTGTGGGCCAAAGCATTATTCTAAACCAGAGGATAGTATTCTTTGTTGTCCTCAACAAAGTCCTCAAGAAAGAAAAGACTCAAGAAAGTCCTCAACGGCAGAACAGGCGGAAGATAACAAGGTGTATTGTTACAATGGCTGCGAAGGCGGATGAAGGCTGCAGCAGACAAAAGGTCACCAATCGTCATGGTATCCATGCCATTGGATTAGAGCCTTTTTCTGTGAAGGTTGTGTGCTGATCGTTGTGCACCGATCTCCACACATAAAACAAATTCACGCACAGGCGTCTTCCAACCACACCAAACCCAAGACAACCAAAAGTCCCATGGCGACTGACGAATGGCAATGGGGGCAGGACTGTGAAATCCGGAAGCTCCTAGTCATGGACCAGCACATGGGCGGTGGATACGGATTCAGTCGCCCTGACTCAAGGAAGGCACGTCAGGCAAACCCTCATCATGACCGTCTCCCACCCGGAAACCTATGCCCTCACTGTGGGAGGTTGTGCGGATCCAGAATTGGCCTTTATAGTCACTTACGGATCCACCGTTAAAATTCTACCTTTGGAAGACAATCTTACTCGGCTACGAGTGATCGCCAATGATTCTTTGTTGTGGGCGTCCTTTTTATTACCATTTTGTTCTTCAAAATTAAAACATATGTCTAAAGGAACTATGAATTCTGCTTCCATCAAACCCTTAATATTAGAATGTATTTGTAGGATTTCGATTCTTGCCTTCTTAGCACTAAAAATATAATCCGAAACCTGTCCTTCTGACAGGTGGAGATTTTTGTAGGACTAGGTTGTGGTCCTTCATCCATACCTCCCAATCCCTCTCTCCTCAGTACTCCTGTCTTTCCAAAGTACAAACTGGGAACCCTACATACCACACTTTGATTGGCAGTTCTACTACCCAACCATCATAGGACTGCCCAACAATTAACAGGTTTTCAGGAAGCTTTGCCCTGCAAACACAGAACAAATGGCAGAGAGAAACATTATGTACTACCTCCCAAGCACAAAGCTCTGGCAGTGAGCTGACTGGAGAAAACTCTGTGTTGTAATTTTCTTGAATTCAACAGCATCTCCATGGAGCGTAGGGGAGGGGAGGGGGTGGCTGAAGTGACTGAAGCCCCACCCCTTTTATACATGCTTCGCAGCATCACATGCTCAAAGGGGGACAAGCTTGAGACACAAAACTCTGGCCCTGCTTTTTTTCGTGTTGAGAGTGAGAGACTGGTTATGCCACTGCTTGAGTTCTGATCCAGGCAGAGAAGATCAGTACACTGGATATCCAAGATTTGGGAAATTTTCTTTAAGCTCTGTGGCTTGAATGCAAGTTTTTTCAGGACTGGCTGCAACCTTTAAATCCAATTAATTAATCGATCAATCCTCAAGTGGCAAGTGCAAAGTTTAATTGGTGGGGCTGAAAATAAACACATCAAAGAGAGTTTCCAACCTAGATCTCTCCTCGATATATTAGCTTTCTACCACAGTGCTCCAGGCTGATTTGTTCTGAATCCCAAAAGAGGTGTTTAACCAGTGTAACAAAATAGCCATTATAATGCCTAACGCAGAAGCTATAAAGACAAAGCATTTTGATTTCTACCTTCTTCAGAATGCTCTGAAATGGGATGAACACCAGCACACATACATGCAAATCCATATATGATATAAATTTCCATGTTATTGAAAAGAGTTTTGTTTTCCAACCATACCATGATATAACACTTTCAGCAGGATCCATGTTTCTATGAGTAGTATTTTGGGTATTGGATCTAGAGAAAATGATATGTTACCAATCAAAGAGAGGTTTTTTGCACTGAAGATGTTGCCTAGCCTGGCAATGAAATGTCTGCAAGAAAACAACAAGGCTCAGAGAGCACCAAGGACTCCACAAACTAATATGTGAAGAACTGGAAAAGGACATCTGTAAAAGCAGCTCATTATTGTGTGCCTAAAACAAGATTCATCTAAATGTATCAGGTATTAATGTTGTCACTCAGTACTTAGGAGTCCCTGTGGGATGATTTTATTTTTTGAGGGAAATAAAACAAGTCTGAGAAATACAAAAGAAGATATGTTAACCAGAAATCTTCAAGTAAGACATTGTCTCACTCTGCCTTTGTACAACATCGTCAATTTTGTAAATACAGAATTTTGAATTACCTCTTTTGTATTTCTCATGTAATTATCTCTGATAAACATCTTGTGAATATCAAAAAGAAGTCAATATGTACTTATTGATTATATCCCTGAATCAAAAAATAAGGTAATTGCAACTTCTGTTATAGAACTTCAATATGCTGATGATAACGTAGTCTGTGCACACTCCGAGGAAGATCTTCAAACTATCCTAAACATCTTTGCAGAAGCATATGAAAAGCTCGGCCTCTCAATTAACATTAAAAAAACCAAAGTGCTTTACCAGCAAGTTCGAACCAATCCCTCTGCAGTGCCATCAATCCAGCTTAAAGGTGTGTCACTAGAAAATGTCGACCACTTTTCTTATCTCGGCAGCCATCGATCTACAAAAGCCGACATCGACGCTGAAATTCAGCATCGCCTGAGCTCTGTGAGTGTAGCTTTCTCCCGAATGAAGCGTAGAGTGTTTGAGGATCGGGACATTCGCAGGGAGACCAAAATGCTTGTTTACAAAGCCATTGTACTACCAACCCTTCTGTATGCCTGTGAAACATGGACCCTCTACAAACGCCACCTCCAACTTCTTGAAAGATTCCATCAACACTGCCTCCGAAAAATTCTGAAAATTACTTGGGAAGATAGGCGGACTAATGTTAGCGTATTAGAAGAAGCGAAAACCACCAGCATTGAAACAATGATCATCCAACATCAACTTCACTGGACCGGCCATGTTGTTCGAATGCCTGACCATCGTCTTCCAAAGCAGCTACTTTACTCCCAACTTAAGAATGGAAAGCGGAATATTGGTGGACAGCAAAAGAGATTCAAAGATACTCTCAAAGCTAATTTAAAAAAATGTAATATCAGCATTGAGAACTGGGAAGCCCTAACTCATGAGCGTTTCAATTGGAGGTCATCCTTTATTAATGGCGCTATGGACTTTGAAGAAGCACGAGTACAGGGCGAAAGGGAGAAAAGAGCTAAAAGGAAGGCACGTCAGGCAAACCCTCATCATGACCGTCTCCCACCCAGAAACATATGCCCTCATTGTGGGAGGTTGTGCGGATCCAGAATTGGCCTTTATAGCCACTTACGGATCCACTGTTAAAATTTTACCTTTGGAAGACAATCTTACTCGGCTACGAGTGATCGCCAATGATGATGATGATTGATTATAGAAAACCTTCTATTGTGTTGACCATGTCAAGTTGTGGAATGTCCTTAGTAAAAATGGGAATCCCAGAAATGTCATGGAACTCTCTGCTGGTCTATGACCATAATAAAGTTTTGATTTGATTTGATTTGTCATGGATGTTATGAGAAAACTTTACACAGAACAGGAAGCTACAGTCCAGATGGAACATGATGAAACAGAATGGCTGCAGGTCAATAAAGAAGTGGGACTGGGCTGCATACTCTCCTCTTATTTTTTAAATCTTTATGCTGAATATATATTGAGGGAGGCTGTATTGGAAGAAGATGAGTATGATTTTAAAATTGGTGGAAGAAACATAACCTGTGCTCTGGTGATGACAATACTCTGTAAGATGAAAATGCAAAGGATCTGCAAGCCTTAGTAAAGAAAGTCAAAGAGCAGAGTGATGGGAAAATGGAACTATGATTGATATGACTACAATAAATGAAAAAAAAATGACTACAATAAAGGCTACAGTTCAGCAGCCAGCCTGATAACTGACTATGAATATATTGAAGTGGCAGAGATCCTCTGTCTTTTAAGATCAACTATCAACAGTTAAGGAACCAGCAGGTAAGAAAAACTCAACAGACTAGCACTCAGTAGGGTATCAATGAAGGCCTTGGAAAAGCTATTCAGATGTCATGATGTGTCTATACCTGCAAAGATCAGAATCATACAGGCAATGTTTTTTCCTGTGATACTCCATTGAAGTGAAAGTTGGACTTTGAAAAAAGCAGGATGGAAAGACTATTGACACTTCTGAAGGTTGATGTCAGAGAAGGATCCTGAGAATAGCATGGGTAGCCAAGAAAACAAACCAATGGATTCATAAAACAAATCAAGCCAGATTTCTCACTGGAGGCACAAATTGTCATGCTTTGGAGACATTATGCAAAGACCCAGTTGTCTTGAGAAGTCTGTATCGGTGGGGAAAATGGAAGAAAATCATAGAGGACAACCAGCAGCAAGGTGGATGAACTCGATTGCAGCAAAACCCGGTGCACCATTGTAAGACTGATGACCAAGCTTGGAGACAGATCATCCCGGAGAAGGTGGATTTACGTATGTGTTCACTAAGATAGACCAACTAACGGCACATAATGAATTAATCAATATATTTTGTAATGAACTCTTTTATACACAGATGGCTTATAATTAATGTGATAGTTATCTGGTTGAATATAGATGACCAATTCTCAAGTGGTAGAGAATATGCAGTAGTAAGCCAGTCATCAATATTATCCTGAGATGAGAGATAGACAGACAGACAGACAGATGATTGATAGATGATAGATGATACAATGTCCCTATGTGCATGTGTGTCTCTGTATGCATATTTTTCACCAATATAACACTATAACAAGACCCCACTATGATAAATAGGCTGCTTTCCACTTATGCCCCAAAGCCTATAACACTGAGGACAAGGGTTGGGAGGAAGTAGGAAAAGGAAAATAAGGGGGGACTGTCTAAGCAAGCAAGCAAGCAAGCAGGAGGCCCAGATAACCTTTCCCCAACCATCTTCTGTGCAATGAACGTATGCTAAAATGTAGCTTATTCAAGGAAACAATAAGAAACCAGTTTAGCTAGCCAAACTGTTTGATTTGATTTGGTATACCATGTATGATTGTTTCCTTGTTCTTCCTATGTTTGTCTTTCCCTAATGCCTTTCCTAGCTAGCTAGCTACCTACCTACCTATTTGGCTTCCTTGATATAATAAAGACATTCCTCATGAACACTTTTCCCATGTGCAATACTGCACATTTAGGATTGGCACTGATTTGTTCAATTTTGTAGTTCTGAGCTTTGATCACAAAGATGCAATGCACATTATTTTTCTATTTCACCTGAGATGAATGGAGAAGTCCTGAATAAAAGGACTAACCATTTCCCAACTGAGCAGACTAGGGAATGTCAGACGATTTGGCCTGGCTGGTGGTAGTCTACTATAATGATAATGTTCTAGAAAACCTTTGAGAGAGGTAGTTAGTCAGTTTTAACTTATTCCCTTTCCTCAGTTGGTAAAAAACATATTGGTCCTCCTTCTCCTCTACTAATGTACAAATGTGTGTGATCAACTTATTTATTTATTCAATTTTTATAGCCACCCATCTCAAACAAGTGACTCTGGGCAGCGAACAATCATAAAATAAGTGTCCTTAAAAATGCACATATGAGGAAAAACAAAAGTATATGTTGATTGCATTGCAAAGAAATTGGAAAAGTGTGGATCTCAAAGTGTAATTGCTCTGTTTTAGCTGACATATTGGTTAGGAACTGCAAGTTGGTTATGTTCACAGTAGAATGGGAACCATATTTTCTCTTCTGTCCCTAGGCTTTTACAGAAATTCTTCTGATGTTTCCTAGGATATCAAATGGGATTGTAGATATAAGATTTTGTTTCTTACTGAGAGTAATCAGAACAGACCTCTTAATTTTGCAAGGAGTCAATGACAAACCACTTCCGTACGTCCATTAAGTCAGCAGAAATCAAGCTCAACTCAAGAGATTTCTCTTTATATATATATTATGTGAGATTGAGAAGGTATTTCCATCCAAATGAAATATTATTTACACAGAAGTTTCCACATTTATGTTCTTTTATTTGATATAATTGCATAGAAACAATGAACAATGTTGGTGTAATGAAATATTAAAATCACAAACATAAAACAAAGCAATAGCTCTTAGGGATAGAATGGTCCCCAGAAAGAATCAGGAGAGAACACAAACTTCTGTACTCCAATATCCGTATACTCCGGATCCTCCGGATTGTAAACGCCACCACATGCCAGCTTGACCCATGTCCCTCCTGGCTGGTGAAATCAGCTAGTGAGGTGACATGTGGCTGGGTCCAGGCGATGATTAATTCGTCCTTGAGTGAGGGGGTGTTCCCGGCGGCCTTTAAGGAGGCGCTGGTGCACCCCCTCCTCAAGAAACCTTCCCTGGACCCTACAATCCTGGGCAATTTTCACCCAGTCTCCCACCTTCCCTTTTTAGGAAAGGTGGTTGAGAAGGTGGTGGCGTTGCAACTCCAGAGGATTCTGGATGAAACGGATTATCTGGACCCCTTCCAGTCAGGTTTCAGGCCAGGATATGGGACAGAGACCGCATTGGTCGCACTTATGGATGATCTCTGGCGAGAGCGGGATGGAGGGAGTGCGTCCATCCTTGCTCTCTTAGATCTCTCAGCGGCTTTCGATACCGTCGACCATGGTATACTTTTGGAGCGGCTCGAGGAGTTGGGAGCGGGCGGTGTGGTTCTGCGCTGGTTCGCCTCCTTTCTCCAGGGCCGCTCCCAGTCGGTGTTGATAGGGGAGGAGAGAGCTGACCCGCGACCCCTGACTTGTGGGGTGCCGCAGGGGTCGGTTCTCTCTCCAATCCTATTTAACATCTACATGAAGCCACTGGGCGAGATCATCCGTCACCACGGGATGAGGTATCACCAATATGCTGATGATACCCAGTTATACATCTCCGTCCCGGGTGAAGTAAGTGATGCGGTCAATGCCTTATCTCAGTGCCTGGAGGCTGTGGGGGTCTGGATGGGGAACAACAGGCTTCAACTGAACCCTGGTAAGACGGAGTGGCTGTGGATTGATGGCCCCCCTGGATCCGGGAAGTTGTCATCTTTGGTTCTGGGGGGGGGTTGCACTACCCCACTCGGATCCAGTGCGGAATCTGGGGGTCCTCCTGGACTCGTGACTCCTGCTTGAAGAGCAGGTGGCAGTCGTGGCCAGGAGGGCCTTTGCACAGCTGCGAGTTGTGCACCAGTTACGCCCTTTCCTGGATCGGGAGGCCCTCCGAACAGTCACTCACGCCCTTGTCATCTCCCGTATAGACTATTGTAATGCGCTCTACATGGGGCTACCCTTGAAGAGTATCCGGAAGCTTCAGCTGGTGCAGAATGCAGCGGCGCGAGCAGTTATGAGTGCCAGAAGATCGGCACATGTAACACCTCTGCTTCGCGAGCTGCATTGGGTGCCAGTTTGCTTCCGGGTCCAATTCAAGGTGTTGGTGATTACCTTTAAAGCCCTACATGGCATAGGACCAGGGTACCTGAGGGACCGTCTCGTCCCGATAACATCGGCCCGCCCCACCCGTGCATGCAGAGAGGGCATGCTTCGGACCCCCTCAACAAGAGAATTCCATCTAGCGGGGTCCAGGAGGCGTGCTTTCTCTGTGACAGTGCCTGCCTTATGGAACATCTTGCCCCCGGAGGTGAGACTGGCCCCTTCACTCCTGGCCTTTCGGAAGGCCATTAAGACCTGGCTCTGCCACCTGGCCTGGGACAACGGAGGTGGTAGTGCCTCCTGGGGTTGGCTGGCCCCGTAGCAATATGACCTATGCTACGGTCCCCAATCCATCTTGGATTTTATTTTATTTTATTTTATTTTATATTTGGATATATTTTTTACACATTGTCTATCAGATCTTGTATGGTTTTAAATATTTTAAATTTTTAAGTTTTAATTATTGTAACCCGCCCAGAGTCCCTTGCATGGGAGATGGGCGGGGAATAAATTTGAATAATAAATAAATAAATAATAAATAAATAAATAAATATTCTTTTTATCAGCATTTTGAATGTATCAGAAGATTTAATATACTGTATCTCTGAATTGGTAGAATGTAGGCAAAAGTATAGGGGCATATCAGGTAATGTTTAGAAGTCCTAGCTTGCATAGAAGAATGTGAGCATGCTGGGGTAAAATTGGTAGAATGTTAGCCATACTGGCCAAAATGTGCCAAAATTGACTAGCATTATGCTTTTATGTTTTTATATTTATATTTTGCATATGAAAGTAGGAATTAAAAGGTTGGTGATAGTTGCATGTTGCATACCAGTGAATGGTAACCATGGAAGACCAAAATATTGGTTTTAAAAAGATTGCACAACTTTCTAAATGAATATGATCTGGAAATATAAATGGATGAGTGAGACTTAGACACGAGAGTACCAAAATGTTTTTAGCCATTCAGACACTCAAGAATGGTATCTGCTTAGAAAATACCTATGTTCCAAAAATGAGGGTTTATGATGAATGATGGGCAGAATTAATGGAAGATACAAGATAGTGAGAGTTTCTGAATGTGGAACAGACAGTTAGTTAGTTAGTTAGTTAGTTAGTTAGTTAGTTAGTTAGTTTCAGGAGTCAATCTTAAGGGGGAAAATGGGTATGGAAGAAAAGGAAAAGAGTGAAAGTAGAACTGCAAAAAAGAGCCAGTTTGCTCTAGTGGTAAAGGCAACGGGCTAGAAACCAGGAGACTGAGAGTTCTAGTCCTGCCTTAGGCATGAAAGCCGGCTGGGTGACCTTGGGCCAGTCACTCTCTCTCAGCCCAACTCAACTCACAGGGTGGTTGTTGTGGGGAAAAGAGGAGAAGGAAGAAGTATTAGGTATGTTCGCCACCTTGAGTTATTTATAAAAAATAATAAAAGTGGGATAGAAAATAAAATAAAAATTAAAAAAAGAAACTACATGTCCTACATGGATGGATGGATGAGTAAGTAAATAAATGATGGACTGAGTTACCAAAAGAATAGTTGAAAGGTGGACATAAAAAAATATGTTGTGGAAAGTATATGTTGGACAGGGGATGCACAGAACAGATATTTGCTGTTTAGCAAGCCATTGAGAGATGTATGAATATGAGAAAGAAAATTTATTGCACTTTTGCTGATTTAGAGAAAGCATCTGTCTGGATTCCATTCTCTTCCTTTTGCCTTTGTATAAAGTCTGCCTGATAAGGAAGTCTAATGGGTGCAAACTCAGCTGGGTTTATGACTTTGAAGATAAGCCTGACTTTATTTGCTGTTAAGACAGATAAGAACTTTTGTTGTGAGGCCAGGACAACAGCCCTCCAAATGAGTGTTTTCCACTGTCACCACCTAGGAAGGTTGAAACTTCAGTGTTTCTCTGCCTTACCTCTTTCTCTATCCAATAACAAGGTTCATTCATTAGTCTACCACAGTGAATATGCTTTTCATATCTTGGTTTCTCATTTCTTTGGATCTTGGAAATGTAAGACGTGACTTAGAGCTGAAGGCTGATGGACTGCATTCAGATAACAAAATCCTGGTTGAATAAGTCAAGATCTACATGCACGTCATTTAGCTACCCATGTTCTATGCTGCCTTTTCCACCTGTTCTTTCACTAAGAGACAAAAAGAACCAGAAAACTGCACTTAACTGTTCTTTCTATATTAAAAGTATAAGCCAAGTTAATGGCTTCCTAGAGGGCAAGGATTTA
Organism: Charina bottae; assembly: GCA_023362775.1. Taxonomy (NCBI): domain Eukaryota; kingdom Metazoa; phylum Chordata; class Lepidosauria; order Squamata; family Charinaidae; genus Charina; species Charina bottae. The sequence continues at coordinate 3,121,774 of JALMGJ010000019.1, read as the reverse complement.
GAACCAAACTTTAAAAACATGAATTTAGAAGCCACTGTTTGCGAGAAGCTTGTGTACATTATTTTAAGATGGAATCTGACAATTAAATTGGACTCAATCAATGCTCTTGTTTCAAATGTATTTGCCCCCCCCCCAATGATTCTGTAGAAATTAGATTTCCAAGTATAGACAAGCATCTTTTGTTATAGTGTTGTCTTCACTGATGTTCTAAGTACCTAAAGTGTTGTTAATGTTCAGGCAATTAACCATTGGAGATGGTTGTCCTAATTTTGATATTTTAAATTTCAAGTGGATTTTTACTTTCAAGTAATCCAGACTGGCTGTCATGTCAATTTTCTTTACTGTCACAGGAATTCACAAAAACGGACTTCAAAGCTATATTTGTACATGAAATGCATACCAAATAAAACACCTTGGTTTTTAATGTTTTTTGATTGTTTTATTATGGTACCCTGCCCTGAGTCACTATGTGAAATGGGCAGCTATACAACCTTTTGATTTTGATTGTTTGATTTATTTATTTCTCACATTTCTGCACCGCCCATCTCGCAAGTGACTCTGGGCGGTTTACAATTCATTTAAAATAACAAGAGATTAATTAGACATTTTTCTTTCTATTAGCTTTGTAGGTTGTGTTTTTAAGTCACTTTGAATTTTTTAATGATTCGGCAGCTTATAAATTGAATAATAGTTTTATCTATCCATTGGAGAATCATTCATTCATCCACCTGCAGTAAAACGTCAGGAGTACAAAAAGTTGATTTCACATTGTTCAAATTATTGGAGGGGGGGACGGTCTGAAAGAATTTTCCTTAGGTATTTAATGCTTGGGAGTTCCAGTTGACATGATTCTAAGCAAGTGCTATCTGTAGCTTGAATCATGTCAACTGGATTTCTATTTTCTCAGTGGAAACGTTTCGCTCCTTATCCAAGGATCTTCTAGAAACATATTTAGGATTCCCTTACTAACTTTGCTCAGACTGAAGAAGCTCCTTGGATAAGGAGCGAAACGTTTCCACTGAGAAAATAGAAATCCAGTTGACATGATTCAAGCCACAGACTGTTCCACCTGGATGATTGAGAACCTTCATAGACATACTGCTTGGGAGTTATTGCCCAGTTCCCTATGGTTTCTCAGTGGGAATATTACCAATTTTGGTTCCTTTGACATAGATAGCATGCAGTTATAAATAAGCATCCTGCTATTGCAACCCACAATCATATGAATGAGGCTGGCTTTGTCTCCTGGCAGATTAGCAATATTTCTCTTAAACAAGGTTCTGCAGGTCTTTATTTTAAAAAATCAACACATCTAATATACCTCATGGTAGTAGTTTGAAAAAAAGAGGTGAAACACATTGTGTTTTACTAGATACTAGTGAAAAATCAATGAAATGAAGAGTTAGTGTTATTTTCCGCCCACCCTGAATAAAAGATGGCAGCTTCCATTGCTACTATTATAGAAGGACAAAGTATAATCCCAGATATCTACAGTATATCTATATCTACTGTCTCTATCTCCCAATATTTGGAATATATATGTGTGTATGTGTGTTTGCCCAACCCAATTCAATTTTCTGCTATAGAAGCTGCTAATTTAGGAAACACAAGGAAAATGCATTACTTCCCAGGTCACAGTGAAGACTCCAAAGATTTTTGTTATTTTTGTTATTAGCCTGATTTTTGTTATTGGCCTGAGTAACATAATGCTGAAACTCCAATAGCACCAGTCAGACTAATTTTCTCTCTCTCACACACACACAGTTATTAAATATTTGTAAAACTAATGCATATGGACGGGCACAAAGGCATTCATATATCATCCTTACAGACTTAAGTGTTTATAGTTAATAAATCAGTGTAGAAAATTTATGACCGTAGAATTAAACAAAACTTGTTTACAATGATTCATTGACTTTTCTTCTATGGAAAAATACTTATGGTGGAACTAATTATGATGCTAATTTTGATGTGCTCAGATGATAAATAAAACACCATCTCATACATATTTTTATACAGCTAGTACTGAACTGGAGCAAAGCCCTTCCTTTTAGAAGAAAGCAAGTTAGATGAAATGTATACATTTTGTGTGAGACAAGTATTTATGGTACCAATACAAATTAGTTACACCTTAAAGATAGGATTTAACATTGCAATTATAGTTTAAGAAGTAACAGTGACACTTTATAGATTGAGCTCTATCTAGCTAAATTAGTCTTGGCTAGGGATGTGCAAAGTTCCCTTGACAAATTACTAAGATTTGTCTTCTAATGTTGAATTGCTTCAGTTATTTCATTTGTCTGGCCTTGTTTCAATGCACATTTGATGCCAATGCTGGAAGATTTGCACTGGCTGCCAGTTAACTATCTAATTATGTTGGTGGGGGCTTACAGGAACCTAAACAACTCTGAAGCAGATTTACTCAACCTCCACTTAGATCTAACCAATCTCCTTAGACCCCTAATGGCTCATGAGATGCTAACGATGTTTTAAAACATGGTAGCTATTACATGGCATAATTTCCTCATTGAGATTAAATGGATTTATGATGTCAAATTCTTCTGATGATTAAAAATGCAAGAGCATTTCCCTGGTCACCTAAGGATAGCCAGGGCTGCTGTTACTGCATACTCATAATGTCTTGGATGGATGGATGGATGGATGGATGGATGGATGGATGGATGGATGGATGATATTGTATTGTAGTATTGTATATTAATTATTTTACCATCAACTGCGCTAGGATTTTTCACAAAATGAAAAGTGGTATATAATGGAGATATTCAGATCACACAAAATATGTTTTGGATCACTGATTCAGTTTGGATTTGCCATCCAATTTGTTTCAGAAACATCAGTCTGAATATCTGAACTAAATTATTTGATTACATCAGTTTGGTTCAGATTATTGAATTGTTATGGAAAAGGAGTTTCTCTGTTGTGTGGTAATCATCTGAATTGTCTAAATTTATTTGGAGCATCCAATTTGATTGGATGATTTTAATTGACTTGAAGATTCAATTTACATATTTAATTTGATTCAAAGATTTGACCAACTGACTTTTGAATCAAATCTCCAAACTGAATATTTTAAACGAAGTATATATATTTTAAATGAAGTATATCTCCCGATTGGGGGAGATGGGCGGTAATATAAGTCTAAATAATAAATAAATATACGTTTTAAAGGAGAGGTGCTCAGACTATGCAAGGAACTTCTCTAAGGGAAATATGATTATTCTTTCTCTCTGTGTATGTATACATGTGTGTATAAATATACATGCACACACATATATGAGAAACACTTGTGCACTACTGATTCCATACGGATCCATGGCACTTTATATAAATATTTACTTATTTATTATTTCAATTTACAAGGCTGCCCAAACTCAAAACTGACTTTGGATGGCATAGAATTAATTAAATCTAGTACAATTCCTACAAAAACCCGAATAAACAAAAGGTCATCACATAACAGGGGAAATGCCTCAAATGGGTATACCACCAACCTATCTCAGAACTTTGGGGGGAAAGTCACATTTTTAAAAATCATCTGAAGACTTGCATAGTTGGGGGGTGGGATTGAGGGCAGGTGCTGGAACAGAGAAGGCTCGCTTCTATGTCTCAGCAGATGACATTGCTTAATGGAGTTAACGTGAAGCACACCCAGCCTGTCACATCTTGTAAATGATGGGAAGAAATGATGACTTCTTCACATCATGATTCATGTGTGATGACTCATTCCTTTGATATTATCTTTTAGCACAAGCCATGATAGGGTATGAAAAAGTTATTTTATTAATATAAGTGAATAGAATCGATGCAAAGAGCAAACTAAAACTTTTTGCGCTCAAACATATTTTAAAACCTGCCAGACTCTCAAGCACCCCTCATCCACCCTTCCCCTTCTGACTCACTTCCCATAACTTTACACAGCCAGCCTTTGATGTTTCCAGATGGATGACCTTGGAGCTTGGTTCCTCTCTTCCCCCCCTTAACGCCTGCATGCCATTCCTATCTCTAACAGTTGCTCTACTGTCTGGCAAGGACTTTAGTTACTTACTAAAGGCTTCACACTATCTAGTTTATTTATTTATTTATTTATAAAATTTATATCACCGCCCATCTCCATCCACTGGAGGGACTCTGGGCGGTTTACAACAAAATAATAAAAACAAAAAACATAAAATATACATAGAATATAAAAATACAAATTATAAAACAAGATTAAAATCCAAATGGCAAGAGTGGTAAAACGATCTAACTTAATCCAATGTAGGAGAGGAGCTCTCTAAGGTATTATTAGCCATCCCCAAGAGTGACTATTCCTTCTTTGGTCCCAAGCAAGGCGGCACAGCCAGATTACTAAAAGTTAGTAAAAGTCCCATCTATCTAAGGCCATGCCGCTAACTAGTTACTACAAATCCCATCAAAGTGAAGCAGAATGGCAGGATGGCATCCTGACATCATGTCAGAAATGATGGGAAAGAGGTGACCTCAAGGCAGCCAGGCCCTGTGCCATGAATGTCTTTATAGATGGTAACCAGCACCTTGAATTGCACCTGGAAGCACACTGACAACCAGTACAGCTCATGTAGCAGAGTTGTTACATAGGTGTAATGCTTGCATTCTGGACCAGCTGTAGCTTCCAAGTGATGCTGCAGAACTACCCACAGACATACGAGCTATCTGTGCCCGATAAATGTGTGAAAGAACGTGGAGATAATGCTCAAATTACCGAGTCCCCCATTTCTTGATTTTCCATTCAGTTTTAGGAAAAACCCGATGCCCAAACATCTGCTGAAGAGCTAAGGTTACCATTACAAAAAGTATGGGTTCTGGCCCATTCCACACCCTGAAACCCTGAAGTGGAAATATCTCATTAAACTGACTCCATTAAAAAAAAAAAAGTTGGATCAGATTAATATTTGAATAGGAAACCACCAGAAAATGCCAGAGCTGTAAGCTAGACTAAAAGGTTCCCCCCGCACATTTGTGCAGTTGTGTCCGACTCTAGGGGCCGGTGCTCATCTCCATTTGTTAGTCGAAGAGCCAGCGTTGTCCGAAGACGCTTCCACGGTCATGTGGCCGCATGACGCGCGTGGAACAATGTTACCATCCCACCGAAGTGGTACCTATTCATCTACTTGCATTTGCATGCTTCCGAATTGCTAGGTTGGCAAGAGCTGGGGCGAGTGCGGGAGCTCACTCCGTCACGCGGGGCTAGGGACTCGAACCTCCGAACTTACGACCTTCTGATCAACAAGCCTGGCGTCTTACCCACTGAGCCACCACGCCCCTTAAGCTAGGCTAGGAAGTTGGAAATCCACCTCGAGGAAACCAGTGGCAGGATCTTTTCATATTGCTGCATACCAATGTGGACATGACAGCATCAGCAGTGTATTTTGACTCAATAGAGTCCGTATTTCTCACTGATTTCATTAATCACCTAAGCATAGTATAAATAAAATAAACCATAGTATAAATAGGTCATTTGGTAAATTATATAAGCAGAAAGGCAGGATGCACAATAATAAAAATAAATGATTTTTTTTTGGGGGGGGGGAGACATCATTCTTTGCATGCTGTTGTAACTTTCAGCAAATCCTTCATTTCTCTTCTGCCGCTGAAGTTTGTTGGAGACTATTTTATTTGGAGCACATACAAAAATGTACAACATGAATTGATTACCTATCTAAAGGTTATTGGAGTAATGACTAAAACCTCTGATGCTTTCCAATCAGGTGTTTTTCATGAATATCAAGATAGCAGCTTACAAACTTTCCTTCCTCATACATCATTCTGAAAGGCCAGCCTGATATTGCCACTTGTAATAGTAAGGATGTACAAGAAAAGAGGTTAGGATAGTCAATGTATCTGATATGCAGTTTAATAAGATGATTGAAGACCAGAGTTTTTTATGGTATAGTTTGACTGGATCTCACTTGCAAATGCTGAGTTGAATTTGGAGCTTCCTGAATTGATAAAATATCTCTGTATTCCAAAGAAAGCAAATATGAGCTTTGATTAGTTAAACAAATCTCCTTAAAACATAGATAAAACATAGTTCCATCTGATCCTTTTGTTGCCAGCTATTTAAAACAAGCATGTAGGACAGATTTTGGAAATTTCTGCTTGGACAGTAAAGTTGAACAAACTGAAGGTCATCAAAAGGCAAGGAAATGAGCTATGGATATCTCAATATGGAGCAACAAATATTTACCAATCTTTAATTAAACCCAAGTTTTTAGTTGTCCAAAATTGCATGGCCAACAGTTAACTTCTTAAAATGGTATAAACACAAAAATAGGCATGTGCATTGACCAGTAGATTTAATGCACAATTTTGCTTTAAAATCCCAAGTGCTTTCAACCCTGTAGCCTTAGGAAATTATTATTATTAATAATAATAATAATAATAATAATAATGCCATTAAACAATAACAACTGCCTATCCCAGGTCCTTGGGAAGGATTCAATAGGTGGATAAAAATGCCAAATCCTGTCTAAATGTCTGGCTGACTGTGCGACCAACCATAATAATGGACATTGCAATACCTGGAGACAGCAGAATAGAAGAGAAAGAACTGGAGAAAATCACAAAATATAAAGACCTACAAATAGAAGTAGAATGATTGTGGCAAAGAAAGCAAAGATATTACCAATAGTAATAGGCTCCTTGGGTGCAATTCCAAAACATCTGGAGCACCACTTGAACACCTTCAACCTTGACAAAATCATCATCAAGCAGCTTTAGAACAGCTTACAGTTTTTATTTTATTTATTTTTATTTATCAGATTTATCACCGCCCATCTCCCCCATAAGGAGGGACTCTGGGCAGTTACAATACCTTTAACATCATCAAACAACAACATCTACCTATCTTAGGTCCTTGGGAAGGACTCAATAGGTGGATAAAAATGCCAGATCCAGATCTGGCTGACTGTGTGACCAACCATAATAATAGAATTATTCCCAGCTGAAAAATGCTGCCTATCCTGATTTAATGAAGGAGCATAATCAGGGCCAATTTAAGGGAGTCACAATGTATGCAGCTGATTTTTTTTCCACCATGGCAGCTCCATGTTAGTCAATGGCCAGATAGGGCAGATAGCTTTTTGAAGCACCCATAGTCTAGCAGAGCACCATGTTGGTCAACGATTAGATCAGGCTAACAAGATCATTCTCTGAAGCAGGATTTTACTACATTCTGAGTGATACTGTTCTGTTCCTGAGTCATGTGGACAGTGCAAAAGATTATTTACCATAAAGTACATTCCTCATTTGTAGGAATCTATCTGTGGTGTTGTCCAGGGGAGGTGGGCATATTGGGCACTCAAGATTTCTTAAGCCATGCCTGAGTGTAGTGGTGTGAAGAGAGAGATTAAGATGATTGCAACATGGAAAAAATGAGCAACATCAGGGTTGTTGTTGTTTTTTAAATCACAGCCCTCTCCTCATTTTCAGTATTTACTCTGTTAATATCAAGAATGAGGAGGCAGCTACAATATTATGGGAGAAATTGCTACTGCTGAAGACTCTTAAAAGACTACAGTGTGGAGTAGATGCTGTCCACATTATCCAATTTCCAGATTTAACTCCTTTTTTCATCATAGCATTTAAAATGATCCGACAACGAAGACAGCTAGCAATAGGCTATATGTATGCTCTGTTCCTGAGTATTTATGAAATTAACACTATAGAACATTTTATGATTCCAAAACCGATTCCTATCATACTCAGTTTGCCACAAAAAATCCTTATCAAATTAACTTATGCATGACATAGCTGAACATGTTGTAATGTAGATCCATTAACAACAGTGTAATTTAATGCCATCTTAAAATTAAGATACCTGGAAATTACTTAAACTCTGACAGTTAATGGACACTCAACAATGACACCCTATTAAAATAACGGCCCCAAGATTGCCTTGAGGCATTCAAACATAATATGAAGAGTGGAGCTTAAATTGTGGCAAACATTACATTAAAATCAAATCTATCTTTGCTAGTAATTCACTGGGTCATTAACTTGGATTGCAGGCAAGCTATGGCACTGCAGACCTCATTCACTATAACTGATGCACAATTTCTCAATTTGAAAAAAAATCTGTCATTACACCTGGCATAATGGAAACTTTTGGTGGGGGAATCTGCTTCGATGAAACTTTATTTAGCTTTTAATCCTAACACAGCCACAAATAACTTAAGTGAAGGCAACAGTAGATAATCCGTGACCTTCTGTCAGAGAAGGTGACAGAATGTGAGTAATATTCTGTCACCTTTGACATTACTCTGTAAGTAATATACTTACTTACTTATTAAAAAATCCTCCTCCATTCATTGATGAACCCTGTCTTTAGTATGACCAATAATTGAGCCAGTTTTGTCCAGTGGTTAAGGTGCTGGGCTAGAAACCAGGAGGCTGTGAGTTCTAGTCCCGCCTTAGGCATGAAAGCTGGCTGGGTGACTTTGGGCCAGTCCCTGTCTCTCAGCCCTAGGAAGGAGCCAATTGCAAACTGGGAGACTGAGAGTTCTAGTCCCTCCTTAGGCATGAAAGCCGGCTGGGTGACCTTGGGCCAGTCCCTGTCTCTCAGCCCTAGGAAGGAGCCAATGGCAAACCGGGAGAGTGAGAGTTCTAGTCCCGCCTTAGGCATGAAAGCCGGCTGGGTGACCTTGGGCCAGTCACTCTCTCTCAGCCCAACTCACCTCACAGGGTTGTTGTTGTGGGGAAAAGAGGAGGAGGAAGGAGTATTAGGTATGTTCCCCGCCTTGAGTTATTTATAAAAACAATAAAGGCAGGATAAAAATCAAATAAATAAATTTGAGAGAGGTATGAGAATCTGTGAAAGTGTTGCCTACTATTAGGACTGGTTCAAGGTCTCTTCTAATAATAATGAGTCAGAGGTTCATTTATACTGAATGTCTTTATTTGCTAACAACTTCCACATCCAGCCTCCTGCTCTAACTACTTGTTGGATAAACGAAACTACTTGCCGGGCCAAAGGCCGTACTTCCCAGCAGGGGGCGTGCTTCCCCAATTTCAGTCCTTCCTCTGTTACCAACTTTGTCCTCCTGACTCTACCACTTAGTTCCACCTATTGATACAAGGACCATCTAAACATCATAAGATAGTGAACAACCTTTTGAGTTCCTTAAAACCCTTCTTCAGGTTTAAATTTTAATAATTCAAGTAAACAAAGGGAACCAAAAATGAGGAAGGGAAAGAAATAGATTTCAATATATAACTTCAGTAGAAGACCAAATCCATATTTCTTAGACACAAATGGACTACCTTTACAGCTGTTCAGCCTGTTTAGGTGAGATGTAAAATTGAGAAGGGATGTTCACATTTTTCCTGTGTTGAGCGGAAAAAGCTTAAACTTTAGCCAAAGCCTCTATGTATCTTGGAATCAAAATACAGCAGAATTTCTCATCACACTGGAATATTTATCCTGATGAAATAAGTCTTCAGATCTTCTGTTTTAATGGAAAGCAAAGAAATGTGCAGAGATGGTAATATTGTGGGCAGAGCCGGCATTTCTCCTCTCCATGCTTCTTCTTCATGTTTAACCCTGAAATAAATAGGCAAATTACCCCAGGCAGGGAATTCCTTCCCTGTGGGAAAGCAGGCTGCTGGTGAAATCACAGGCACCTGTGCTGCCTCCCTCCCTCCTGTTTCAAACCTCCTCCCAGCATCAGGAGGGCAGGGTGGCTGATAAAAAGCCTCAGCTTTGTAACAGCTGGGGAGGAAAATGAGAGGAAACAGGAGGAGATGCAAGGAGATAAGCAGAGATGGGTGTGTTCGGAGGTCCTGCAGCAGCCACAAAGGAAAGCAGCCAGAGGAATGGAGAAGTGTTTGTTTTCCGCACAGAGACTTTGAGGTCCTGAGGAAACGGAACAAAGAGGCAAAGTCCTGCAGCAAACCAGTGAGAAGGGGCAAGTGTTGTGCAAACTGCCCAATAGCAGAAGCTCCATACTAGCTGTAGTAATAGTAGGCTAGTAATAGTAGTAGTAGAAGAATAGTTAGAATATATTTGTGTTAGTATAGAATAGAAGTAGTAGTATGAGACATAGTAAGATAAGAATTAAACATTGTAACATTGTATGAGATAGTGTCCTTAGTAATACAGTTTCATCCGTAATAAGCTAGGATACAGTAGTTAGATATTAGCTTTAGTCATATAGTCACATAGTTTTGAAAGATTCACTTTTACACTGTAAATCGTTTGGTTTAAAATAAAACACCTCCCCAACCTATAGGGGGAGATATAAAAACTCTAAATGTTGTAGAGTGCAGTGCCTTTTGTGAGATCATTTTGAGCCTGAAACAATCAAACTTTGAGAACCTGTGACAGCAGGGCATAGGAATTTTAAACTAAGCAGAAAGACAAGGAAAACAACAACAATAGAACATTGGCGGTGGCAGCAGAAGTAATCAGTTTGGAAAATCTACATTAGAATAATGCCTAATAATGCAGCCACCTGGCTCATGGATGTCTATTGGTGCTGGAGATGCCAGCAATGAAACCTGGAGCTTTCGGCAAAGAGCCCACATATTCAACTGTTGAGTCATAGATCCCCTATCTTGAACTTTTCAGAACGAAGCCTCCCTAATGTAGAAATTCTAGCGGCAGAGAAAACACAAAGCACCCTCAGGACTTGGAAGCATCTGGCTGGTTTTGTCCAGCCAAAGAAAGCTAAGAAGAATTGGACCAGTTTAGGATTTGGATAGGAAATCTGCAGGTTATCCCAGGGCTGTAGGCTACACTGGAAAGTCAAAAACACATCCCTGAAGATGACAATAACAAATCATTTTTTAAATAAGAATATTATTAAGTTTCAGACAAAGATAAAAGCTACAGAAAAACAAAAACACTACAAAGAAAAAGAGAAAAAACTAAAAATGTGTAGAAACACGAGAATTTTTTTTTTTCAAAATTACAAAAAGAGTTGACTTCCGACTTTTAACAGCAAGGATATACAAAATTTTCCACAATCAATCCCTTACTCTATATTAAACGAAAATCACATTATTTCTATACATCATTCCATTTGTTGTTGTTCAGTCGTTTAGTCGTGTCCGACTCTTCGTGACCTCATGGACTATAGCACGCCAGGCCTTCCTGTCCTCCACTGTCTCTCGGAGTTTACTCAATTATAAAAATCACTAAATACAGTTACTCCCTCCCCTTATATTAAAAGAAAAAAAAGAAAAAATTATATAAGCCTCCTAATCAACTCCCCCACAAGATAACATTTATTTAATTATTTCCTTCCTACTACTATTCTATACATTTCTGTCTACTATAATATAGATTGAACTAAAAAAACATAAATTGTCTACCATACTATAATAAAGATCAAACTAAAAAACATATAAATTGTCTGCCAAATAGCAAATCATTTCTGTATTACTGCCAAGAACACTACATAGATATGTCCATTATATCTCCAGGAGTCTACGACAATTAAAGACGAGATGCAAACATGCACCGTTCCTTAAAGTAAAAAAACAACTGACCTTCACAAGAGACATCAGGTGTATTTTGTTTTTTGCATCTGTGTATTACTGAAATATGTTTTTTATCATTATTAAAACAACAGCATGGGATTGGACTGTTTTAATGCAGAGATATCTCCTCCTTGGAATTTCTGGAATGATTTTAGGCCTTGGGGATTTTAAAATATTTGTTTGAAAAAGGGGTCTTGGAGGCGAGCCTTCTCTGCAGCGGCACCTGCCCTATGGAACATCCTCCCCCCAGAGGTAAGACAGGCCCCTTCACTCCTGGACTTCAGGAAAAAATTAAAAACTTGGCTCTGTGATCTCGCCTGGGGCAAGAAGGAAAGTGGTCAAGCCTGGGGATGGCTGATTTCCTACAGCCGCCTCAAATATTTTAAATATGTTTAGATTCACTGTAAGAACCACCTGCCACATGGATTTTATTGTAGTTATATTTTTATTGTTGTTTTTATTGTATTTTAATGATGTTGTGGTTGTGAACCACCCAGAGTCCCTCCTTGAGGGGGTGATGAGCGGCCATAGAAATTAAATAAATACATACATACATAAATAAAATAAAATAAAATAAACTGCCCAGAAATCTTATATCCGGTGTCTTTGCAAATGCAGCTTCTCGTCAGACTATCATACAACCAGGCCTTTTGTTCTTATTTCAAAGTGTCTAACAAGAATAGGACAGAGGATCCTAACCTCTCAAGATTGATGGCTATTGAATTCCTGACACATATTTCTAACACCATATTTGGGGGAATGGAAATTCTCTGAAGAGTGGAACTATGTAGAGCACTTCTCCTCAATCATCACATATTTTCCCAACTGGGCAAAAATTGAAAAAGGTTAGCAAGATTGGAGATGGAACTGAACGTTTGCCATAATTGTTTACATAAAGCCAAACTAAGCCTATACAGTCAGTATTTTACTAGGTCAGTATTTTAGGTCAGTATTTTACTAGGGATGTTGATATACTTAATGTTCTGTAGTACTTTCAGCAAAAAATACTTGCCAAATCCTGTATTTGATGCGATTACTTGTAATAACCCAATGAGTGGCTGTTAGAAGTAATGGAACAACAGGCACATTTTTCATAGACCCTTTAAATTGCAACTGTTCGAGCCATTAAGGCAGAGGTAATAGAGACACACAAGGACATTTCAAAGCACTTACTGTTGTCTATTCCTGTTGACATTAATGGGAAAGGTATGAGACTACAGAGAAGATATTTTCCCCTCCCTCCAAAATACACTATAAAAATAGCTTGAGAGTTTCAGAAATATTTGTATTACAAAATAGGGAACATTGCTTTGAACTTAAGAGCAACGCTGACATTTTTTCTCCATCTGCTAGGGCTTGTATAAGAGCAATACATGGTGCCTTGCTTTCTATTACTAGCTGTATTAGAGGTAAGTAGGCAAGATTTGGGTAGCAGCTAGCAGTCCATTGTCAAATATACTTGATTAATTTTTTAATGAAAGCTAAAAAGATCTGCAAATGCAAATCATTGGACTCTGCGCCCCATTCTCAATAATGAACACAAACAGAAGAACACAAGCAGAGGAGAGAGGTAAAAGAAGGCTGTTTTTGTTTGATTGTTTGTGTGTTTGCTATGGAAAATCCATTGAACTAAATTACTTAGTCAAGAATAATTTTCTTTTCCATGAGAATTATAAGCAGTTTTTCCAATGTTTCCCTCTTTGGTCCTACTTTTCAATACATTTCTAATTGGGTTTGAGTTTTATTTTATATTTTTCTGTTGTTTGGTATTAAGAACCTTAAGCTTGCATGATGAAATTTCTCCACCAGTATTCATTGCTATTCTTATATGCCATCTGAGTTTGTTTTTAAATTCAAAACTTTGAGAAGTAGAAGCGTAGCTTATTAATTTAACAGTTCAGTACATTACATATGTTGTGTGAAAAGAAGTACTATTTACCATACAAAATTCCATTCCACCACCACTCCAAAATTAAGGGATAGTGAATGTATGAACAAATATTTTATCAGCAAAGGCGTCTGTTTTTTTTTCCTCTCTGTATGCTGTAAAAACTGTAAGAAATTAGTTTTATTTGGAAACAATCTCTCCAGGGAAACTATTTCCAAAGAAATTAGTTACCATTTTGAGGAGTTCTATTTGTGCCTACTTTAAACATTTGCATTGCAACTAGACATGAGAAAATTGATCTCTGTATCTACTGATAGAAATTGATAAATGAATTAATACAATTGTAATTTTTTAAATAATAGATTATTTAAAACACATTTTAGAGCAATTCACTAGCCAACCTTAAAATAATATCAATACTTTACTTTTTCTTTTTGGAAACCCACATCATTGGCCAATGCAGAATTCTTCCTAAACAGAAAGATATTTCTTGGGTTCTTCAAGAATTAGCTATAAGTACTTCTAGAGTACTTGCTTGTAGTAGAAAAAAATGCTGTTCTGATTTTGGGTTTTAATGATTAATTGGTTTATTTTAATAGAAATAATGTTACTATGGTTTAATCATTGGTAAGAGATTATTTTTGTAAATTTATCTATATCTGTATTGGAGAAAGTCAGAAGTCACATTTCTGTCTTTGTTTTCTGTCTATTTGCACTTTATAGTTTTTTCTTCTTTTTTCTTTAGTTCTATTTTCATGCTTTTCTGTATTTTCTATTTTGTATTTTATCTATACTCTGAAAATCAATAAAGTTTAAACTACAAAAAAAAAAGAACTAGCTATAAGTTCCAGTTTAAGAATGTTCCTTCTCCAAAGGGTTGCAATTGAAAAGGCCTTGATCCCTATAGCCATGAAGACTTGTTTCAGCAGACAACGGAGAAAAATATATAAGATTAATGAGGCCCTCCTTTGATTTGTTTTCCACAGATACCTTTTTCTGTGTTGCATAAGCTGAAATTTTCCAGAATGAATACTTATGATACTATGATACTACCACTGCTCTGAGTGGGTCTCCTCTATTCCTTCTTTTATACATATTCATTCATTTGTTGTTTATTGGTTCAGTTGCTTCCAACTCTTCGTGACTTCATGGACCAGCCCACGCCAGAGCTTCCTGTTGGCTGTCGCCACCCCCAGCTCCCCCAAGGTTGAGTCCATCACCTCCAGAAATTCATCCATCCATCTTGCCCTTGGTCGGCCCCTCTTCCTTTTGCCTTCCACTTTCCCTAGCATAGCTCCAGGGTATCCTGTCTTCTCATTATGTGGCCAAAGTACTTCATTTTTGCCTTTAATATCATTCCCTCAAGTGAGCAGTCTGGCTTTATTTCCGAGAGTATGGACTGGTTTGATCTTCTTGCAGTCCAAGGCACTCTCAGAATTTCCCTCCAACACCACAGTTCAAAAGCAGCTATCTTCCTTCATTCAGCCTTCCTTATGCTCCAGCTCTCACACCTAGAAATACAAGGTCTGTCACTGCCTCCATGTTTTCTCCCTCTATTTGCCAGTTATCAATCAAGCTGGTTGCCATAATCTTGGGGTTTTTTTAATGTTTAACTGCAACCCAGCTTTTGCACTTTCTTCTTTCACCTTCGTCATAAGGCTCCTCAGCATCTCCTCGCTTTCAGCCATCAAAGTGGTATCATCTGCATATCTGAGATAGTTAATGTTTCTTCCAGCAGATGTCATTACATCTGGGGCTAGTTGAACGTATCCTCTCTTCCTCCCCATTAGCATTTTGACCATCTTCCGACCTGGGAGTCCCATCTTCCGATGGTATACCGACATATCTCTGGTTGTACTGATCCATTTAGTTTTCATGGCAAGAATACTGGGGTGGGTTGTCATTACTTCCCCAGGGATTGTATTTAGTCTGACCTCTCTGCCATGACCTTCCCATCTTGGGTGTCCCTTCACGGTTTAACTCATGGCGTCATTGAGGTACTTAAGCTCCAGTACCACGACAAGGTAACGATCTCCTTTGCTGGAGATATCCATTCATACCTTCACATAAATACATGGCATGCAATGATATTTGCAAACAAATGCTTAACTGGTTAATTCAAACTGACCTCTGAAATTTACAGTAGTTCCATACTGCTTTGTCTCAACTGCTCTGTCAGGATGTCACCCATGCCATCCTGCCATGGCACCAGGAAGGAACATCCCGTCAGTCTGTTAAACTCACAGGGTTGTTTAGGGGTGCTTTACAGTAGAAGTACCAGATGTGTAAAGTAGGGGAGGATGCTGGCAATGGGGGTTCGGTACATTCACAGAACTGCAAACTATGTTAATCCAAATATTGCACCAAGCAATTCAGGACCCAGGATAGATCAAAGGGTGATATCGCCGCATTAGTTGATTCAGATACAGAAAGACCTGAACACTGAGAGATGAAGGGAAGGGTGACCGAGCTGCAAATCCTGATTTGGGGGGGGGGGGGGAACCTTGGAGATTTTTAAACTGTTGGTTGCGGGAGCTTTATTCACTCGAGTTTTTAACGTGCAATGGATCACTGGCTTTAATAAAGATTCCTTCATATCCTTGAGTGGCTTGTGTCGGGAACTCTGATTTAATAGTCAATGGATCGAGGGCGTCACATGCTCTTTCATGATCAGCAGCTCAGAAACTGTCATAATGATTGTTTCTGGTCTGGCAGGCCTTAGATGTAGGCCACCCAGAGCCATCTGGGAGTCAGGTGGCCTCCAAATCTAATGAAGTATATAATATACAGTATATCTTTCTGTAGCCCTACAAAGAGTGAACCCCCATCAGACTGAAGGAGACCTGCTTTTACACAATTTGGAGGGAGCTCAGTCAATCAATGTCAGATGCAGTCCCCCTCTCCAAATTATATTATAGAAAAATATTTAGCAAAAGGAAACATGGGGACAAAACACAGTGATATTTATAGATAATATCTCTTGGATTCTGTTGTTCAGTGATTCTTTAAAAGTAATTGGAATTTAAGTACTTAGTGAATTGCTTCTCTGGATTTTACTTACTAGGATTTGTGTTCACAGCCACCTACAGTAGCTTTCATTAAAAATGTTAATTACAGGAGTCATATGTTAGTGGGGCTTTTTACTCTTCTTGCAGAGTCATGACAAATCCCATTACTCAAGCAACATCTGTCTGTGTTCCTTTAATCACAAACTCCTGTTTTCATTATCTTGCTGTTAAATCTTCAAAGCATGGCAGCTTGCAGGAGTTGTGAGGGGAAATGACATTTCCCTCAAGTGGGGAAAAAGAAGAAGCTAGATTAGTTCAAAATTAGCTAATTGAAGAACTGAGTCTGAGGATAAAGGCATTCATACAACTGTATCCTCAAGTGCTTCAAGATGTGTTGAATGCTCACATTGTCCGATTAATGTGACCAAGCAACCATCAGGGAGATAAAACGTGGAGATTCTTGTTTGAACAAACATATAAAGATGATGATGATGATGATGTCATCATCCAGGGTTGCAGTTTTCATACCTCCCCAGGTTGACATCAAGATGAATTAAAGTATAATCAAAGCTGTGTTTGTCCACTCTTCCTCAGGCAAGACAGTTGAAGAATTATGAACAAAGCTAAAAGACTAAAATCTTCCATAGGAAGGATTAGAAGTGTCACACATGTCCCTACCCTGCAGCAATAACTGTTATTGTAGAGGAGGTCAGGTAACTGAGTCAAGTAACTGTGCTGAAGATAAGCTGAAGGTTCATCAAATAGATGCTGTGCTGTATTTTCAGTGCAAAATGTGACCAGATTGAGGAGGTGACATATAATTTGGAGGCTCACTGAGCCCCTTACAGCAGAATGCCTGATGATACAGTATGTTTCTGAATGTCTCAGTATCCACAGCTTCATTATTTTCAGTTATATAGTTGCCTAATAATATTTTTCCCATTTGTGCATTGCATCTATTCATCCAAATGAATATTTCAGTCTAAGCAATTTGGTGTTGATTCCAGTGATTTGGGTCTTAATTGAAGACCTAAGAGTCATGGAGGTATCACTGTAAAATGAAGGCTGTTCCAAGAGGGGTCATCTTTTGCAAATTTAGTGGGGTCAGGGCCAGTAACTTTAAAATTTCTAAATTTTTAGTGATTATTTTTGGGATTGCAGCAAGAGCTCCTATTACAATTGGTATGGCAATCATTTTTTTCCTCCATAATCTTTCACTTCAATTTGTAAATCATGACATTTTGTTATTTTCTCCAGCTGTTTTTCATCAATTCAGCTATCTTCAGGCATTCTTCCCTTTAATGAACCACATCTTCTTCTTTTCTGTAATAGAGATATCTGGTGTATTACGTTCTAAGTGCCTATCAGTTTGAATTCTGAAATCCCGGAATTTTTTTGGCCTCTCATTTTGTAAAGCATTTCCAGGCATATGGTCCAGTAATTTGGCATTGCTGTTTTTGCAAACAGTAAAGGCGAATTTTCTTCATAAATTCCAATGGGAATTTACTGCAACCCCATCATGGCATTGTTTATTCTCTGATTTTACTATGCCACTAATGAGATGATCTACAGTTTTACCCTTAATTTTACATAATTGGAATTAAGTGTTCCAGATTTCAACCGTGTTAGATTTTGATCTGCTTTTCTTTCAGTATCATGTGTATACTGGCCATGGAATGGCTTGCTTTTCCAGGTGTTAATCCATTTTTGGATTATTTCTTTTTTGTTTTTCAGTTTAAAGTTTGTTGTCTTCAGGAGCTTTTCTTTCTAAACTTTCATAACTAGACCCTCTTTATTTTTCCTGATATTATCATTCAGACTATATTTTTCTTATTTGTAATAGTTGTCTCACACCTGTTTCTGGACGGATTTCCTCTGTGAACATCTGTTTGGGTGAAGTGCATAATGTATGGGCATCAGTTTCCTTGTTTTTCTATCAAGACTGTCTAATTCAGCTTGGATCCAATGAATTATCCCGGCAGTATCTCTAATTATAGGGATTGCCCAAGTGTTTATTGTTTTAAAAACATTTCCAGCATTAACTAGATTTTAAAAATGTTTGGACACATTTAATATATGGAGTTCTTGGTGCTCTCTAAGCTTGGTTATTTGCTTATCCATTTGCTTAGATGTTTCATTATCCAACTAGGTAGCAGCAGCAGCGGCACCAAGGACTCTGCAGTTCATCTCTGAGCTACAGATACTCTCTTCTATTGGAACGTTGGATATAATTTGAACTACTAGTCTTTTTACCTTGGTCATATAATAAATCAGAGATGTTCATTAATTCTATATATCTTTCTTTGACTGCTATGTGTCTTTTTTTTTTAATAAAAGTATCTTTATTATTTATAATACATTATATAAAAAAACAGAAAAACAATACATAACAGAATATAATATGACATAACATAACATAAACACAGCGTTACGTAACATAGCATTCTATAACCTTACATACATAGATTTAACTTAATCTAATCTAACCTAATCTAACCTGACAAGGACAAAACAAAACAAAACAAAATAACCGGGGGAAAAAAAAGGAAATCAGTTAAACTAATTTGTTTAAAACCCTATCTAACTAAACAATCTTCCCTCTTTCCTCTAACCATCTTCCCTCTTTCTTCTTCTCATTCTTTCTTTCTCTCCTTCCTTCCTCTAACCTCTCTCCCCTTCTTTTAACTCCACTTCCTTACTCCCTCTATTCTACTTTACTTTACCTGCTCACCCCTTACCACCAAAACTTAAAGAAAAAGAAAGAAAAAAAAAAGAAAAAAAACCCACAAAAAGGACTTCTTACTTCCTGTCTAATTTTCCATTACATATTTATATACTAATTTGATTCTATTATTTTACTTACATTTATAATGTTAATTTTCTAATTGAATATTTTGCATTTTTTGAATAAATTTATAAAAAGGACTCCAAACTATATTAAATTCATCCATGTTTCTATCGTTGATTTGGTCAGTCAATTTAGCCATTTGCATCAAGTCCATTATTTTTATAATCCATTCTTCAGTCGTAGGTATATATTTTTCTTTCCAGTATTTGGCGAAGATGATTCTAGCTGCAGTTATTATGTAGAATAGTAGTTTTCCATATTTTTTATGTAGATCTAGTTTTATAAATCCCAATAAATAAAGTTCTGGTTCTTTAATAATGTCTTCTTGTGTAATTTCACAAACAATCTTATGAATTTTATCCCAATAATTCTTTGTTTTCTGACAAGTCCACCAAAGATGAAAAAAAGTACCTGTTTCTTTTTTACATTTCCAGCAGTGGTTTGGTATTATTGGTTTCATTTTAGACAATATATTTGGGGTGAGGTACCATCTATACATCATCTTGAAGAAGTTTTCTCTCATATTGTAATTTAAAGTAAAATTCAAATCTTTTAGCCAACTTTTCTCCCAATTTTCGCTTTGAATATTATGGCCCAAATTTTGTTCCCATTTAATTATGGGATTCTTTATAGATAATTTAGAAAATTTATTTTGAATTAAAATTTTGTAAATTTTTGCGATTAGGTGTTCCTCCTCTCTCCACAATATATTGTCCCAATTAACATAACAATTTTTAAATTTAAAATTTTTGGAATCCATTTTAAATTGTGCTTTTATTTGTAAATATGTAAACCAATTACAGGTATAACCCTCATTTTCTAAATCCTCCCTAGTTTTAATTTTATAGTTTGAATCTTCAAATATCAACAAATCTTTGTAAGTTAACCACTTATTCCTAGATGTAATGCCTTGGATTGCAAAACCTTCATGTGGGGATATCCACAACGGTATATTTGGTATTATTAGTTTCTTGTATTTCTCCCAGATTTTTAAAAACGATTTCCTAATTGGATGATGCGTGAATGCTAGATTTGCTTTTGTTTTATCGTACCATAGGTACCCATGCCATCCAAATCTGAGGTCATACCCCTCTAAATTCAATAATCTTCTATTGTCTAATTTTACCCAATCTCTCATCCAAACCATTACACTAGCTTCATAATATAATCTTAAATCTGGTAGGACAAATCCTCCATTTTCTTTAGTATCTTGTAAATATTTATATTTAATTCTAGGTTTCTTGCCTTGCCAGATGAATTTAGCCAGATCTTTTTGCCAATTGTGAAATGTTTTCTCAGTGATTATTATTGGTATTGTTTGAAATAGGAAGAGAATTCTTGGGAGGATATTCATTTTGATTGTGGAAATTCTTCCCAGAAGAGATATTTGGAGTTTTGTCCATTTATGTAAATCTTGTCGTATTTCATTCCAAATTTTCTTATAATTATTTTTGAATAGATCTGAATTTTTTGATGTGATTTCAACTCCTAAATATCTTATTTTTTTAACATTTTTGAACCCCGTAGCTAATTCCATGAGTTGACTATCATTTGCAGAGACATTTAAATTTAACATCTTTGTTTTTTGATTGTTTATTTTAAATCCAGCGAGTTCTCCAAATTCATGTATCTTTTTAAGTAAATGACTTATTGAATGTTCTGGATTTTGTAGAGTAATTACAATATCATCTGCAAATGCCCTCAGTTTATAATTTTCTTGTTTTATTTTAACTGCTTCAATTTGGTTATCTTTTCTAATATTTTCTAGGAGAATTTACAAAACCATAATAAATAGAAGTGGGGATAATGGACACCCTTGTCTAGTGCCTTTACCTATAATACAGTTTTGAATTGTATCATTATTTACCACCACTCTAGCTTTCTGATTTGTATAAATGGCTTGAATGGCATTAATAAATTTATTTCCATAATCTAAATTTTTAAGTGTTTTGATCAAAAATGTCCAATTTAAATTATCAAAAGCTTTTTCAGCATCTAAAAATAATAAAGTAATTTGTTTATCATTATGATTTTTTGCGTATTCAATTATATTTAAAATGGATCTTATATTATCTTTTATATATCTTTTTGGTAGAAAGCCACTTTGATCCAAATTTATTGTATCTTGTAGAACTCTTTTTAATCTATTAGCCAGAATGGTGGTAAATATTTTATAATCTACGTTTAGAAGAGAGATCGGTCTATAGTTTTTACATAGAGTCGTATCTTGGTCTTCCTTAGGAATTAAGACAATATTTGCTTGAGTCCAAGAATCAGGAATTGTATTTCCTGCCATTATTGAATTTAGAAGTGTATTAAATGGGGTTATGAGAAATTCTTGGAAGTGTTTGTAATAGAATGCTGTAAAGCCGTCAGGTCCTGGTGTTTTACCTGCTTTCTGTTTTTTTATGGCTTCTATTATTTCTTGGTTAGTAATTGGTTCATTCAAGATCTCTCTTTGCGTTTGAGAGATCTTCTCCATATTACTTTTTTGTAGATATATTTCGCATTTATCCTGTAATACTTGTTGTCTTTGGTATAATTTATTGTAAAAATCAAAAAATGCCTTTCTAATACCTTGATTATCGATAATTTCTTCTCCATTTACTTTTATTTTATTTATAATCTTTTTATTTGCTTCTTTTCTTAATTTAAAGGCTAACCATTTCCCAGCTTTATTAGCATGTTGGAAATGTCTCTGTTTTACATATCTTAAATTTAGTTCTATCTCATCTATTGTTTGAATATCTAGTTGCTTTTGTAAAATAGTTATTTGGTTTTTAATATTTTTGTCATTGGGATTATTTTGAAGTTCAATTTCTTTTGTTTTAATTTGTTTGCATATTTGTTGAAATTTTAGTTGTTTAGATTTTCTAAGATGGTTGCCGATAGATATAAAATGGCCCCTGATATAGGCTTTACCTGCATCCCATATATTATTGATATTTACTTCTTCACTCATATTTAACTCGAAAAATTCTTTTAATTTTCTCTTGCTATCTTCTAAATATTGTTTGTTTTTTAATATAGTTTCGTTAAGTCTCCATCTATGAGTTTTTGATGTAATTTTTAGATCTAATTGAACAGCATTATGGTCAGAAAACGTTTTAGCCAATATTTTCATATCCTTAATTTTATTTGTTAAATTTTTAGAGAGCCAAATCATATCAATTCTAGAAAATGATTTATGTCTTTCTGAAAAAAAAAGTATATTCTCTTGCATTCCCCTTTTTATGTCTCCATGCATCTTCCAAATTTAAATTGTTAATAAGATCAAAGAATTCATCTGGTAATTTTCCTTGGTTATGTTTAATTGGTTTCTCAGATTTTCTATTGAGTGTAGGTGTTACTACACCATTATAATCCCCCATCATAAGCCAGTTCTTATTAGGTATATCAGCTAGGAAGTTTAATAAAGTTTTGAAAAAAGGTTTTTGTTTGTCATTTGGGACATAAACTCCAACTAAAGTTACTTTTAAGTTTTGAATCTCAATTTCTATAACTATGAATCTTCCTTTTGTATCTGATAATAATAGTCTGGGTTTTAAATAAGGTTTTATGTAACAGACCACTCCGTTTTTTTTCTCTGTATTTACAGATGTAAAGTCTAATCCTAATTTCTTATTTTCCAATAATTTAACATCTCTAGATCTAATATGTGTTTCCTGTAAACAAATAATATCTAAATTTAATTTCTTGACCGTGTGAAAGATTTTTTTTCTTTTTGTTGGTGTATTCAAGCCGTTGGTGTTCCATGTTAAACATTTTAAATTACACATTCTTAGAATGGTTATTCAAATCTTTGGAGCCCGAGGCTTGAGAGTCTATTTTAAAGTTTTCTTTTGATCCTTCTTTTTTACCATTATTGCCTCTCAACTGATGATTATCTTTTTCCAGTTTTCTAAGAAAATCTTTCGCTTTTTCTATTGAATTTAATTTATATCTTTGTTTTTATAAGTAATCGATACACCTTCCAACGTCTCCCATCTATACATGATCTTGTTCTTCTTCAGAATTTCAGTTTAAAAAAAAATAATATTTTCTTTTTAAAAAAATTATGTTTGGTGTCTCCTTGAAAATTTTAATGTTTTTCCCTTCAATTTCTATTTTTTTATCATACGCAGTCTGGATCATCATATCTCTAAGTTTCTTTCTACTAAATTCCATAACCATATCTCTAAGGAGGTTGTTTTCCCTTGCATACTTCGAGTTTACCCTATATATTCCTTCTATTTCTTCCTCTAATTGTTCTGATTCCCAATCAATCAAATTTGCCAACATTTTTGTTACAGTATTTTTAATTTCTAATTCTCTCCCTTCTATCAGACCTCTTATTCTTATACATTTTTCTTTTTGTTTGATTTCTAATAGTGTAATCTTATCTAATTCTTCTTCATTTTTCTTTTCCATTTTCTGTACTCTTTCTTTTACTCCTTTAATTTCTGTTTGGAACTTCTGTTCCATATTGTCTAATTTTCTGTCTAGACTAAGTTGAAATCCTTTGATTTTTTCTTCTAGTAAAGTGGTCACATTATCAGTTATACTTTGAATTGCCTTTTTAGTAAATTCTTCAAAAAGAGGTTTCATCCAGTCCCCTCTGTTGTCTTCTGAATCAGATTGTCTTCTCTGGAATTTTCTAGTATTCATTTTAGTAACTAAATATATTCTTATAACAATATATCTTATATTAATATTTCTTAATATTACCCAAGACTTATCACTTTGACAGTTTCAACTAAAAAAAACCATATGCTTAATATAACTCAATTAATATGACAATATAAGTATAAACATAGATAAACCTATATATATAGTATAAATCACAAAGGCATAAATCAACAAACACAACCAAAAGAAGGGAAAGGGAATCTTAGTAAGCAAAAATGGCGTCTTAAATAATTAAATATAGTTACTGTCTTTCTTAATCCGATTAAGTTTCAGAGTCTTCTCCAGTTTTTAGGTTTTCTTTTAGATGGTAAAGTAAATAAGTTTTCTTTCTTTAGATCAATCTTAACTCCCAATTTCAGCACTGAAAACATGGCAGCAAAGCCTGAACAGCTTAGGCATCTAACAAGGTGAATGTTTACCCAGCTTCTCTGCTACTTTCGCTAGTTTCACTGTCAGCTTGAAGTCCAGGGAAGAAAGCGAAAGTGGCAGCTCGTTGTCTCGCCTCCACCGTCCAGAAGCCACGGGTTTCTTTTTCTGCAGGTCTACTCTTTTTCTAGTAATCCTGCTGCGATCTGCATGACACTAAGGTACCGCAAGATCGGCTTATTTTCCCCCGTTTAGACGTTGAAAATTACAAATTAGACGAGCTGTGCAAACAGACGTCCGCTCGCCATTTCTCCGCACCGGAAGCCCCCCTGACTGCTATGTGTCTAATGGCCTTTCTATTCATTAACTGTTGCCTGTATTCTTCTGTAGAGAGATAGTTTGGTGTAGTGGTTAAGGCATCAGACTAGAGACTGGGAGACCGTGAGTTCTAGTCCCACCTTAGGCACAAAGCCAGCTGGATGACCTTGGGCCAGTCACTTTCTCTCAGCCCTAGGATGGATGGATGGATAGATAGATTCTTCCAGATTTTGGCATTTCAACACAGCCTGTAGCATCACCTCAGGCTCAATGCTTTTCAGGAGACTGTTATCTATTTAGCATCACATTGTCTCAAGCTGAGATAGAAAGTGATGTATCTATGTCCCTCAATCAGAGAATAAGTCTTAAGTTAAATCTGTATATTTCTACACAAGTCCTCTACAATGAGGAATTTCAAGAGCTGCCATTCCAATAACAGATGATGCTGTAGTCTCTACTGAGACAATTAACTGAGAATGCTGATTTATTCATTTTTAAAAAGTCTTCTTAATACGATAGCTGTTAGGTAAAATTCTATCTCTATAGGGGAGCTGGGTACGAGTCTCGGGGAATTGGCAACTTACTGTGGTCACTTCAGACACTTAAGACACCAGGCTTGTTGATCGGAAGGTCGGTGGTTCGAGACCTGATCACCGCATGACAGAGTGAGCTCCCGCACTCACCCCAGCTCTTGCCAACCTAGCAATTTGAAAGCATGCAAATGCAAGTAGATAAATAGGTACCACTTCGGTGGGATGGTAACAGCATTCATGCACATCGTGCCAGCCACATGACCATGGAAGCGTCTTCAGACAACGCTGGCTCTTCAGCTAAGAAACGGAGATGAGCACCTCCCCCTAAGTTTTACCTTAACCTTAGGTACTAACTGGGAGTTAGAGATCTGGATGGTCCCAGCTAGGCTGCAATCCCATTATGATAAATAAAAAAATGAATTAAATTATTTTCACTCTCTGTGTATCAATAAATCACTTTCTTTAATTATTAAGCTACCATTTCATTAATAATTCAGATGCCTTTTCATCACTTAGTCCATCAATTCATCAATGTCATCTGAATTACTTTGAATATTACCTTGCCCAACATAGATGTCATTTAGAATTTTTAACTTTTATGCAGAGTAGCAATACTAACAAAAATTCCTAGACAGTGTTAGAAGGAAAACCAATCTTTAACTGTTTTTTTTTCTTTTTTCATAATAGCATACTTGTTCTTCCCAGAACCTCAAAAATAAATCTGTGTCCCACTGATTCAACTGAAGTGTTAGTTGATTAAACTGATGACTAAACTGATTAAAAAGCTGAAAACTGTCTTAGTGCTACCAATTCAATAGTCGGCTTCAGTGCCTTGGGCTTTTAAAACTTTAATATGATATATAACCAGAAAAAACAATTCTGTCTTTAATATGTGAAGGGAGCATTGTAAGAATGATTCCACGATGACTATTTAGAAAGAAATTCAAGGGGAAAAAATAGTGCTTTATTTGCTTCATAAAAACCTGTGAAGCATTCAGATTCAATAACGTAAGCAGAATATAGCAGTATAAATCTTCTTAATTTACATCTGGGGTTTCATTATGCATATTGCATGGCACTCTTCAGAACCTTAATTTACAGATTTTGGAGGGAACTTCACCAATCCCATTCAAAGTGCTTAACATGCCCATTGGAACATTTAGCCAAAATAAGTCTCTAGAGAGTTACTTAATGAGTCTAAAATTATCAGTTATTTGCATTCCTAGTAGATTTAAATCAGTAAGGCCTATTAACAAGATAATGGGCACATGTCACTTCAGCGCTAGTCTTCTGCAAACTATTTATGGAAATGAATAACTCAAAGTACAAATTTCAAAGAGGGGCACTAACTGGAGATAGCATTTGTTCATCTCATTTAGATAGATAATTTTACTCAACATAACCATTTACTTAGTGATGAAGTGCTGAACAGACTTGAACAAATAACTATGGACCATGAAATATTTCATTTGTGATGACCTTCATTGTGATCTTCCTACATTTTTGGATGGATGGTGGGTAGAGGCAAATGGATGGATAAATAGGTTAGATAGGATAGGAATGAGATAATGATCATATTGTGATGCCTATCTATCATCTATCTATCTATCTATCTATCTATCTATCTATCTATCTATCATCTCTCTGATCACAATGAGACCAATATTTTATTATAATGTATGCAATTCTAATACAGACAAGTTTAATGGCATAAGCTTATATACTAGGGTTATGCCCAATTCAATATAGAATTTCATTTCTCTGGCAATCTAATGAAATCTCTTAATTGAATCAATTGCCCAAAGTGAGACAGTTGAGTCAGATCTTCAAAATAGATATCTATGAATCAGTTTGAAAAATTTGAACATGTCTCTGTGTGAATGGAAATGGTCATTCCCACCCACCCCCAGATCACTTCAGAAACCCCAACTGAATTCATCTGATTTCACAATTTCATTTGAATGTACAAATGAATTACAAATTGGATTCACTTTTTTGAGTCAGATCCATCTGAACTGGAAATTGCCCTGTCTGTACAAACTAAGACCCTTTAAGGTCAACGGAGCTTACAAAGGCATCCTGTATATCAGAACTCTGGGTCTCTAAATCAGATGTAAGCCCAGTTAAGTTCAAAGGCACATTCAAAAAATAAATGTATATAGGATGGCCACTAAAACTAAATTTAGTGAAAACTAAATGGATCAATACAACCAGAGATATGTCGGTATACCATCGGAAGATGGGACTCCCAGGTTGGAAGATGGTCAAAATGCTACTGGGGAGGAACAGAGGATACGTTCAACTAGCCCCAGATGTGATGACGCAGCTAGCTCAAAGCCGAAAGGATGGCTAGTGGCCGACGGTGCTGGTGGTGAACGACGAATCCGATGTTCTAAAGATCAACACACCATAGGAACCTGGAATGTAAGATCTATGAGCCAGGGCAAATTGGATGTGGTTACTTGTGAGATGTCAAGATTAAATATAGACATTTTGGGTGTCGGTGAACTGAAATGGACTGGAATGGGCCACTTCACAACAGGTGACCAACAGATCTACTACTGTGGACAAGAGGACCACAGAAGAAATGGAGTAGCCTTCATAATTAATAATAAAGTGGCTAAAGCAGTGCTTGGATACAATCCAAAAAACGATAGAATGATGTCAATTCGAATTCAGGGTAAGCCATTTAACATCACAGTGATGCAAATATACGCCCTAACCACAGATGCTGAAGAAGCAGAAGTAGATCAGTTCTATGAGGATCTGCAGCACGTACTGGATAATACACCAAAAAGAGATGTTATTTTCATTACAGGAGACTGGAATGCTAAGGTGGGTAGTCAGACGACACCTGGAATTACAGGCAAGCATGGTCTGGGAGAACAAAATGAAGCAGGACATAGGCTGGTAGAATTTTGCCAAGACAATTCACTGTGCATAACAAACACTCTCTTCCAGCAACCTAAAGACGACTTTATACATGGACTTCACCAGATGGTCGACACCGAAATCAGACTGACTACATCCTTTGCAGCCAAAGGTGGCGGACATCTATACAGTCGGTAAAAACGAGACCTGGAGCTGACTGTAGTTCAGATCACGAACTTCTTATTGCAAAATTTAGAATCAGACTAAAGAGAATAGAGAAGACCCACAGATAAGTTAGATATGAGCTCACTAATATTCCTAAGGAATATGCAGTGGAGGTGAAGAATAGATTTAAGGGACTAGATTTAGTATATAGGGTCCCGGAAGAACTATGGACAGAAGTTCGCAACATTGTTCAGGAGGCGGCAACAAAAAACGTCCCAAAGAAAAAGAAAACCAAGAAGGCAAGATGGCTGTCTGTTGAGACACTGGAAGTAGCCCAAGAAAGAAGGAAAGCAAAAGGCAGAGTGAGGTTGAATGGGCCTTAAGAAGCATTGCTAATAACAAGGCAGCAGGAGACGACGGTATTCCAGCTGAACTGTTTAAAATCTTGCAAGATGATGCTGTCAAGGTGATGCATGCCATATGCCAGCAAATTTGGAAAACACAAGAATGGCCATCAGATTGGAAAAAATCAACTTATATCCCCATACCAAAAAAAGGAAGCACTAAAGAATGTTCAAACTATCGAACAGTGGCACTTATTTCACATTCCAGTAAGGTAATGCTCAATATCTTGCAAGGTAGACTCTAGCAATTCATGGAGCGAAAATTACCAGATGTACAAGCTGGGTTTAGAAAAGGCAGAGGAACTAGAGACCAAATTGCCAATATTCAACCTGTAGGCAGAACACATCATGCAACATGCTGGGCTTGAGGAATCCAAGGCTGGAATTAAAATCGCTGGAAGAAACATTAACAATCTCAGATATGCAGATGATAACACTTTGATGGCTGAAAGCGAGGAGGAGCTGAGGAGCCTTATGACGAAGGTGAAAGAAGAAAGTGCAAAAGCTGGGTTGCTGTTAAACCTCAAAAAAAAAAAAAAAAAACACCAAGATTATGGCAACCAGCTTGATTGATAACTGGCAAATAGAGGGAGAAAAACTGGAGGCAGTGACAGACTTTGTATTTCTAGGCGCAAAGATTACTGCAGATGCTGACTGCAGCCAGGAAATCAGAAGACGTCTACTTCTTGGGAGGAGAGCAATGGCAAATCTTGATAAAATAGTTAAGAGCAGAGTCATCACACTGACAACAAATGTCCGCATAGTTAAAGCAATGGTATTCCCTGTAGTAACCTATGGCTGTGAGAGCTGGACCATAAGGAAGACTGAGCAAAGGAAGATAGATGCTTTTGAACTGTGGTGTTGGAAGAAAATTCTGAGAGTGCCTTGGACTGCAGGAAGATCAAACCAGTCCATACTCCAGGAAATAAAGCCAGACTGCTCACTTGAGGGAATGATATTAAAGGCAAAACTGAAGTACTTTGGCCACATAATGAGAAGACAGGATACCCTGGAGAAAAAGCTGATGCTAGGGAAAGTGGAAGGCAAAAGGAAGAGGGGCCGACCAAGGGCAAGATGGATGGATGATATTCTGGAGGTGACAGACTCAACCATGGGGGAGCTGGGGATGGTGATGGCCGACAGGAAGTTCTGGCGTGGGCTGGTCTATGAAGTCACGAAGAGTCGGAAGCGACTGAACAAATAAACAACAAACAACAAGGATGGCCACCATTGTTCTACAGGAGTGAATATAAGATTTTATTCTGAAATCAGACAAGTTATTGGAATAAACTGGGAGACATTCAAATTTGTTTACTCGGTAAACAAATTTGAATTTGTTTAAATTCAAATGCTCTTCCAAAATGTTCCACTCACTTCAGGTAGATGTCAGGCTGATAATTTTGTCAAATATTTTCCGGTTTACACAAGAGTTATGAACAGCAGAGGAACAAAATAAGAGCTTTTACAGACAAATGCATGGAGACTTATTTTCAGAAATTTAGAAATTTCTGTTCTGCCCGCACTCTGGGCTATATTGAGTTGCCAGTGCTCTTGGAACCCTTCAAGGGCCAGTACTCAGGACTTTTCCTATGATTGCCCCTGCCATGCGCCATTTTGTAAGGACTTGATTGATGTCTCATTGGGTGCTCTGCTGCTGCTGTTGTTTTTCATTACTGATGCTGCCCTGTTCTCACCACTGCTGCTCTGCTGCCACATCTTCTCAACTTTTTCTTTCAGTCTTCAGCATTCTTTTATGATTTCTTCTTCCTTCTTTCAGCTCTTCCAAAATCACCATGCACTGCAGCAGCCGAGTCCTTTTTAAAGACTTATAATTCCTTCCAGAGGCCGGCCTTTAAAGAAAAGAGGGAAGGAAGGGTGTTATCAGGCCCCACATGTCTGCACAAGATTAAGGAAGCAAGAATTACTCAAACTTCAGTAAAGGGACTTTAATGCTAGAATTAGATGTAAATTCAGAGCCTTGGAAGATACAAGAGGAATTTTCAACTCTCATTTAATAGTGAATTTATTCAGACAGACACTTTTGGAATGTTTTGAAAGTTTGCCTCCTGGACTGTTGCCATTTATGACATAAACTACCAAGGATTCCTCTCCCATCTCTTGGTTGTTTATATCTAACATTCCTTCCATTACTCTCCTTGCTTTCCCACATGGGCATTCCTTCTACTGCATGTTCCTTCTTCCACTGTCTAAATCTGGCCTAGTATGCTGAAATTCACAAAGCCTGAATAGAATTTTTGATCAGTCTATGGCCCTAATCTGTTGACTGAGCAAGATTTAGTTAACATGGTGGTAACTTGTCCTTAAGGGGTGTGGTGGCTAACAAACGGAGATGAGCACTGGCCCCTAGAGTTGGACACGACTGCATAAATGTGTGGGGGGATCCTTTACCTTTTACCTAACTTGTCCTTAATCTATTAACAAAACTATCTACCTATGCATATATTATTGCATTTTCATTATCTTAGGCCACACATAATTATGGAATTGATTTTCTTTATGAGGCCTTTCAGATGTTGGCCACACTCAGGGTAGTCAGTGAAGTAACTGCTGAAATCTGAATGAATTAGACATTATCCAGGGACTTGTTAGAGAGAAACATAGCAAATGCATTTCACTCAGTATATAAATCTTTACTTCAGATCTGCAGAGTCAATACTCAATTCTTTATATTAGGACTGAAAACACTTCAAGTTGTCAAGGACCAAATCCAGATCTTTATTCAGGTAGAAATTATTCTTATCTGGTAGTCAGTGCAGTTCCCCAGACGTGGACAGAAATGAGAGTCTCTGAATATGTAAAGAAATTTTTTTCTTCATTTCTGAGTTCTTCCAGAAGCACTGGATGGTGTTTTTGAATTGGCAGATGAGACCTCCAACCAGGCTAGAATCTTCCAGTTTTTTAGAAATGAATTGTTTCTGTTATAATTTTCTTTCAGAGGGCAAATTCATGCAACAAGCTCGTTTTCTTGTCTAACCATCCCTCCTTTTTCTGCATAAATTGTGAATTAGACACAAGCATGGATAGAGTTGGTACTTATCTTCTTGAGCACAGCAATGCTTTTATTCTCTAATCCACCACCTGATCTCAGGCTACTGTGATTCATACATCATTTTCCTAATGAGAGCTAATACAACCTTCTCAGCATCACATTCCATTCTGCTCCGGAGTATAAATCATGTTAATGTTCATCCAAAGTTTCTTTATGAACATTTTCAAACTGTTTCCAAATGAACTTAGACTTCCTGGGAAATCAATGAAAACCCTCTTGCAAGAATTGTTTTGTCCACCATTTTTTTTCCTTTGCCAAGGCAAAGATCTTGAGTCAGGACAAAATCTGGACTGCATATATGTTTATGAAGAATTGTGGATTTGAATTCTGGTATCTATAGATAAATAGATAGAATGTATAAGTTTACTTTCTGGGTCAGACAAAGAAAAACCAGTTGTAGTCAAAGCAAACGGCATTATGCTAAGTCAATGTTTCCCAATCTGGGCAATTTACAGATATGTAGAGGTCAACTCCCAAAATTCTCAGCAACGGTGATGGTATAGAAGAATTCTGGGAATTGAAACTTCCTCATAGCTGGACATTCTCCAAGTTGGGAAACACTTCACAAAATGAACCAATATCTTGATGAATGAACCAAAATCTGCCTTATGGGACAGCTTACCCTCTGAAATTTGGAAGATCCTGTTGGCCTTTTGAAGGGCATAGAAGACCTGGCTGTTCCTTGGGCATTGGACCAGGGCATTGAGGGAGTCCAACTCTGAGAGATGTTTTAAGAATTATCTTATGGAAATGGATGATTGTGCTTAGTTGCTATTTGTTTTGTTTTTGAAATCTGATTTTTTTTCTCAGTTTTTAAATTTGTGGTAAGCTTCCCAGATTTGTTTTGACTTGGGAGGCCATATAAAATGGATAAACAAACCAATAGATAAATCTAGGATAAAGCAGTATCTTGTATTCTTGGGGAATAAGTAGAGACCTAGGTTTAATCTTAATTCACACAGGGTAACAAGGAGTTCTATATCTGGCCAGTGTCCTCTTCTCTGGTATGTAACTCATCTGCTTTGATTTTCATTAGAATCTTCATACCCTTCAACTGGGAGAAGCAAATTTGGCTTCAAATATCAAAGCTACTACATAATTGTCAGTGATTGTTCGACAGACGCTTCCATCTCTTTAGTTTCTGACATGCAAATAGTCAGCAAATAAGTGGTAGATGGTTGATTCTCAATTGTAAGGCTCTCTGAGGTTTCAGTAGTAGCCTCGTGAAAAACCGACATACAAAGTCATTCGGACCTTTCTGTAATGACCCTGGCTTCAATGTCCTAATAAACACTTCTCCATGCAATTAATTGAAATGCAGAATAAGCTTTATTAAGGATACATGTAAATCAAAGCACTCCCAAAGATCCGAATGACGGTTTCCCGCCAAACACTGAAACCTAGCTCTCCCCCTTCATGCCAGTTTCTTTGCGCCCATGATGTCAATGTCTGTTACTTTCTCACTCCGCGCTCACCCCCTCCAGACTCCTGCAGGTGGATGACCTTGACGATGCATTCCACAGTCTCTGGTGTTAGACACAGCTCCGTCCCTGGCACGTCTTCCCCCCCCCCCCCACAATTATACAGAGACAAATGGCAGGATTCTCACTAGAACCCTGACATCTGTGACTCAGATGACTTACTCCAGACTAATGCTAACTCTACAGCTATAGCCTTTTGGGTTACAACCATCTAGAAATGAGCTCATCAAGTGGCATAAAGGTTGGATAGAAGAAGCTGGTGTGCCACTATGATATCATCAATGGTCTTTTTCTTCTTTGATTCATCTCACAATAAATCACACACTTATTAGGGACATTCTAGTTAGCCAAGACCCAATTTAAATTTCTGCTTTGAGATTTGAAGGTGGCACAATTGACTTGAATTTGCAATTCAAGGTTTAAAACCAACAAGATGTTATTGAAGCCAATTCAAGATCTGATTCAGTAAGAAACTCAACAGGAGAAGGTTGTGGTGCTGTGATTTACTGGGAGATATTAGAATAAAATGTGATGTGAAGCAGTATCTTATTCTCATATCTCTCAGCAATATTTTTGGCAATGCTGTATGTTATGACATTTAGTCCCAACCTGAGGAAGATTTATAAGCAAGATAGAATTAAGCATCAGGAGAACTTGAGTTGAAAATGCCAGCAGAACCAAAATCACACCACTGTTTTTACTTTAAAAACTTACTTCTTCTCAGTAAGCTATGATGGCATTTCTGGAGCAGAGAAATTTCCATAACTTCATCAGCTCAGGAGGCAGTTTGTTTAAAATGTACTGTTTCATTCATTCTACAGGACATGTTTCAGCTCTTTTCTGAATCTGCAATGTTAGCTCAGCACTGTAAATTACTCTCCAAAGCAATTACTGATGATTCCCCCACCACCACCTTGATGAACAGTTTTGGAAGGTAAGACATTTTACTATAATCAGGTGTTTTGGCGACACATGCTTTAGTAAAATATTTCTAAACTTCAGCAATTTGTACATTTTAGGCTTATCTTACACTACCATGGTTGGTAAAAGGCAAGAAGCTTTATTCACCATTATAAACAATGATAATTAATTTTCATCTCCCATTTTAACAACAACTGTTGTTCTCTCAGCCTATGATTCTCAGGGACAGTAAACCTATTAAATCAGCCTACATTATTGATGACTGCTATATTTTTTATTGTTGCTAAAGATAGATTCAAGCATATACTAGATGAACAAGCCATTTTCCAGATTTGCCTCCAGCAAACCAGCTTTTATTTCTATGCAAAATAAACCTGTTTTCTCCTATCTATCATTGATACTTGTGTTACCTGTATAA
Source organism: Charina bottae (assembly GCA_023362775.1). Taxonomy (NCBI): domain Eukaryota; kingdom Metazoa; phylum Chordata; class Lepidosauria; order Squamata; family Charinaidae; genus Charina; species Charina bottae. The sequence goes on along the minus strand of JALMGJ010000019.1, from coordinate 3,087,295 downwards.
TGAATTCCTCAGTTCCAAATGTAGAGCTGTATGTTTCACATGTATCTAGCCTGCTACTCTTTCAATATAATGGGGACAAGAACACTGAGTTGTCTGAAATGATTCCCTGAAGGAATATAATGAAATAATGTTTGGGAATCACTTCGGATGCTCTTAAATGTTGTATTTCAATAGTCATTGTCACATCAGTGTGATATAAGGTGGTATATTTCTGACTTACATTCAGGTCCTTTATAAATTACATAACAATGTCCTGTATGAGTCAGACCTTAAAATTCATTAGATTATTATTATTATTATTATTATTATTATTATTTATTTATTTATTTATTTATTTATTTATTTACATTTATATGACTGCCCATCTCCTCGAAATGGGGGACTCTGGGTGGCTTACAATAAAAATTAAGATTAAAATACAAATATAAAATTACAAATTATTAATATGATATAAATAAATATAAAATCCAATCTTGTGAATCGATCTCGAACAATGGGGAGGGCATTATGGTACTAACCACTCCCAGGAGGAGCTATTACCTTTCCCCTCCCATGCTAGGCGGCAGAACCAGGTTTTCAGATCTTTCCGGAAGGCCAGGAGGGAGGAAACCCGCCTCAACTCTGGGGGCAAGATATTCCAAAGGGTGGGTGCCACTGCAGAGAAGGCCCGCCTCCTGGACCCCACTAGATGAAATTCCCTTATTGATGGGGTCCGTAGCAAGCCCTCTATGAATGATCGGGTGGGACGGGTCGATGCTATGGGGATAAGACGGTCCCTCAGGTATCCTGGCCCCATGCCATGTAGGGCTTTAAAGGTAATAACCAACACCTTGAATTGGACCCGGAAGCAAACCGGCACCCAATGCAGCTCATGGAGCAAAGGTGTTATGTGTGCTGATCTTGGTGCACCTAAAATTGCCTGCACAGACGCATTCTGTACCAGCTGTAGCTTCCAGATATTCCTCAAGGGTAGCTCCATGTAGAGCGCATTGCAATAGTCTATGTGGGAGATGACAAGGGCATGAGTGACCATTCAGAGGGCATCCCGGGCATTAGGTTCCTTTAGTGGCAAGACATTCTCAGAGTAGGAATGCAAAGAATGTAAATATGCAGCCATCTTCCACTTGGAAAAAGGAAGGAAAACACATCTCCACACAAGATGAAGAGCAGAAATAACATGGAAAGAATTTGAGGCAGACATTCTGCACCATTTCATCTGCCCATTCAGACATAAATTGCAATGACTTTGATTCCTGAATTACAATAAACATTTGATTCCAAGCCATGTTAATTCAAGTTACCACCTAGTTCTGACTTGCTTTGGAGGCATCTGAAAAACCTCAGAATGATAATCCTACTACATATGGTATTATTCTTGAGTTAATATGGACATTTATTAAAGAGATTCTGATCCTCCATAGTTAATGTGCAACATCATTTTATTCAGCTCAATCATTCTAATTAATTACATTTTCTCGTTCAAAAGCCATGTATCAAACACAAGAACAAATCAACCAAGTCAGCAAAACAAGCAACTTAACCCTTCCCTTAACAAGACAGAATTAAATCCCATGGGATTAAAAGTCTTCCAAATTCTACCAGTTTCATCTTGAAAACTAGACCAATGGGTGACACATTCCTGCTAAAATAAGGTTCAGGTTTCGCCTTTGGAAAGCCCTGTATAACTTCATGAAGTAAGACATCCTGATGCATTTATATAGTGAGACATTTATATGGCCTCTCTAACACACTATCTAGAGGTTATTTCATGTGCTGCAAGGCCCTTCCTGAAAACAATGTGCTTAACCCCCAAGCATCTGATGGAAAATGTTCCATTCCAGAAACCAGCATTAAAATCTGGTGCTGCTCTTTGGGACTTTGAGAGAGACAACTGTTTTCTTCTTTCCCAGTGCAGTTGCTTTACTAATCCTGAACACTTTATTGCTTTGGAGAAGGCACTTTATTGCTGCCTTATGGGAGAGATATTATGAGTCAGGGACTTTATTTTATTTTTTCTGATAATCGAATGTTATGCAATCTCAGCCCCTACAGACCACAATTTCAACAATAATAACATAAGCCTTAATGATTGCCTCCAGGTTATTATATGCTACTAAGGTAGAGTGGGGCAAGCAGATCGCTTTTCCCTTTTGTCTCCTCTGTGTGTCCCATAAACACTCTTTTTGCATTCCTTGGCATTACCTCTGATCATTTTGCTGAAAATTGGCTCCTGCCATTTTAAGTTTAAAAGAAAATCTCCCTAATGGCCTCCAAGAGCTTGAGGGGAAAAAACCTGAGTTAAATGATAATTTATCTGATTGAACTGACCTTGCCCACTGAATTAGACTCACACAGTTTCTGTACTGCCTAGTTTCTTAGCTGATCTAAAGAAATATTTTACTCTCAGTCTTAACCTGCAAGTAGGCTACACCATAGGGGACTTCATCATAGGGTATTTGTAGGATACCCTCTGCCCATGCCTTCCTCAGTTTGGGGATGTTGCATCTCAGAGCAATTCATAAAAAGTTTGTTTGTTTTTAAATGCATGTAATAATGGCAAAATGGTCTAACAAGGCTGATGACCAATCTCAGCTACGCTTTGTAGGTAGCTCTTCTTTCCACCTGGATGATCTGTTGAAAATGTATTCTGTATGAACTTAAATGAGAGTCGATTTGTTTGTTTTGTTTCTCCATCTATGCCCTTAGTTTTCCATTTATCCTGGAATCCATATGACCAATTTCTCTTTGGTGATTGATAGATTTTTGATTAGTCCTTCTTGCAAATTAAAAACGTATACATCTGGGATATTTTGCAAGAAATGTAATAATCATTATTATTATCATTTTTCTATCACTGTGTTCTTTAACACACACACAAACACAGACAGAGAGATGCATGGACATTGCACAGATCTTAAAATGGGCCTTCATTTTGGTGCAGAGTTGAGTGAAACTACTCTCTAAAGCAATAGCGCAAAGCCATATGATCTCTGTTTCTAAGCTGAAGAGTGGAGTAGCCACTTTGTTCACTCTGCAACAGGCCTCTGCATTCATAGAGCACATTTGCGGAAGCCACTGCTTTCATGGGGTAAATGAGCAAATCAAGGCAGATTGGCCTCACCTTGACTCTTCATTGAGGTGGACCTATGAGCATCCATTTAGGAGGATCTCCCTGATCGATGTGCTCCATATTGACATACAAATTCTATATTGATTTGTATTGTGGTGGTATGAAACAAGAAAAAAACAATGCTAATAAAGCTACTGGTCAAGTTGAGAAGATTCAACAGTAGAAGAACTACTTATCAAAACTCCTGCTAGGTTCATGCCAGTGGGCTATCAGGAAAGAGTACGAGGTTTATGCCTTGGCTTCTGTCTTTAAAGGTTCTATTGATTTGTTGTGATTGCCATTGATAGGGTACTTGATTTTATTTATTTATTTATTATTTAAATTTATATGACCACCCATCTCCCCCAACCTGGGGTCTCTGGGTGGCTTACAATAAAATTGCAATTAAAATACAGATATAAAATTAAAATAAACAATATAATATAATAAATAAGTATAAAATCCAATCTAGGCGAATTGATCTTAAAAGTGGGGAGGCCATTATGGTACTAGACACCCCCAGGAGGAGCTATTGCGTTTCTCATCCCAAGCTAGGCGGCAGAACCAGGTTTTCAATTTTTTCTGGAAAATTGTATGGTAGTAAGGTTTATTTTCTCCCTGTGCATGCTCTGTGCATTTTGTTCAGGCAAAAATAAATTGAAGAGACATGACACTCCTCAAACGTTGAAGATTTTTGCACACAACCCTAAAAGTAAATCCACCGCATCACAACCCTTAACATGTTTTCATCTATTGGGAAGATGTTCCCAGAAAGTCAAAACTCTTGGACATTAATTTCCAGAATTCTCAGTATACTTTAGGGGCCCTGAATACTAAGAGCTAATTAACAACTTGAATCCAAAGTTGTGCCACAATTAGCAGAGAGATTTGGAATGATTTTTTTTAAGGAAACAGCTACAATTGAGAAGAGAGAGACAGGAGATTTTGGGAGGAGATGGTTGAATCTTGAAGGAAGAAAAAAATATCTGGAGACAGAAAAGCAGCCTGATAGAAAAATGCCTTTGCTCATAATCAAAACCAGAAGGCCAGTAAGAAACAGTGTGGGCATAGCTTCAGCATAGTGATCTGACCTAAGATCAACTATAGTACTGAGAAACTTCTGCTAAGACACCCATGAGAAAGAAAACCAGTCCTTGTATACCTTAATATGGATCTTATAAGAATCATACTTCCTTAACAAGAAGCCTGTGTGAATGCTACCTTTCTTCTGCTTTCTCCTATTATGTTCTTGGGCAAGATTAATCTACTGCTTAGTTATGCAGAGGTGATGATTTTGTATCTGGGATGTCTTTGGAAGAATGGATGTACAATGGTAGAATGCCCATGTCCCTGCTTCTGCTTTACCATTAAGGGCCCTGACCTTGATGATTGAACAAACCGGACCTTTAAAAAGGTTGCCGCAGAGCGCATGGTTGTGTAGGTAGAGGAGAAAGAAGAGAAGCAGTTGACAGAAGGAAGAAGGAAGATAGAGCTGAAGAAGAGGCAGTGGCAGAGCAGCAGTAACAAGGATGGGGCAGTGTGAGCTGTGAGAGATATCAGCAGCAACACAGTGCCTCAAGAAGATGCTGGCCTAGTCCCAAAGTGCTGGTGTTCAAACGTTCTAGCTAATACCTTCCCATACAGGTCTAGGATGCTGGAAGCTTCAAGAAGTAGGCCTGAGGATCCAGTGCCAAACCCCATGCAACAGCAGACAGGGAACTGCCAGATCCAAAACTTTCCACTCAGTAGCAGTACTGACCACCAGACTGCACATCCTACCTTGAATGCATGCAAGTGGCTTTGGAGTAAGGACAGCTAATTAACTCAGGGGAAAATTAAAGCAATATAAGATACAGGAGAGAACCTAGTGCAAGTTGTAAGATATGGGATGACAGATTCTGTAGGATAAGAAATATGACAGTACCTAGGAAATAGAGAAAGAGACATAGTGGTATAGGAATAGATTAAGCTATTCAAGGGGTTAAAAGATTATAGAGCATAGGGAAATTATCAAACAAATCAGGCTGAAGCTTCAGTTCTAGGTTAAAACCTTTATTTTGTGAAAATTTGTAATAAAATATCTCTTGTCTTAGTTTGCCATCATCCCCAGGTTGAACCTATGACAAGGTCTTATCACAAAACGTTTCTCCAGAGAGAAAATTCCCTGAATGCAGACAACCCTCTCAAGAAGAACAGCTTTAGTTCCATGTGTGAACCATTTCTATGTGCTGGTGTTATTTATTTGTATGGAAGACCATTCATTTATGTCAACTCCTGCCTATAATCTGAAGGGTTTCAACCAAGAAACAGAGCAGCTGCCTCAGGAGAAATAGTGCAATACCTTTCTGTTTGTAAATCTGATAGAGGAGATACATTTTCACTGCGTCTTGAACTACAGCTGACATTTGTGCCAGTTTAAATTTCTGGGTTCCTTTTTCTCCTTAGCTTTTAATAAGTTCCCTTATCAAAGCCAAAAGTATTTGCACATCTTGTAGAATTCTTTTAGTCTATCCCTGAGGTATTGCCGAATTAATTTTAATAGATTTTGTGCCAGAGAATCAACTGTGTGTGTTTGTGTGAGTGTGTGTGCATGTGCATGTGCATGTGCACGTATGAATGTGCGTGTATTAATTGTTATCATTTCAACCTCTTCGTTGATATACATTTCACTCATTCTCTGCAGGTATATCCTGTCATCATTGCAGCACTTGCTCTACAAGAATTTCTGCTGGGGAAATGGTGCTGTTATACCTTCAGGCTAATAGTAACTGCCAGACCAGATTTTATGCCTTTCCATTTGCATCTGTCCTGGAGAAATCTCTCTTTCCCTCTTGCTTCAGCTGTATTTTGGGGATTGCTAATCACTCACACTCACCAATAGTAAAATACATTTCTGCCCTTGACAGAGGTGAAAGACAGAAGAACATTCAAAGATAAAAATGCTAGTCTTTCACATTTTAGGTTGTGTTTTATTTTTAACAAGGGGTAATGCTGGAGAAGGAAGAACTTGCTTTTGTCTCTCTTGGTCTTCAGTGGTTTCTCTCTACTTCGTTAATTTTCTTAATATTATTAATATAGCAGTGCATTTCATCTACTTTTCTGATGAAAATAAAATGACATCCCAAAGTGTGACTTCTTAGTTCAAATCAAGATTCGTAAGAGTTCCCTTGTGGTTTCTCTGCTCGAAAGACTTTGTGTTGAGTATAGAAAGAGAAAGTCTACTTAATGAACAGCTTGGCTGGTGATGACCGCATGGACACAATATGGAAGTGTTTTGAGCCCTACTATTCTTGGGTAATCTCTCCCCCATGAACTAAATAGGTCCAACCTTGCTTAGTGCTTTCAAGATCAGTCAAAGCCAGGTATGTGTTGTCACCTAGTTTTATTTATTTATAGTATGTATTAATTAGATTTATTTACATATAGATTTATTGCAAACGTGGACTGTCTCTGGGCTCATTGGAAACAAGCATTTCCTCGGAGCAGAAATATAGGAAACAAAGTAGCCAGGCCTAAACACATTTGAGCACCACTAATTTCAATGCAAAAGGGAAGGAGCTAACACTTCCTTGTTTCAATTAAAGAGATTACAAAGTAGGAATGTCCTTGTATTCAACAGGCATCTGAGTACTCTCTGAGGCATGGAGAGCGGCTTTGTAAAGTGGCTCACAAAACACTTTATGAAGGCATTTGAGGTGCAGATATGTGAGGTTTCAAATTCTCATGTATGTCAGCCCTGTAACTGATGTTTGGATGCCGAGCTGGCCTAGAAGAGGACAATAAACTGAGGCAGAATCAGGGCAAGCCAAGAAGTGCTCCAGATATATAGTTTCTGATATTCAGGAAGATAGCTTCTTCTGCTTAAAACTGACTTCCCTCTGTAGGAATAGGTGGGCAGTCTAGCAATGCCCTAGAGGATTTTTCATCTAAGACCTTTTTCTGCCTTACCTTATTAACTACACATTCTTGGATTGGAATAAACTACTGTAGGCAGCGACCCCTGTGGCAATAATCTTACTGCAGGATCATTGCATTTAATAAAGCATATTCTAAGTTTTGAGGTTAGCCTGGAAGCTGCAGATGAAAGGCAGTTTGTTATTGAAGAAGGAACCTATTGTGTCCTTCACCTGGGTGCCAACTTTCTACTGAACCACAGCTGCTTCTGCTGATGAAATACATGGATGGGAAATCTCCAGGAAATCCCATGGCTTCTCTTCATGAAATCACTAAGAGTCAAGTTCAACTGAAGAAGACTTTACTCTTTAAAGAAAACCCAAGACAGTTTAACACTTGGATTTCTGAAGGACCATATTCTCCACTAGATGCCAAACTAATAATTAAGATCTGATGGAGATGCCCTTTTGAGGGTGCAACTTTTGCCAGGAACATACTACGTAATAACCCAAGAGAGAGCCTTCTTGATCCAGACATCCTAACCATAGGATTTCCCCTGTTTAAATGCAGACTTGTAAAGTTTAAGCACCAGCTGAAAACTTCTTTACCCTGGTGAGTATTTCAGGCTATGCTTCTCTAGTGTGTGCGTGTGTGTGTTTAGATTGTTGTTGCTATTGCAGTGGTTTTAATATGTTGCAGTTTTATAGTTTTAATATGTTTAATGTTATTGATTTAAGATAATATAATTTAATAATATAATTTTTAATTCTATTTTGTAGCACACTTTGGGATTATAAGAATTATAATGAAAAACAGTCAAGATATTTCATAATAAACTCATATACAGATAAATAATATTAAGAGATAACTCAACTTGCCCTGATGTTTTTGCATGCCTAGATTGGATTTGGAATGGGAATAACTCTATTTGGGTTAGGCAAATTTGAGAAAGCAGACCAGTTTGGTTTATAACAGATCAGAAGCTTTCTGATTCACCCAAGGACACAAATCTGAAGCAAACTTCTTATCTCATTGACTAGCATGAGAAAACACCAACAGATACACCCTTCTCTTTTAGTGTTTTTGTCTACATGCTTTCTTTGTTACTACTTTTTAACCGAATGGGAAGAATTAGTAGGCTTGATAAATACATCAGAGAGGATAAAGGGAGTCTAATATCATAGAGGAAATTGAGAATAGTCCATTCTACTGTTTTATTGGAGAAGAGCCAAGCAGTTTTACTCATCCTTGCTCTAGTATGGATAAATTTGGAAGTTTTATGAAGTTTGGAGTTCTTCTCCACTCTGCAAAGTAGTGGAGTAATACACATGTATCCCCACTACTAAAACTAAATATCATGATATTGGCTTGATCAGGCAATCTGGGTCAATTAGTTTTTCCTCATGTTGAAACTGTCACCTAATGTTTTAGGCTCCTTTTCCCATTTAGCTCCTACTCAGTGGGATTGACTTCCCCTTGAATCATGTCTGGAGTTCAATCTGTAAAAAGGTAAAGGTACCCCCCGCACATTTGTGCAGTCGTGTCCGACTCTAGGGGCCGGTGCTCATCTCCGTTTGTTAGCCGAAGAGCCAGCGTTGTCCGAAGACACTTCCGCGGTCATGTGGCCGGCATGACACGCACGGAACGCTGTTACCTACCCACCGAAGTGGCACCTATTAATCTACTTGCATTTGCATGCTTTCGAATTGCTAGGTTGGCAAGAGCTGGAGCTAGTGCGGGAGCTCACTCCGCATGCAGGGCTAGGGATTTGAACCTCCGAACTTGCAATCTTCCGATCGACAAGCCTGGCATCTTACCCGCTGAGAACTTAAAAAAAAAAGTCCTTAAAAACCTTCTCAGGACTTTATGAAGCGGGAAAAACCTTATTCCTCATTATTCACTGTAGATTTAAACTAAAATTGTGCTAGTATTAGCAATCAGAATTGTAATCAGTATTATACTGATTATGATATTGTATTAGGAAATATATTATGATTATTATATTGTTTTATTGTGATATTGGATTATAACGTATATAATTTTGATTTACCTATAGTAAATTTTGATTTAGTGTGAACTTAGTTCATTTATCCTTGATAAATTCAGATTTTTAAGTTCCACCAACAGCTGTTATATAAGAATGTTTTGTACTTAAAAGGTAAAGTCTCATTACTATTTAACCCTCTGTGGTGAATATACTTTCTTGTCCTATCATTTGCTGCCACAAAACATTTCCAATTCCCAGTCTGTTTGATAACTGAAACAAAGTATCAAACTAATTAACATTTCTGGAATAATTCTTTTCTTGCCCACTAATGACTGGATTAAGTTAAAGGCATGAGACAGAAAGGTCAGGAGACTTATGTTAAACTGCACCAAATCTATTTATACTTATCAGAAATAATTATTTTAGTATTTAAAATGGAAGAAAATTGTCAGGGAGATAATTGGTGAAGAAGGAGGGGGCTCCCTCCAGGGGGATAAACGCATGTGCAGTACTGAATCGCTTTGCTTTCCTCCCAAGTGGCTAAAGAAGGCACCACCCAAATTTCTTGGGCCTTTTCTCTGAGCATCACTAATTCATTTTAGTTTAGCTGGATTCTGTCTAGCAGAGTAGAACAATAAAACACTAAAGCCTTTACAAGAAGTCTCAGCGTGCTCCTTCACTCAAAGTCAGGACAAAAATTGGAGAAAAAAATAGATGTAACGTACAGAATGGAGGCTGCATCCTCTTCCTCCCTGTCTTTTGGATGCGATCAGGGTCAACCCCATCTCCTCTCTTTGCAAAATCTTATCAGTTCAATTCAATTTATTATGGTCATAGACCAGTACACCCTAATCCTATCAGACCCAAATTGACCTCCCTGGTTGCCTCCTGCAATCCCATCTGAACCAAAGAATGGAAGCCTAACTTACCTGCTCACCATACAGACCAGGGCAGCCTTAACAAAGGAATTGCAACAGAGTGACAAGGTGAGAAACCACAACGTTCCATCCTCAACACCCCCTCCATTATCTCAACATTCCAGCTTCTTAACAAGGGATTTCCTCAGCTCTGCTGCCCCTCTTGTAAGGGCTGGCTTGCCTAACAATAGAAATGATGCTGTTGAATTCCTGGTGCTGTCTGAGCTTGGTGGCTTGCTTGCAGATATTTTTTTACCCAACTAGGTAGAATCATCAGTGTGTGTGAGTGTGAGGTTTGCCGCATGTTTAACTCCAGCTACACAGCCAAGAATGTTCCCCCCGACTGGCCAGCAAAGCAGATCCCTAGGATTTCCCACCTCAACGTCTATAAAAATCTTGGCTTTCCCATTGTTGGGGGTTTCTCTTTCCTGTAAAGATGGGATCCAGTGATCATTATGGGATAAATGTCGTCCTTTCTCCTCAGTGTTATGCTCTTTACTTCTGAATTTTCCATGACATTCATCATACAAACTCCAGGCACTCCCTCTCCAGTTTTTACCCCAACAACAACCCTGTGAGATGACATGGGCTGAAAAATAATAATATTAAATAATACCAGAGGAGCAATCAAACAACGCAATAGACCCTAATCAAGGAACTATTAACTCAGTCAATCAACCAAGCAGCAAACAACATCCCAATCAAGGAACTCCTAAGGAGAGAACAACACCTCCACCAACACAAGCAGGACAAGCCAGGGTATATAAACAGAGAGCAAGTCCCACTCCCTTTTTGCACTGAAGATGTTGCCTAGCCTGGCAATGAAACGTCTGCAAGAAAACAACAAGGCTCAGAAAGCACCAAGGACACCACAGAGAAGAATATGCCCAGGTCACCTATTGAACATCTGCAGCTAAGGATGGACTTGAACTGGGTCTACCTGGTCCTAATCCAAGCCTTGAACCACTACACCCTGTAGGCTCAGGGGACAGATGTTGAAACAGAAGTTTCAGAAGTATTCAAGTCTTGAATAACAGATACTGCCAGGGGCCAGTTGTGTCACTTGTTGTCCTACCATAGACTGGCAAGGACATTTTTATTCAGGCAGAAGTTGGGCTTTCACTCTGAAAGTAGGTTTTAGCTGACATATGCTATTTATTCTTTTCTGTCTATTTGATTTTCATTGCATTTTTAATTGCTTTGCTTTAATGTTTAATGATTGTTCAGTATTTTATTTTAACTTTATTATGAGCTGCCTTGAACACTAATTTCAGTTGAAATATGGCACATACCTCAAAACAAAACAAAAATGTAAGGCCTCCTGCAAGTCAAGACAAACAGCAATAACTTTGTTTTCTTGGCAACAATATAGAAATGGTTTGCCACTGCCATATTCTGGGATGCTTTCTCAACTTCACAGTCTGGTCTAAAGGTTTGATGGCCTCCTGGTGGTATCCTATCCAAATATTAACCAAGTATGACCCTGTTACTTGCTGTCATATTTAGTGATAATGAGCCTGACTCTTGACACCTCCGTATAGATTTTGTGATGGTCCTGATCCTTTAGCTATTAATTCAGAGATTCTTATCAGAATGTATATGAACTTAATAGAAACCATAGTATAAACATCCTGTCCATCCCACATACAATCTTCTCCCTGGAAAGATTCAATACTTTGGTCTCCATGATTTTAGAAGAGAGATTTTACATTATCATATCTGCCCAGAAGTAAGGTCCTCATGTTCTACTACAGTGTCCTTTCTATCAAACTTGGGGCCTTGATTTAATAATTCCTCTGCTTTCCAACTATTCTGGTAGTTTGGATAAGGAGAACGTAATCTTCCTATCAGCTTACTTGTCATGTTTCCAAACTCTGCTCAACCACTATTGCTGTAAAGATCATTGCAGCTAAATTTTGACTTGCTAATCTAGAAGCCATTTCTGCTATAGGGAACTGGAATCGTCTCCATCACATTTTGTGCCAGTGGACTAAATCCAGTTTTAATCTGTACTTTTACTTTTGCTTGTTCTCCTTTACACTGGTGTCAAATGAATTGTGTCTGGATTTGTCAGGGTCTGTAACCACAAATAAAAATCAGAATTTGCTAATTCTCAACAGACTCTTCACTTTTAGACTTGGTCCATTCTAAGTTAAGAAGGATGTAGAAAACTAATAACTCAGGAGTGACCTATTCAAGGCACCATCACTCATAACCTTAAAGAAGGTGCTGTTGGGATGTGTCATATACAATTCAGCAGAAGAAATAGCTTGTAATTCTTTCGGAAGGGAATGGTGAATGTCTACCTAACACAGTTGCTATGGATTTAATAAACCCCATATGAAAAACTTAAATGCAGAACATAATTTAAAAAATGCACAATCTTAGCAGTAACAAATGAACATGAAATCAGGTCAAGAAGTTCATGCTTGACATTCAATGTTAAAAGTTACAAGGGAAGATGATTTTCCCTTAAGGCTGTTATGCTGCCAAATAAAAGGAGTTAAGTGTGAATTAAATTTAACATAATAGAAGACAAATTAGCACATTAACACCATTTAAAATGAATGATGTCTTTGATTCTGTAAATGATAAAACCATCCAAATGACATCTATGTCATACATGTGATGAATTTTTCACTCAAGATAAAAGGAAAGAATCTTTCACACAGCATATGTTAGCCATAAAAACGGATTTAAAGATTGAAATAATTTTGCATGATACTGATTTTCTTTTCAAAAATAAGTCAGGAATGATCTACAAATATTGAACATATTTTTTTAAAAAAACATTCAATTTCATAATATATATAAGGCTTATGTTATGTGAATTTAATTTGTTATGTGAATTTCATTTGATGAATTAAGTTTCTGAAAAGCAACATTATTTTTAATTGTTATTATTATCATAGCTGCCAAGTTCTATAGACCAATTTATTTAATTCAAATAGGATCCTCTATTATGTTAGCAGAACACCTATTCAAAAATTCTTACCAAACAATGCATCAACAAAACACTGATTGATTATAATGTATCCTTTTGTCAGTTTTTAAAATAACATCTATCGCCTACTAGATTTTATATTTAATTTATTAGTATTGTAACGGTTAGAATTGTATTTTATATTGTAGTTATATTTATAAATTTTAATTGTTGTATTGTAAACAACCCAGAGTCCCCTTGGGGGAGATGGTGCAGTGATATTATTATTATTATTATTATTATTATTATTATTATTATTATTATTATTATTTTAAAAGGGCTCTATGGCACCAGCCATCCCCAGGAGGAACTGTTCCCATTCCCATCCCAAAAATTAAAAGTTTTAACTACAATAATAAAAAGATAATACAAACTAAAAACAAAACGAATAATATAAAAAGAATAAAAGGTGCAAGAAAGAAAAAAGAAAGAAAAAAAGACCTAAGAAAGCGATTTCCCACCCTCATCACAAGAAGTATAAACAGTTTCACTATCTCTTCACCTCCTCTTAGTTAACAAATATAAAACTCTTCATCCCCTAACTCAATTCTTACCTATAGGCAACTCCAATAAACATCTTTTCCAATCCAGGTGTCAGCAAGTCCAGAAAGAATCCCCCAAAATAACAATATATCCCATTTTAACCCTGATCAAATAAGCCAACTTCATGTTCCTTCTTTTTACATAAAATAATTTTGCTTTTTAATCCATTCAAATGACATTATCCCTTGTCCTGAATTTCTTCAAAACTTTAACAAGCCTCTTTTGTAAGTCCAGCAGGAATAAGTTATTCCAATTACTCTCTTGAATTCGCATTTTTATTTCCTTCTTAATTTTTAGAGTCTCATCTTATCTTTTTTAGTTTTTGTTTTGTTTTGTGTTTTTTTTTTGGATATCAAGTGATAAATTCTTGTTCACATTGTTCTCCATAATCATGTCAGATAAGTTTTATTGCAAATCTTTTTTTGTAACAGGATCTTCTGCTGTAACAGCTTCTTCTGGGAACAGGGTGTTCATAAAAACACACAACATAGCTGACATTGTTGATTCAAAGTCCTGTTGCCATTCCTCAACAATATCTGTGAACGCCATTATAAGTTGTTTATCTTGTTATGTCTCCAATATTGAAAATAATTTTTCTTTCTCACAAAAATGCATTTATTCTTTAAAATTAATTTCAAAGTCTTAATATACAAAATCAAATATTCCAACTTTTTCTGAGCCCTTAATTCATTTAAAACTTTCTATAGCCAAAACTTTGTCTTGCTTTTTGCTATTTCTTTTGAATTCTTAAAGCTTATAAGGATACAGTTTCATTTTCTTATATTAAGGATTGAAGGCACTCACCCAGTGTTTCCAGCCTTGTCATTCTGAAGGTGTCAAAGTGGTTAATAGGCAATTTCCAAAGGTGGTTAGCAAAGGAAGTGTGCACTTACTGTCCTTTGAGGGCTCTGACTGCAGCTGGAGCAAGAATAGTAAATTCCTCCGTCTCCCGGTTAGGGTTAGGGTTAGGGTTAGCTTCCTGCTGCCTTGCATTCCCTCATGAGGAGCTGCTGTGTGAAGCACAACATGGGCAATCTTGCATCCTCTCTTTCTCCAGAGAGGGTCAAAGGAGCCGATCACTTGTCAGCTCCTTGTTCTTAGCTGCAATTGCTGGCTCTGCGAAACACGGAGCCGTCTTCAGTCCACCATTTCTTCCCTGGAATTCCCAGGGAACAAATTAATCCTGACTAGATCCAATCCTTGAGTGAATTCCAGAAGTGGCAAAAGAGAACAAAAATTTATTCTATGTTTTATCTTAGATTGCTAAACATAATAAGCAAAACATAATATAATAAAGATGACAGATATTGTATTTATTGAATTCACACTAAATTACAAAAACAAGTTATTTTAAAACTGTGTGAAAAAGCAACAAATTCCAAAGGGGTGTATGTCAGTTGTTGCTAAAAAATGCAGCAGGACTTATGGTAACTTAAAAAGTAACAAAATTTCTTCTAAAATGTTTGAACTGTTGTAGCATTAATTACTTTATCAATAATAGATATTTACAAACAATTGTTGGGTGATAGCATGGAGATACTTGCTGAGTTAACATATAGAATGTGATTAAACAAACACACTTTCAAGTCAAAGGAGTGTGTTTATATCAAGATAAACTGTAGTTCAGAAGTTTCCCATTGTAATACAGTATGTCTTTGAAGTTCCTTTGTGTAACAATAATTCCATGAAATTCAGTGCCAAAATTTGGAAGTCCGAAATTCTCTTTATACCATCCCTGATTATATCTTTGTATTCCTACATCCATTTGGACAGAAACTGGACTGTTAGTTGGGCATAGACAGCTGAAGGATATGGTTACAAATTATCTGTGATCCTTTTGTAGATTGACAGTTTTTGTTGTTTATTTGTTCAGTCGTTTCTGACTCTTCGTGACTTCATGGACCAGTCCACGCCAGAGCTTCCTGTCGGCCATCACAATCCCCAGCTCCCCCATGGTTGAGTCTGTCACCTCCAGAATATCATCCATCCATCTTGCCCTTGGTCGGCCCCTCTTCCTTTTGCCTTCCACTTTCCCTAGCATCAGCTTCTTCTCCAGGGTATCCTGTCTTCTCATTATGTGGCCAAAGTACTTCATTTTTGCCTTTAATATCATTCCCTCAAGTGATCAGTCTGGCTTTATTTCCTGGAGTATGGACTGGTTTGATCTTCTTGCAGTCCAAGGCACTCTCAGAATTTTCCTCCAACACCACAGTTCAAAAGCATCTATCTTCCTTCGCTCAGCCTTCCTTATGGTCCAGCTCTCACAGCCATAGGTTACTACAGGGAATACCATTGCTTTAACTATGCGGACCTTTGTTCTCAGTGTGATGTCTCTGCTCTTAACTATTTTATCAAGATTTGCCATTGCTCTCCTCCCAAGAAGTAGACGTCTTCTGATTTCCTTGCTGCAGTCAGCATCTGCAGTAATCTTTGCGCCTAGAAATACAAAGTCTGTCACTGCCTCCACTTTTTCTCCCTCTATTTGCCAGTTATTAATCAAGCTGGTTGCCATAATCTTGGTTTTTTTGAGGTTTAACTGCAACCCAGCTTTTGCACTTTCTTCTTTCACCTTCGTCATAAGGCTCCTCAGCTCCTCCTCGCTTTCAGCCATCAAAGTGGTATCATCTGCATATCTAAGATTGTTAATGTTTCTTCCAGCGATTTTAACTCCAGCCTTGGATTCCACAAGCCCAGTACGTCGCATGATGTGTTCTGCGTACAGGTTGAATAGGTAGGGTGAGAGTATACAGCCCTGCCATACTCCTTTCCCAATCTTAAACCAGTCCGTTGTTCTGTGCTCTGTTCTTACCGTTGCTACTTGGTCATTATACAGATTCCTCAGGAGGCAGACAAGATGACTTGGTATCCCCATACCACCAAGAACTTGCCCCAATTTGTTATGATCCACACAGTCAAAGGCTTTAGAATAGTCAATAAAACAAAAATAGATGTTTTTCTGAAACTCCCTGGTTTTCTCCATTATCCAGCGGATATTCGCAATTTGGTCTCTCGTTCCTCTGCCTTTTCTAAACCCAGCTTGTACATCTGGCAATTCTCGCTCCATGAATTGCTGGAGTCTACCTTGCAAGATCTTGAGCATTACCTTACTGGCATGTGAAATAAGTGCCACTGTTCGATAGTTTGAACATTCTTTAGTGCTTCCCTTTTTTGGTATGGGGATATAAGTTGATTTTTTCCAATCGAATGGCAATTCTTGTGTTTTCCAAATTTGCTGGCATATGGCATGCATCACCTTGACAGCATCATCTTGCAAGATTTTAAACAGTTCAGCTGGGATACCATCGTCTCCTGCTGCCTTGTTATTAGCAATGCTTTTTAAGGCCCATTCAACCTCACTCTTCAGGATGTCTGGCTCTAACTCACTGACCACACCGTCAAAGCTATCTCCAATATTATTATCCTTCCTATACAGATCTTCCATATATTCTTGCCACCTTTTCTTGATCTCTTGTGCTTCTGTTAGGTCCTTACCATCTTTGGTTTTGATCATACCCATTTTTGCCTGGAATTTACCTCCAATATTTCTAATTTTCTGGAAGAGGTCTCTTGTCCTTCCTATTCTATTGTCTTCTTCCACTTCCACACATTGCTTGTTTAAAAATAATTCCTTATCTCTTCTGGCTAACCTCTGGAATTTTGCATTTAATTGGGCATATCTCCCCATATCACTGTTGCCTTTTGCTTTCCTTCTTTCTTGGGCTACTTCCAGTGTCTCAGCAGACAGCCATCTTGCCTTCTTGGTTTTCTTTTTCTTTGGGACGTTTTTTGTTGCCGCCTCCTGAACAATGTTGCGAACTTCTGTCCATAGTTCTTCCGGGACCCTATCTACTAAATCTAGTCCCTTATTCTTCACCTCCACTGCATATTCCTTAGGACCATGCTTGCCTGTAATTCCAGGTTTCGTCTCCAGGTCTTGTTTTTACCGACTGTATAGATGTCCGCCACCTTTGGCTGCAAAGGATGTAGTCAATCTGATTTCGGTGTCGACCATCTGGTGAAGTCCATGTATAAAGTTGTCTTTTAGGTTGTTGGAAGAGAGTGTTTGTTATGCACAGTGAGTTGTCTTGGCAAAATTCTATCAGCCTATGTGCTGCTTCATTTTGTTCTCCCAGACCATGCTTGCCTGTAATTCCAGGTGTCGTCTGACTACCCACCTTAGCATTCCAGTCTCCTGTAATGAAAATAACATCTCTTTTTGGTGTATTATCCAGTAGGTGCTGCAGATCCTCATAGAACTGATCTACTTCTGCTTCTTCAGCATCTGTGGTTGGGGCGTATATTTGGATCGCTGTGATGTTAAATGGCTTACCCTGAATTCGAATTGAGATCATTCTATCGTTTTTTGGATTGTATCCAAGCACTGCTTTAGCCACTTTATTATTAATTATGAAGGCTACTCCATTTCTTCTGTGGTCCTCTTGTCCACAGTAGTAGATCTGGTGGTCATCTGATGTGAAGTGGCCCATTCCAGTCCATTTCAGTTCACTGACACCTAAAATGTCTATATTTAATCTTGACATCTCACCAATAACCACATCCAATTTGCCCTGGCTCATAGATCTTACATTCCAGGTTCCTATGGTGCGTTGATCTTTAGAACATCGGATTCGTCGTTCACCACCAGCACCGTCGGCCGCTAGCCGTCCTTTCGGCTTTGAGCTAGCTGCGTCATCACATCTGGGGCTCGTTGAACGTATCCTCTGTTCCTCCCCAGTAGCATTTTGACCATCTTCCGACCTGGGAGTCCCATCTTCCGATGGTATACCGACATATCTCTGGTTGTACTGATCCATTTATTTTTCACGGCAAGAATACTGGGGTGGGTTGCCATTACCTTCCCTAGGGATCGTATTTAGTCTGACCTCTCTGCCACGACCTTCCCATCTTGGGTGTCCCTTCACGGTTTAGCTCATGGTTTCATTGAGGTGCTCAAGCTCCAGCACCACGACAAGGTAATGATCTCCTTTGCTGGAGAGATTGACAGTAGCATCTATGAAATCTTTGAGGTCTACCTCGAAGTTCTAGTAAAGCTTTCCCCAGTATAGACGAACATTACCCAATTTTCTGCTCTCCAAATCTGTTGGGATGACAGCCCTCAGAATTGAGTGAGACTACTTTTGTGGGCCTGTTCAGGCTCCTCTTGTATATCATGTACACAGAATGCAGAACAATAATTTAGATTTGTATTGAGAACGTTGTGTATCCATTTTTACACAAGTTCCAAGCACTTTATACAAAGCGTGCGAAGGTAAGAATATCCAAACAAATCAAGTAATATACTTTTCATAGATTTAAATAAGGGGGATATATAGAATATCGACTGAAGGTTAGGTGATGTATCTATTTATTACATTTTATGAGCCACTTTTCCTTTAAGGTCCTCAGAGCTTCATAAGGCAACTTAATGTTGAAGTCCAAAGGTCCCCTCCTTTACAGCAGATACTGGCAAACCTGCAGTTTGATCATACCAATTGTGTAACCATCCCGGATCAAATTATTCCTGGTCAAATCATTCTTCCACCTCCTGTCTCCTTCGTTTTAGAGGTGCAAATATTAATTTCTTGGTTTGTATAAATGGGGGGAATTTTCCTATCCTGTAAGTCTGATCCAATTTGAAATGCTACAGATGAGGCTGTATTAATCTGGATTTTCTCCATCTCCCAGTCAAACAGGCTAGACACAAACCTATGTTAGATGATGAATATGGGTTTTAAATCACAAACAGGCCTGACAGGTTTTAACATTTACACAAAGAAAGCAACTCAGAATACGATTGACCCTCTGGTTATTCACGGCTTGTGCCTGGAAAAATATATGAATATTGTCAAAAAGAGAGGGAGGATGTTAATGGGAAAAGACTAGAAATATATATCAAAATATTTTCCCTGACATCATTTGAGGAAAAGCCCTACAGTTCTGAGCTTCACACTTGCATCAAGCAGACATCATAATGACATGAAAAACAAGGCTTCAATGAGACTTTGGGTTAATATGAGATGTCCAGGCATGTATACAAATGTGACGGCCAATTTAACTGAAATCAACGAAGAAAACCTCATGATGACTGTACACAAAAAATTGTGGTATGTTATACCAGCGTCCAACTGTGCAACAACAAGTACGAGTTGTGGAGAGTGAAGTAATTTTGACTTTCTGCTGCCATGAGGCTGTGAGCTGTAAGCAAGCTGAATTTTTCAATTAAATGATTGTAGGAAAGACAACTGAGAAGAGAACCTAAGAACTCATTGGGGAACGAACAAGGCCATCTCTTCCTTCCAAGTTCATCCATTCTTAGTATTCAGTTTCCCCATGGAAGGCATCTCATTTTTCTCTTATGACCCCTGTGTTTTTCCCTCAGCAACTTTGCCTGACAGCCTGTTTCACACATTTATCACTCTGGCATGAAAAAAAAGTGGTCCGTGACACCTGTTTTGAAAGTGTGAGAAAGAGTGAGTGCATTTTTCTATATCTTACCTTCCAGGCAGAGCAAGAAAACACTATCTGAAAGAGTCTATACACTTATAGTGTGCACTATTTTCTTACAATCCATGCAACAAATGTTGCTGTATGTCTTTATAATAAAAATATATTATACCAGATACACAGATAGTTAAACATGTGTGCAACATCCAAATAGGTATTATTTTGCTCCCTTCCAAGGCTGAAATAATAATAATAATAATAAAAATTACTTTGCAATCCTACTCAGTTCCTATAAGGAATGATTAATCACATTAGTAATTTGGTTTGGTCATTGTAAAAACATTGATTTAACACATTTCCAGCTAACTACACTTTTATTATTTCCACCATTGGGGGGGAGGGTATTTTATATATAATTTGATTAAGAAATTTGATTATAATAATAAAATCTAATACAAACTAAACTTAAAGAAAGGAAAGAGAATAGAAAGAAGGAGGAAAAAGTGCAGGGAAAAAGACAAAAGAGAGAACAAAGATAAAAGTAAGAATATCATAAGGAAAGAGAAAAGAAATATATAAAGTGACTTCCAACTTTCATCACAACAAGTATAAACAAATTTAGTTACTTTTCACCCCCTCTAAAGTTACCAACATTTGTCTCTTCATCCCATATCCTATCTCTTATCTATAAACAAATCCATACATCAACTTTTCAGTCCTGGTATCTGCAGAAAGTTTGTAAAGAGTTGCAAGAAGTAACAACATACCTTGTTATAACCTTGATCACATAAACCAACTTTATATCCCTTCCTTTTACTTCTAACAGTCTTAATCTTTAGTTCAATGAAATGGGGTTGTAGGATTTGATTTCTCTTCATTTCTTCTTTGTCCCATCACACAGAGTTCTTCAAGGCTTTAACAAGCCTCTTTTGTAAATCCAGCAGGAAAAAATTATCCAGGTCACTTTCTTTGTTTGTCATTTGTATTTCCCTTTTAAAATTTAAAGCCTTAGCCAGAGATGGAAAGATTCAGCACTACCCACTATGAAGGAATGGTTGGTGAAATTGACAGATCTTGATGAGATGGATAAACTAACTTCTTTGATTAAAGAATAAACATTATCTACATTTATTGGTGACTGGAAACCTCTTATGGATTTTTGCATAAAAATGAAAAAAAACCTGTGATTTATGGTTTTGATGATTAGACAGGTTAGATTATAGAAAGAAGAGTATTATGTAACTTTAGAGACAGAGGTTAAATATAAATATAAAATATAAATAAAAATCTAAAGTTATAAGTATAATTATAATTATAACTGCTGTGAAGAATATCTGAAGCCACTGCTTTCTATGTCTGTAGCTTGAACCATGTCAACTGGATTTCTATTTTCTCAGTGGAAACGTTTCGCTCCTTATCCAAGGAGCTTCTTCAGTCTGAGCAAAGTTAGTAAGGGAATCCTTAAATATGTTTCTAGGTGGCTGTGTGACCTTACACCTGGGGCTAGGTCATGGTTATTTTGAGATGTTATTTCTAAGTCCCTTTATCATCTAAAGGAGGATCGTTAAGATCACCATGCTGCTGTTGAGCTTGTGAAATGGTCTTAATCTTCCTAGGCACAGAAGACAAAGCAGGGAGGAAAATAGGGGAAAGATTGTGCCTGAGGCCCCCACCTCTATTCAAGGAAGGATTTTCCAAGTTGGCATAAATGGATTCCTTGACCCCTCTCTCAAACCACCTATCTTCTCTGTCTAAAATGTGAACATTAATGTCCTCAAATGAGTGTCCTTTTTCTTTTAGATGAAGATAAACTGCTGACTCTGGTCCTGTGGTGTTACTTCTCCTGCGTTGGGCCATCCTCCTGTACAAAGGTTGTTTGGTTTCCCCAATGTAGAGTTCAGAGCACTCCTCACTGCACTGGATTGCATAAACTACATTGCTTTTCTTGTGTTTTGGAGTTTGATCTTTGGGGTGTACAAGCCTCTGTCTCAGTGTGTTGGTGGGTTTGAAATATACAGGTATGTGGTGTTTGCCAAATATCCGTTTTATCTTTTCAGACACGCCAGCCATGTAAGGAATGACCAGGTTCTTCCGTTAACGATCCTCCTTTAGATGATAAAGGGACTTAGAAATAACATCTCAAAATAACCATGACCTAGCCCCAGGTGTAAGGTCACACAGCCACCTAGAAACATATTTAAGGATTCCCTTACTAACTTTGCTCAGACTGAAGAAGCTCCTTGGATAAGGAGCGAAACATTTCCACTGAGAAAATAGAAATCCAGTTGACATGATTCAAGCTACAGACAATTCCACCTGGATGACTGAGAACCTTCATAGACATACTGCTTTCTATGTTTTTTCTTTCTTTTCTTTCTTTTCTTTAACTTTTTTCTTTTTTGTATTTTTTTGCTTTCTTTTTGCTTGCTTTCTTTTTCTCTTCTTTACTTTATATTACTTTGTATTGGTTTTTATCTTTTTTAAAAGTTTTAATTAAAAAAAATTAAAGCCTCATACAATTTCTTTTGTAGATCCAATGAAACATCCTTTTCTAAGTCATTCTCGTGGCCTGTCAGTTGTAAATCTTCTTTTGATACCATCTCTATCTTGTCAGCTGAAATTAGTTCTACATCTGTCATTTCATCAATAACATCTTTTGGACATAGTCTGTCCATAGAAGCAGACATTGTTACTGACATTGGTATTGTGGCTACTATTTTCTGATTCCATTCTTCAAAAATCTCCTTCAATATTTTCATTGTTAGAATGTTTTGCAATATTTTGCAGGTTATAAATCTTTTCTCTACCTAAAATCTTTAGTCCCCTCTAGTGTCCAGTTTTTGAAACCATGAACTTGCTTATCTTTGTTTTGTCTTGTAGAAACCAAAACAGAATCTATTTCCCATGAGAAGCTGTTTTGTACTTTACAATTAATTCCAAAATCTTACTATAAAAGTTTCAATATTCCAATTTTATCTGGACCCTTAGTTGATTTATAACTTTCTAAGATCAAAATCTTATGTAGCTTTTGGCTGTTTCTTTCAGATTCTTTAAATTGTTAAGCTTATGATTAAATTTTTATTTCATTCAGGATTGAAGGCAGACTCACCCACCTTTTCAGACTTGTTGGTCCAAAAGTCTCTAATAGCACAGAAGTAGTTAATGAGCAATTATGAAAGTGATTAGAAAATGAGGTTTGGGAACTTAGTGTCCTTTAAAGGGTTCCACATTGGTTATGAGCAAGATGGTTGATCCCATTGTCTCCCGGCGCTCAAACCTGCGGAAAACAGTGGTCTGCTCACAGAGTACATGTGGGTGATCTCCGTCCTCTCCTTATCCAGAAAGGTTCCAAGGAACTGGTCTACTCACCAGTTCCTTGGTCTTTGCCGCAATAATCAACTCCGCTTTTGCAGAGCCATTTTCAGTTCACCATACCTCCCTCATGGGTAATAGTTATCCTTGTTTCACAGATAATTTCCTGCAGGTATTTTTGGAGAAGAGACTACATATGTCTCCATGTTTGTTTCTTTGGCGACAATATGGAACTGGTTTGCCATTGCATTCTGATTTTTTTTTTAAAAAAAAAAAATCCCATTCTTATCTGCAAGACTCATTCCTTGATGGTCATCCAAATACTGTTATCCAAATATTGACCGGATCCAACAATGCTTAATTTTTCAAGATCAGCCAATGTCAGCTAGACACAATCACCTTCTCCATGTATGTGAAAATATGTCCTGTATGAGCTTATACACATGCATGCAAGCACACATACAAACACACCAAACTGTAAAATTCCTTCATCAGTCTAATTGTGTTGTACTCATAATGGACCTATGTCTATGAAGGTTCTCAGTCATCCAGGTGGAATTGTCTGTACTCATAATGGAGCTTAGGACATCACCACACCTCTGAAGTTATATTAACATTCTAATATGAATTCTTTCACTGTTTTCAGAAATCTGTCATTTTCTCATTAGCAACTGAAATATGTCCATTGATGATCAACTAGCAGATATGTTATTTGTTGATTGTATAATTATCATTCCATTCTTCTGTAGAGACACAGCATACAACCACCAATGCCCAAGGACAAAAACCACAACCACATTCATAGAGAAACACACCAACAGCAGCAGAGGTCACCTAATTTTCTGACCCAAATGCCTGGGGAAACATATTGCTTACTTATGGATAGACCTCACTGAATGAATGGTGTTTCCTTCTGATTAAATATCCATTGGATTTCAATGTTAGTGCTAAACAAATAGAAAGGTGTTTTCAACGGTCCCCAAAAGGATAACAATCTAAGGACTTCTGGGGAAACCACAGAGGAGGGTCAGTATTGAATCACCATCTCCTCCCTTTTACTGGCACCAGTCTCAGAGAAAGGCACGAAGGCAGATAATAGGGAATAGCCTTCAGAAGCTTTATATGGAAGATTATGGTCTGAATTGAGTCCTACGCGGTCAGGGCTATTCAATCTGGACTACAAAACTTAGTATGACCACTAGATGTTAGATGTTAAGAGTTTTGTGTCTCTCTATTCTGCCTTCTAATGAATTTCAGCAGCCCAGATCTGGTAACCCCACAGTCAATAGGCTATGACTATAACTATAATTCAAGCATTTGAATAATAACTATAATTCAAGTATACTTATTATTACATTTCTGCTCTGGGTATCTCTTTAATTTAACTAGGCTTTAGGTATTTTTTAAAAGCTACTGGAGTGGGCAGCTATAACCAATTGAAATTATTATTATTATTATTATTATTATTGTTGTTGTTGTTATTATTATTATTATTTTGTAAGCCACCTAGAGTTGTAGCTGTGGTTGAGTCAGCCTATAAATTGAATCTGTCTGTCTTACAGTATGTAAGGGTACATGTGCTCACACATACATACAAACCACATCCCGAATGTAAGGGTAATATAATTAGTAGACCTAATGTTTAGGAGTGTTGCTAACTTTGTTTTTTTTAGAAATAGCTTATTTCCAGTTACTAAAGATGTTTAACCAAATATTCCTAACCAGAAACCCACATTTCTCTTTGTAAGTTGCCTAGAGTGGTAACTGAAGTGATCTTGGAGTAGCTGAACAACATTGCAGAAAATCTGCCCTTCTGTTAAGCCAAGAGAGTGTGTTGTTTTTACAAAAGGTACATACAGACAGCTACAATATATTTTGTTCACAGGGTTATTCTTCAGATTCCTGAGAAGAAGAAATGTGTGTATGTGTGTGTGTGTGTGTGTGTGTATGTTTCTGCATTTTAAAATTCCCCTCAAGTTTCTGCTGAAGCACTTTTAAGTGTTAACTTGGGGAAAACATAAGAAACCTTTTTGAAGAAAAGTCTCTTTCCCTTTTACCTGTTTTCCTGAAGTTCTCTTGTTAAAGAGAACTTCAAATTTACCCCAATGGACCTTTTAGAGGGTATAGAATAAAACTTTGTTTTTCATTTTTTTAAAATTCACCTCTGTTTATGCATCGTCTTTTTTTTAATCCTCCACTTCAGTAATTCCCATGGATTCTCATCTGTGTTCTGTCTAATGGTTCACATCAGTTTTCAAGGGCAACTATTTAAAACTTAGAGATTCTCAGCTCCTGCAAAAATTCTCTCAGGTTAGTAGGTTCGACTGAAAGGCCCTTGATTTTCTTCTCTCAGCTTCAATTCTTCAGATTTCTACTCTGGGGCGTGTTCTCCATAATCTTGAAGCATTATGGCCAGGAGGGTCTTTGCACAACTTCGTGTTGTGCGCCAGTTGCGAACTTTCCTGGAGCGAGAGGCCCTTTGAACAGTCACTCATGCCCTGGTTATCTCACATATAGATTACTGTAATGCGCTCTACATGGGGCTACCCTTGAAGAGTATCCGGAAGCTCCAACTGATCCAGAATGCGGCCGCACAAACCATCTTAGAAGTCCCATATCTGACTCATGTGACACCATTATTACGCGAGCTGCACTGGGTTCCAGTTTGCTTCTGGGTGCAATTCAAGGTGTTGGTTATGACCTTTAAAGCCCTTCATGGCATGGGACCAGGTTACCTAAGGAACCGTCTTATCCCCATCACATCGACCCGTCCCATCCGGTCATGCAGGGAGGGCATGCTACGGAACCCATCAGTTAAAGAATTCCATCTCACGGGGTCACGGAAGCGTGCCTTCTCTGCAGCAGTGCCTGCCCTGTGGAATATTCTTCCCCCAGAGTTAAGACAGTCCACCTCGCTCCTGGGCTTCAGGAAACAACTTAAAACTTGGCTTTGCCAACAGGCCTGGGGTGGAGGGAAGATCAGAAACTCCTGGGGATGGCTAATATAGTAGGATAGTCCTAGAATAGCCCTTCCAAGGCTGAAAGAACACATTGCCTTCTTAATTTTATTATATTTATGGTATTTTAAATGGTTATTTTAATGTTTTAATGTTTAATGTTTCGAGATTTTGATGATTTGTAAACCACCCAGAGTCCCTTATGGGAGTTGGGTGGTGAGAAATCTAATTAATAAATAAATAAATAAATTATGGGAAACTCTAACAGTGGATTTGTCACCAGCTTCTCATCAAATTAGCATGTCTTTCCACAAACACAGGAAAAGTTAAACACAAGGCTTCACAAAATTCCATTAAAATCTTGGCAGCAAGAAAGGTTAGTCATACCGGAACTGTCTCGGCTCTGATGATATCCTGGTTGAAATCCCTCTTAATGCCTTTTTTTTAACACTGAAGATGTATGATGATTTAAAGATTGAACTATTATGCTGTCTTCAGAATTGCAGAGCTGGATCGCCGACAGGTTAAGTTGCTGAAAAATTCATTTGACCATATGACAAAGGACAAGGTGATTGTAAAATGGGATGATGGCGTGGAAACAATGGCATCCTTCTTTTTATATCTGTGTAAGGCATTGGTGCTGAATCACTCTCCATCTGATCAATGAAAGGTGTAGAAAGATTATTTTGTAATTTAAAGGAAGGTTTTAAATGGAATAAAGAATGTTTTTAATGCACAAGTCCCTTTCATCATGGATTGAACTGAGACATTAATTACAAAATTCACCTTCTCCAGCTTTTTCATCTAGGTAGCACTACTTGGGTTTATATTACCCACAGTTTCAACACCTGCAGAGAACTGTTGGAGATACAGTTCCAAAAGGATTGCTCTTTGCATCTCTATTTTTGTTGACCACAAGTATTATTAAGAATACAGGCAGCAAACAATGTTCTTGTCTTTGTCTCTGCTCTCTCACCAGTTGGAAGACTGATACCTTTAAGCTCCCCTCTTCAACCTGCTTCCTACAATAAGAATATAATCTTCCTTCTTGCCCACCATGAGGACAGAAAGCTCAGAGATGTACGTTTTATACCATAGCATGGAATTTCCATTTGGACGTTCAGCACAGCCTCTAGACAAGATTAATGAGTTTGGTCTTATTCACATATTACTTTCTGCTAAAGACAAATCCCAATGAATGAATTGGATTCTGATTATATTTTCCTATTATTATTATTATTATTATTATTAATATTATTAATATTTTCTTAACAAATTTTACAGATACAAATAGAAAAATACAGAAAAAGAAATTATTGATATATGTCACATATTAATCATATGTCAAACAGATTTCTAAATATATCATTTGTGTTTATGTGTCTTCAAATCAGTTTTTGACTCCTGGCAACTGCTTGGACTAGTCCTACAGTTTTCTTCCCAAGGTTTTTCAGAAGTGGTTTGCCATTGGCTCCTTCCTAGGGCTGAGAGAGAGTGACTGGCCCAAGGTCACCCAGCCGGCTTTCGTGCCTAAGGCGGGACTAGAACTCATGGTCTCCTGGTTTCTAGCCTGTGCCTTAACCACTACACCAAATCATTAAGAGCCCTATAAATCCAATCAGTCAATCAATCAATCTGTGATGGTTCCGATACTTTAGTCATTAAAACAGAGACTCTTGTTACAAGCCATTAATGGATATAAGAGAATCCTTTATTAATGTAAGTTATCAATTCCAAGGCAAAGCTCAGACTGGAAAAAAAATGTGCACAAAAGCTAGACTAAATCCCCCAATTGCTTACTACTACTACAAATCCCATTTCTAAATCTCTACCATTCTAACCCTTATGCTGGCAGGATGTCACATCCTGACACAATCTTAGTTCAAAGGACCTGAAAGTAAAGCCCACATCCTCATCAGATCAGGCAAAAGATGGTCAAATTGTGAACTGTAAGTGAGTCTGGCAGGATAGCAGATCGTCACATTGCACATCAATTAAAATGGCCAGATAAAATCCAGGTTGTTCCTCAACATTATTCCTAATTCACAATTCTATTTTCATTTCCTGCTCTTGTCCATTACTGAGGCTATTGTCCTGACAAAAGAATGCTGGGAGAGGCCTAATGCTGCAAACTATTCCCCTGAATTGCAGGCCCTCAAAAAGAAGGTAGCATTTCATAAAGATCCTGGGCTGGATAACAAATTGTTCAGGCTGGTATGAGGCAGTTTCCTACATTCTGACCTGACCAATTCTCAATCAAGAAAGGTATGCTTTATTCACCATACTGAATGCACCACCTGCTTATTTTGGAGGAACCCACAGACATCCTTCATGTATCACTCACCAAACCCCATCACTACATAAGCTGCGAAACATCTGTGAGTTGTCCTTGTTAAGAATTCACATTGTGAAATGCTGACGGTTGAATCAATTCTCCTGCACGCCTACCAGTATGGTAGAAATAGAAGTATGCATTGTTTCCCTTAGAAAGGACAGCCAGAGAGATACATCTTGCATTCAAAATGTTATTCAAAGAGATACAGAGCCCCAGCAATTATTGCTGAATGAAATGTGTTTACCTTCAGTTTCAAGTCTGCTGTGAAGATCTCAAGTGGGAAACCATGTTTCCACCAAGTTTTCCCTAACAAGGGAAAACTTCCCCCTTTGTCATCATGTTCTGAAGATGTTGTTGAAGAATTAGAGCTACAGCAGAAGAATGTAAACAATATTAGGCACTCATTAGAATGGAAACACATTTCCTTGCAATGGCAGCTTTGGATAGTACTTTAATTGACTGAATGACAGAAATGCTGACAATTCAGCAATCTTTGCTCAACTTATGTGACAGGTAGCCTGAAACTCTGGGGCTACAAATATTGTTTAAGCTATTTCTGTCTACAAATAATACTCACACCTCATCACTGTTCCTGTGGGGAATTTCATGGCAGATAATATTTACAGGAGAATTAGAAAGATGCACAGCTAATCTGAGGTCTTTTTCAAATGCAATTGAATTCTCTTGGTTTCTAGTTGTCAAAGGATAAAGAAGGAAGTAGGGCAGTCTCACTGCACCAACAACCCAATGGTTGCTTAGGATGGCAGTATTTGGATAACAGCATGAGATCCAAGATCTGCATCACAGAATGTCTTGCAATTTTCCAGACGATAACACAAGCAATCCAGTTTACACTGAAACTTCCTCTGCAACATGAGTACACAAGACACACCTTGCAATTTTCTACACAATAACACAAGTAATCTAGGA
Organism: Charina bottae; assembly: GCA_023362775.1. NCBI lineage: Eukaryota > Metazoa > Chordata > Lepidosauria > Squamata > Charinaidae > Charina > Charina bottae. Next base: position 3,057,884 of record JALMGJ010000019.1, on the reverse strand, counting down.
GCTCAGCTTGAACCTCTTCTGCTTCATAGATAGGACTCCTAGGAAACTTGCTTCATCACAGTGTGCAGACATTTGGGGAAGGAAAATCTTAATCTACAATGTGAAGAGGCAATCTGGCCAAGCATTTATGGACCTAGATTTTTACAACATGTGTTGATTATAGAAAGAAAAGACGTATCAAGGCAAACAAAATCACTCCCGTGATAATTTGGGGATATAAATGATTTTCATTCCCAAATCCAATGATGGAAACCAGTTTAATACAACTCTGGATCAGACAGGCTTTCTTTCCACATGGTCAACCATATTTAATATATTTTTATAGTATATTTCTATGTTGAAAACATGCACACAGAAATTCCAAAAGCATATGATAGTATGCATATGTATGTGAGTGAAAGAAGAATGTAGCAGTATTGTAATTTGATACAATTTCTGTATAAGATCAATCAAATATAGATCATGAACATTTTAGTATGTTGGTTAAATGCAGCATCATGAAATCTGCTCTCTAGACCACAGCCACTAAAACCTAAGCCCAACAGATACTGGCTGTGAAAGCGTATACCAGTATAAAGTATAATTTATTTGTAGCAATCAAGTTCTGATATATTTCTCTGGCCAGCTTGAACAGCAAGCATATATAAGAAAAAAATGCCCAGAGTTCCCCTTTGGGGGGAGATGGGTGGTGACTCTTAATTAAATAAGAGTCAGAGAATATAATCTGATTTGCCTTGGCATTTCTCAATAGGTCACCTTTCAATCTCCTATTTTGGGTGCTACCTCATTCTGATACTCCCTAAGACATTAGTTCTTGACCTAGTTAATGTTAAGTTTTTAAAGTCTCTTTTCTTTAGATTAATTTACTTTTGAATTAATTTCTAAGCAGCACAATACATACTGTACATACATACAGGCATAGAAATACATTTAATCCAATCCCTAAATTTAGTTAAAGAAAACACCAAGCTGTTAAAAAAAACTTGAATAATATCCTTGAGACAGACTAATTAAATTACTTACCATCTCTAATTAAACCCAGCTGAATAATTTCAGCTGTCCTTCCGAAAAAATAAAGCTTAATGTGAACTTCCATCCTTAAGGAACATAAAAGTTTGTATGAATAAAAGGGGAACATCATAATTATTTCAGGCAATTAAACGGTAAGGATCAAATGCAAGTTTGTATAATGGAATAATGGAATTCTAGATATTGTATTCATCATCAGATTCTTCTGTAAACCAAGATCCAGTGTTCAGTGTTAAGGCTGCATCTCTTTTCACAGAAGCTAAGCATGTCATGACTGTAAGGTCACAATGTTAATTGGCTATTAAGCACTTCAAGTAGGTAGCTCTGTCTTACATATTATCTCCTGTACAGACATAAAGGCTTTTAGTCAAGGTTACAGAACATATTTATAACTACTAAACTAGGAAATGATGTACTGAGTTGGTATAATGTCACATCACTAAAGGGTAAAATACCACTGCTGTTATTAATATGGAGAGACACTGATTCACACATCCAGACTATGTACAGATTATCAGAAAGTATATACAGAGTAACATTCATTCATTCATTCATTCATTCATTCATTCATTCATTCATTCATTCATTCATTCAATTTATATAGCCGCCCATCTCACTTTTACATGACTTAAGGCAGCATGTAATTATTACTATTGCCTTATATACTATATTCTTATTGTTACGGTTATTAATGCAGTAACTATTAAAAATATTAACAGAGGAATAATAATATTATTATTGGAATTTCTGATGTCATGCTGGCACATGGAAATTTGTTGTCCAGAGGCAGTCCATTTTAAGATGACAAGCATAAAATCAAATGCTTTGTTTTATGGGATGGCTGCATAATATGCATACGATTGTTCCACATTCTGCAGGTCTAAAAAAGGAATAAGGCTCGCATGGGAGGATATGCAGTGTCATGCTCCATAGTGATTCAGATCTTAGTTTTACTTTCTGTATGTAATGGAAATGTGTAGACATGGCTCCTAACTACTTAAAAAAAAAGGTAAAGGTTCCCCCCGCACATTTGTGCATTCGTGTCCAACTCTAGGGGCCGGTGCTCATCTCCGTTTGTTAGCCGAAGAGCCAGCGTTGTCCGAAGACACTTCCACGGTTATGTGGCCAGCATGACGTGCGCGGAACGCTGTTACCTACCCACCGAAGTGGTACCTATTCATCTACTTGCATTTGCATGCTTTCGAATTGCTAGGTTGGCAACAGCTGGAGCTAGTGCAGGAGCTCACTTCGCATGCAGGGCTAGGGATTCGAACCTCCGAACTTGCGATCTTCCGATCGACAAGCCTGGTGTCTTACCCGCTGAGCCACCATGCCCCTCCTAACTACTTAGATGGAAGGAAAGAGTGGCTTGATTAATTAACCTTTACTGTGGTTCCATCCCCTTTGGAATTTTTGAACTGATGAAATAAACCAGAACACAATTACCCTCCCCCCCTTTTTTTTTTTGCACTTCTCTGTATTTTGTGATGCTACTTTCCTTCTTAAAACTTGTAAGAAGATGTACAGGTATGTCTTGAATTCTGCAGTTAATGAATGCCATTAAATGGCCGCGTTATTCAAATTTGCACTATTTGAAGTGATATTTCTATGGAAAATAGGGTAATTGATTCCAGCTCGATGGAAATAGGCAATTAAAAATTTTAAACACACGCACACACAAACATACAGTATATATGTATTTAATTTTATTAATGAAATACAGTAAAAGGATAACCCATATCCAAAGCATACCTGCTATCTCCTGTATTCTGCTGTAGTTCTACAAAATGAGCCTCTTCGTTTTTTGAGCTTTCCTTGACCGGAACCTTTCCTTTTCTCCATTTTGCACACACAAAGGTTAGCATCTAAAATCTCAATGTCAACTATGCATGCACTAGCCTCACACCAACTGAATTTTGGCTCACATTAAATGGGACCTGGTATTAGTTTATAAATCGCACTAAACGAATTTCACACTATTCAGATTTGCACTAATTGTGACCTACCTGTATATTAGGGGAAAATCTGCCTGGGAGAAATCTCAATCCAAGAGCTTTAGACACTAAAAGTGATAAAGGAAAATCTGAACTGTTATTCCAAATAAATTGGCAGAGACATGTGAAGCCCATGAAAATCAAACACTAAATTAAATTAGGAGTCTGCAGGTGGACTTTTAAAAATAATACTTTTCAGGCACATGGACTTTTAAAAATATCTGTCCCTGGGGTGGCTCAAAGCCAGATATGCAACTTTCCAGGTTGCAGAGCCAGAGAAAATATATCAATCTAAGGAAAAGCAAAACTAGATACAGATTAGGAGCAGCCTAATTTTAAATAAGTGGGGCGTGGTAGCTCAGTGGGTAAGACACCAGGCTTGTCGATCAGAAGATTGCAAGTTCGGAGGTTCGAGACCCTAGCCCCGCATGACAGAGTGAGCTCCCGCACTCGCCCCAGCTCTTGCCAACCTAGCAATTCGAAAGCATGCAAATGCAAGTAGATGAATAGGTACCACTTCGGTGGGATGGTAACAGCATTCTACGCGCATCATGCTGGCCACATGACCACGGAAGCGTCTTCGGACAGCGCTGGCTCTTCAGCTAAGAAATGGAGATGAGCACCGGCCCCTAGAGTCAGACACGACTGCTCGGGGGAAAACCTTTACCTTAATTTTAAATAAACAAATACTGTTCTTGGGCACAGAGAGAATCTTCTAGGTGTGCTCCAGTCCTCTGAAGATGTCATCCACAGCTACTGGCGAAACGTTAGGAACAAAAACTGCCAGAACACAGCCACACAGCCCGGAAAACCCACAACAACCATCAAACAAATACTGTCTTTAGAAGTCTTTGTTATTTTCTTTTCCCCTTTTTGTTTTTCTCAGCTACACTTTAGTTCTTTCATCTTTATATACATAATGAAGATTTGAATTCTTACCGAATCAGTGACTCTCACTTGGAGGAATTTTATTCCTCCCCAGCATACTATATCACTCTAAACCATGGCTGCACCACTCATTTGTATATTATAGCAGCAAGTAAAAATGTAGCAGGCACATGCTGATCAACATGCAATACTAGGTAATCAATAATAAAATTAGTTCATTATTGGTTATGATAAAAACTATCCTCAACATGCAAAGGCAAGCAAATTTTGCATTAAAGTGGGCAAGAGTATTTCTTGCTGGAAGGAAAGTTCATAATAGGAAAAAATGAAGTGGATTTATAGGACAGGAGTTTTCCTTCTCCCTGTCACATAACCCAGACTTCCAATTGACTAGGACTCATTTATTTTATTTTGTGTCCAGATCAAACTTTGCTATGCCGAAACGTAGCCACCGCCACAGCTTTGTCATTAGCTTGCTGTAGGTCGTTAACAGTACAAGGCTCTGACAGTAATCAACACACCATCAGATGCTCCAGGTCTTGGGTTTCTCCGCATTCACATAATGCATTGTCGTCAGCCAACAACCCCCAGTTAAATAAATTCGTCTTGCACCTTGGTACTCCCACCCTCATCCTGTTCATTGTCCTCCAAATTGTATAAGGGAGAGTGTTTCCAGGACTAGGACTTGTTGATCATACCATTTTCCAATTTTCCATTTTTTCCTCCTCAACATGAATGTATACTTTTCTTGGTTGCTCTCTATCTTAGGAGAATCTGTCACCCTTCACCATGCGCTATATACTCTGTGTTTACCTTTTGCAAATGTATGTATTACTAATATTTCTATAGTGTATTGATATATTGTATATATTCAAAAAGAGGGGTTCAATTGAACTTCTATTTAACCTCTCTTGCCCCCATCCCCACCTCTGCATCCACTTTTCCCCATAAATGCGAAAGCATAGGATGCCTTGTGGGGGGTACTTTGAATATTGGAAAAAAAGGAGCTACTGCAAGAAAAGAAGAGATGTCTTAAGGAAATGTTCACATTGGAAAGCAGTGGCTGGGCCAACCTTCTAAAGGGTGCTACTCTCGGAGAACATTCCTGCCAATGATCTCCTCGGAGCTGGCTTGTGAAGTTATATCACTGTGAAATATGTTGCTTTGCTGGAGGAAATGGGGTTTTAAGTACATGCATCACCTTTCCCAAATAACCGCCCAGGGTCCCTCCTTGTGAGGGAGATGGGTGGGATATAAATGTAATAATATTAATAAAAAAAACTTGACTGCTCATTGGAAGGACAGATGCTGAAGCTGAAGCTCAAATACTTTGGCCACCTAATGCGAAGAGAGGACTCACTGGAAAAGACCCTGATGCTGGGAAAGACTGAAGGCAAAAGGAGAAGGGGACGGCAGAGGATGAGATGGTTAGAGAGTATCACCGATGTGATGAACATGAACTTGAGTAAACTCCGGGAGGCAGTGGAGGACAGGAAGGCCTGGCGTGCTATGGTCTGTGGGGTCACGAAGAGTCGGACACGACTAAACGACTGAACAACAACAATCACCTTTCCCTGCTTTCTCTCCTGGTTGGAAGAGAAGCAGCTCATCGTCATCTTTAAATAAATAGGAGGGGATAGAGCAGAGACTGATCTCCAGGACTCCTTCTACTTATAGTCCTGGTCTGGGCACTGAGAAGACTTTTCTGTTAGCCAGTGGCTTGTGGGCAGGAATCTGTAATGAATCCACTTCTCTCCCAACCATCCCCATGAACACTGAAAGCAAAATCCATGAACACATTTAACTCCAGTAATCAAAGAGGAACGAGCAATAGGTTGATATCTCTTTCAGCTTTGGACAGAAAAACTCACTGGAAACCAGACAGGTAGAATCTTACGGTGGTTTATGAATCAAGGAGCTCTAAGCAAAAGAAGTACAGAACAAGTATGAAAATGATTGTGTGATATGATAGCCACGATCATCACAAGAAACTCTTAATTCTAGGAAAGAAAGTAGCATCCATCTTCACTGGTTAATGCAAGAATATTATATGGTACTATGGTGACCCCGTGGGCCATCAAGTTGTTAATTTTCATGTGGGACAGCTATCATAGATTCTTCACTGTCATGCTCTCTCTTTTTTAAGTAGGTATAGTAAATAGAAGCAACAGCTAGATGGTCTTCAAACACACACCCAACAGTAATCATATACGAAATGGGACACAGGTTAAACTGCTGAGCTGTAGGCTGCCGATCAGAAGGTCAGCAGTTCGAACCCTGCGCAACGAGGTGAGCTCTCGTTGCTAGTCCCAGCTCCTGTCAACCAAACAGTTTGAAAGCTTTGCAAGTAGATAAATGGGTACCACCTTAAGTGGGCTAATTTGCTGGCGTCCTGTCGGGAAGTCGGCACCACCGGAGGAGAGGATCAGAGGAAGATAGCTCCTTAAAGCGAGCAAAGGCTTCCACTTTAGACTTGAGTAAATAACAAAATGTAAAGCGAGTATGGTCATCTACCAGAAGAAACATGAAATGTGCCCCTCCTTCACTAGGAGCATAGGGGCCAGCTAGGTCTCCATGAACCAACTGCAATGGTCTAGTTGACACTCTGTCACTTTTCCTAGCAACAGGTGCAGCCTTGATCTTAGATTGTTTACACACAGTACAATCAAGAAAGTCATCACATTTTCTGGACCTTAGCTCAGGATACACCTTGGCCATCTGGGACAAACTTCCCCACCCGGGATGTCCCAGTACTCTGTGAAAATAATGGATGCATTTATGATGTTGGGGAACATTGGAAACAATATTTCCAGCCACAATCTCCTGCTTAGGAAGCATCTAATACAACTGATTCACTAATTTCCCCCTAGCACATTCAATTCCATCTTTTTCAATAGAAGATCCAGTACCCTTAAACACAACAGTATACCCAGACTTGACCAGGGCTGGAACGCTGAGGAGGGAAAAATCAAGTGTAGGAACACACAACACATTTTGCACACTAATCCTCAAACAAGGAATATATACTTCACCCTGAAAAGACACATCAGCCATGGATCCATCAGCTAGAGCAACCTGTTGGATTTTAGGCTTGCATTTTGTTAACAACAACTGTTCATTGTTCACAAGTATTTGGCTGCAAGCCGAGTCCAATAGCCAAGTCTCTGGAGATCACTTACTCACAGCAGTTAGCAGAGCGGAAACTTGGGTACGTTGTCTAGGTGGCTTCCCCTTCTTTCGAACGAACCTCTTTCCACTGGCACTTCCCGCTGGGCGAGGTGGCTGGGGACAGTCTTTCAGGAAATGCTGAGTAGAGTTACACTGATAACATCTTCTTACAGCACATGCAGACTCTGTTCCAGCAGGAAAACGCTGTTTAGAAGCCTCAGGAACAGCAACAGATGGCTTACCCTGCATCTTCTCTAGGTCACAAGCTTGCTGAATTTCCTGTAGCCAGTTTGTGAGATAATCCACAGTAAGGTCCTGGGGTCGTAACGTCTGCGTTACCTCGATGAGCATGTCAAAGCTGTTGTCCAAACTTGACAATATAATGCATGCTCTCTGCGTATCTGGTACCACAACATCCCGCTCCGCAAGTTCAAGAAACAAAGTCTTGAGTTTATGGAGGTGGGTCATCACATTCCCACCCGGCTGCAGCTTTAGATTGTAAAGCTGACGGGATAGTCCAACAATGGCAGCAGAGGTTTGCCTTGAATAAATGGCTTTGAGAGCTTCCCAACATGCATGTGCAGTGTCTAGATTGCTGATATGCAGTAACTGAGATGATTCCAGTCCCAGAATCAAATTGCCATAAGCATGATCCAAACGCAATTGCACTTCCTCAGTAATGGGACCAGCTGGAGGTGGGTCTTTCACATATTGCCACAAGCCTTCTTTTAAAAAGAACGACTTAATCTTCACACACTGGGTCCGATAGTTTGTGCCATCCAAGCGCTCAAAAGGCAGACTAGTCAATCCTGCAGCAGCCATGCTGACCACTCAAAGAAAAAACATGATTACTCTAAAATCAGCCTCAAAAACAAACCCCCTTTTACAGCCAGATACAACGCAGCAAAAAGCACGACTTCCACACTGGGCCCATAACCTGTGGCTTATGGGGTTTAATCAGATAGAGTGCAGCGTTTATGGCAAAAGTTTTTACTTGTAATAAAATGCAATAAATGTATATACAGTTACATTATTGCAGAAAAGGAAAAAACAAACCTATAAGCAGAGTTTCGTTCCTTGGTTCCATTGACAGACATGAAGGAGCCATGCCATGGCCTACATACACAGCCATGGCATGCAGTCCTCAGAAGCAGAACACACACAGGAACATGGCTAAAAGACCTGACAGAAGTCAAGAAGCCAAGAAGCATAGACCCATAGTTCACAGCTGAGATATACACTTGTTTCAGCTTTCTGATTGGTGGAACCTTAGAATCATGGGTTACAAAACTTAACAAAGCTTAAAGCGTTCAGAATTGCACATAGTATAAACCGCCATGATATGGCAGTGTTGCACATTGTCTCACCCTCAGGAATTGTTTGGGCCTTTGTTCCCATGGGATAGTTATTTTCGGACAGACAATAACATCACATGATATTATGCCTTGGCTGGCCAAGGCTGCCCACCTGTTTATCAGTGCTTTGTTTTGAGAACACGCCACAGAGGAATAGTAAACAGAAAGTACAGAAAGCAATTTGCTTTTCACAGAAAAACTCTGACAGATCGAATGGCGGCGGTGACGACGGACCCGGATGCAACAGCTACAGGATGTCAGCAGCCAGCTCAAGGCATCCTGGGAATTGTAGTCCAGAGCCTGAAAGAGTCGGTTCCCTTACCCCCTCCCCTCACACGCGGTTAAATGGTGAATTGTATAATTGATGTATATATGGTTGTAAGCTGCCTAGAGTCCTCCATTAGGGAGGGGATAGGCGGGGTATAATTATCACAAATAAATAAAAAATAAATAATCAGGGTCAGACTTTGTTAATGGGAAACCTAGGTTGGGAGACCATCATGGCTATAAGATGGATGGATGGATAGATCCCAGAAGAAGGCAACAATAAACCAATCCCACATTGCTGCAAAGAAAACTTTGTGAGTTCAGCCAATTGATCACCAGGACTCAAGATTAATTTGAAGGAAACTTTAGTTTTATGTTACTGTATACATTACTGAGATAAGTACATGAAGCATTTTGAATACTCCAAGATATCAATGCATTATTACTATTCTGCATTAGTAGTAGTAGTAGTACTATCAACAGAAAAATTGTAATTTAAGGAGGAATGTTAGAAATTTACAGATGTCAGACTGAGAATAGAGACTAAGGGAAAAAATTATTCTGAAGGGAACTTTGCTACTTCAATATGTTCAAGAAGAATTTTAACAGAAGGACTAGGAGTGCAATTTCAGGAAATTTCTAGTTTGTGTAATCAAAGCAGTCAAATGAATGTTTATTTCCAGTTATAGAGTTTGTGTGTGGCATCTGTGTGTACAGTGGTGGCAGCAGCAGCAGCTCACTGTACATAAGAGAAATGGTTTGTGAAGCAAAAGAATAAAGTGTTTTCTCAGCCTAAAACATTCTTCACATACTTATCTCCATCTTGAGTGATAGAGTCTGCGAGCAGTTTGTTTTTTCCCCCCTTGCTTATTGTTTAAAATAGGAATGCTTAAAGCTCAAAGGGATTTACAGACTGGTTTTTAAAACACTTTTGTTTTGCTTTTGTTTTTTGGAAATATGCCACAGTGAGTTCCAGGGAACTTTCGTGCAAGCAAAGATGCACAAGAACATAGACTTAAATTCATTTCAAATATAAAATAACTGGGTCAACTGCATACTGTAGTTTTTATTAGTCTTGGGTTTCCTCTTCACCACCACTTCATTGGTTTGTTGAATTTCTTTTTATTTTAAATGATGGGGATTTTTTTTTAATTAGAAACCAAATACCGAACAGATATTTACCGAACTCTAAATGTGATTACAATGCGTTCCAGAGCAGGGTATATAGCCAAAGTACTTTCTTCTTGCATTCATGCCATTATTATGAAAGAACTCATCTTAGCTCCCTATGCGACAGTCTATGGAGACCAACTCTCTCCCATCTTACTACATCAACTCTAAATAAAGCCAGTATAGTGTCATGCTTTTTGCAGACTCCCAAGGCAGAATATTGTGTGCAGGTGTGTTTGGTGATCCTACAAGCTGCCGTCTAGAGTTGCAGTACAAGAATGATTCAGCAGATGATATGAACAAATCTAAGAAGCTACCAACCTTCCCACATGAAACAGATTGTGAGAAACCCTATTGAACATACAAAACACTTGATGTCTATTTTGTACCTTTTAGCTATAGTGGAGTCATAGTACCTGGACAGACCAGGAAACCTGGTTGAAGATTGTATTGAAGTTCTAGTTTCTCCTGAGTAGCCTCTTCAGCCATGGGGAGTCTTAATAGCTGCTTAGTTTTCTGAGGATGAAATGGGTCAGTGGCTTGTGGCATAAAAAAAATAGCAAACATTAAAAAGGTAAACGTACCCCCCGCACATTTGTGCAGTCGTGTCTGACTCTAGGGGCTGTTGCTCATCTCCGTTTGTTAGCCAGAGAGCCAGCGTTGTCTGAAGACGCTTCCACGGTCATGTGGCCGCATGACACGCGTGGAACGCTGTTACCTCCCCACCTAAGTGGTACCTATTCATCTACTTGCATTTGCATGCTTTCGAATTGCTAGGTTGGCAAGAGCTGGAGCTAGTGCAGGAGCTCACTCCGCACGCAGGGCTAGGGATTCGAACCTCCGAACTTGCAATCTTCCAATCGACAAGCCTGGCGTCTTACCCGCTGAGCCACCACGCCCCATTATACACAAACATTATGACTGGGCATATTCCATAACATGTGTCAATTTTGGCAGTCTAAGTGGCAAAAAGGTCTTCTTCAGTATAATGACCTCCTTATTGAACTGCCCAGAAAAGGAATAGATTCAGCTGAATACCCAATTGTCTACTGTAATAACTCTGCAATGCAGTCTGAGGCTGCTTGTACCCACTCCAAATTAGATGGATTAGTTCAAAGGTGATTCAACTAAAACTCCAAATCAAACTGACTTTCTGAATCAAACCAGAAAGCCAATTTGAATCACTGAATAAAAGTGGATGTCTCTGAACTGATTTGGACACAATTAAGAATGCTTAGAATAGATTTTATCCCCCTAAATAGAATTGAAAATCCATATCAAAGTGACCCAAAACAGAAGAATGCAAGAAAAGAAAAAGAAAACCAAAGTTAAGAAACACATAGATAACTTCTGATCTCCTTTTTTATTGTCCCTCCTCCCTCTTAAGTATTTTAAAAGTCCTTTCACCCCTTCATTTAGTCTTCATCTTTCTTAGTCTTCAAATCCATAAATCATCGATTCATATTTTTCTCCTTTCAGTAAAAAGTCCATATAAGGCTTCCAGTCTTTCAAAAAAAGTTTTTGTTCTTTGACCAAACAGGTCAGTTTTGCCATTTCTGCAAATTCTGCCATTTTCACAATCCATTCCTCCACTGTGGGAATTTCATTCTTAGTCCATCAGCCCTGAGTAGCTTAGACCAAGCAATAAAAAACATTAAAATAGAATCATAATGAACAAAACGTTGCCTTCTAATAGCACCACCCAGTAGCGGTAGGTCACAGTAACGTTTCCTGGCTACTGTATATTGTAACACTCAATAAATTTAGAGACCGATTTATATGAGAAGAAAACTGATTGTAAATGGTGAATTTCCTTTCCAACCCAGTATTTTCTTATTATAGGTTAAATACGTATTTAGTATGCTATTCATTCATTTATTTATATATTTATTGATGTCTTCAAGTCATTGTTGACTCCTGGCAGTTTCCTTGGCAACTGCCTGGACTAGTCCCTGAAGCTTTCTTGGCAAGGTTTTTCAGGAGTAGTTTGCCATTGTCATTGCCATAGCCTTCTTCCTAGGACTGAGAAAAAGAGAGACTGGCCCAAGGGTCCCCCAGCTGGCTTTGTGCCCAAGGCAGGACTAGAACTCACGGTCTCCTGGTTTCTAGCCTTCGCCTTAGTCACTATACCAAATTGGCTCTCATATTATCCCTGTAGACAGTAACTGCTTTAAGGATATTCTACACTTTTTACTGGGAAGGACATAGGAGTTCTTCTGCAAAAGAATGCTAAATTAAATTTATTTTATTTTTATTTATTATATAATAATATAATATGATTTTATTATAATTAGATTTTATTGTATTTATATTGTATTTTTATATTTATTGTTGCATTTCTTGTATTTTGATGATGTTGTTTGGTTGTGAACTGCCCAGAGTCCCTCCTTGAGGGGGAGATGGGCGGTCATAGAAATTTAATAAATAAAATAATAATAATAATAAATTGTAGGAGTACATCTCAAAGACCAAATTAATTATGGGTCTCAAAAGCAACTCTGACACAGAATTTTAATCTAAATCTATGATGCTTGTACATTACTTGTTTATTCATATTGTGTTTTATTTCTGTTCTTTAGCCTTTATTTTCCTTTTTCTTTGTTTTTCCTTTTCTCAAAAAATAAAAAATGCAATTTTAAAAATTCAATATTTTAATATTTCTATATTTATTTGCATTTTTCTTTATTTTTTCTCTTGTCTTTCTCCCTCCCTTTTTTTTTTTTAAAAAAAAAAGCTTAATAAAAATGTAATTTAAAAAAGTTTCCTAATCCTGCCTTAAAATGTTGAGTTCGTAATTTTCCTGGAAAAATAACTACCTATGCGAATTTCAGCAGGTTGGCTAGATATGGCCCAAAACAGTTGAAGGAACAGTGAATAAACAAGGACAGGACAAATTTCAGCCACAAATAAGAAAGACACCTCAATGAATCAGTGATAAGAACTGTGGTTTGAAAAAAAATTTCAACTTATGCCATGGAAGCCTAGAAAAAAAGAGTTTTAGACTCTTAAAGTATTCACAACTTCTTTTCAAGCTCAGCCTTAAAGTTAAAACAGCTACATCCATGGAGGGCTGGGTTAAAAATTCAAAATGGTGGTTGCAGCACAATTGAAGCTCTGACATTTTTGCATGTGTTTCAATGTTGCAAATATATGTAAGGGAAGGTTTGGTTGCACTACTGTGACCACCATCTGGAATTTCTTGACCCCCATGCAAATGTCATTAAGGACTAGTAAACACGTGATGTGCTTGCATCATGAATGTCAAAAGCATTTCTGAATGATTTCCAAGGTATGTACTGCAAGTAGCAATGCAAACACTGCAGACTAAACTAAACTGCAATTGTTCAGTACAAGACATAGAAAATAGCTTAGTGCTATGCGGATGGTCAAAGACAAAGGAAAGGCATGAGTCAAAAACATAAGGCAATGTTTGGACTTGATGCTGAATCGGCCTAAAAATGAATGAATGTCCAAAGCAGTGTTTCTCAACCTTGGCAAGTTTAAGATGTGTGGACTTCAACTCCCAGAATTCCCCAGCCAGCTGGCTGGGGAATTCTGGGAGTTGAAGTCCACACATCTTAAACTTGCCAAGGTTGAGAAACACTGGTCCAAATTATCAACAGGACTGTAAAGGAAATGGATGTATCAGTCTCCACGTTAGACTGAATTGGTGGAGAGCCGCTGGCCACTCAGCCTAGAGCAGCCTTCCCTAGCTTGGTGCCCTTCACATTGCCATGTAAGCTGGGCAACATGGGAATTGTAGTAGACCACAGCTAGAGGGTCTGAGAAGAGGGAAGAGGTTCATAGCTCCTCATTACAAAGACTCTGAAGGCAGGATTTAATAACAGTCTAGTTGAAGCAACACAAAGGTCAAGATCCAAAGCAGTGGAACAAGAGTCTAAGCAGAGTTTTTCCTCTCAAGAGAATTTGTTCGAGTGAAAGAATAAGCTCTGAGAGTGAAAATGGATAGAGCCTGTTGATCAAGTACTTACAGTACCTAGAGAATCAACTGGCAATATTCAGCAAGACTTCCATCCTCCTAAATAATCAGAGCAGAGAGAAGGCAAGGAAAAAACTGCTTAATCCTAGCTTCTGGAAACCCTTGTTTAAGATGCATACATTAAGTTACTTTTTTACAAGTCATCACAGAAAGGATGGAACCTTAAAAGAGGAATTTTCTAGGATGAGGGCTGGATCTTGTGGATCGGACTGCCATAATTTGTTGCATGCTTGCTTTTGAAGCTCCAACATAGAGCACCTAGTGGAACGTAGTTTTATATGTCGGCTGAGTAAAATAGTGGCTGCTAGGAGAGGGAGAATTCCAGGTTTTCTGTGAATTGTTAGGGGAAGGCGCTAACAGAGATGACTGCGAATAAGCTATAAATTATATTCGGCAGTGTTCTCTTAAAGTTCAAACGGTGTGAAGCACTTTTCACCTTGCACGAACTGTGAAGTGAGTTCCAAAATAAGATTTTAATTATTGCATTTGACATTTTGGAGGTGACAGCCATCTGGCAGGAAAACTGATAGCAGTGTTTTTGCCTTCAGTACACAGTAAGAGGCTTTGCAAGCATTTCCCTCTTTTATTTCAAGGAATGTTCCTTTAAAAATTATAGGGATGTTTTGCAATTCTCTCTGCCCCCCCCCCCATTTTTCTCTGAGTTTTGCACTACTGAATTGCAAAGAATTGGATATACAGTATCATGGGTATGTTTATTTCTGAGTTTAGTACAATGTGCAGCACTTATGCAGTTTCTCAGCTTCTACTTCCTTCAAGTTTATATCTGTCTGTCTGTCTGTCTGTCTGTCTGTCTATCTATCATCTATCTCTCTATCTATCTATCTATCTATCTATCTATCTATCTATCATCATCTATCTATCTATCGCAAAAGAGCAAGATGGATACAATTAAACATTTGACTGCATCAAGATTCTGTTTCTATGCTTATGTCAGCCTTCTGGGGAAATCCAGACAAGAAGCACACCCAGAAGTAATAGCTCTAACTTTATGATAAGTTTAAATTAAGAGAATCTTTCAAGTCTGAAAAAAATCTCTCCCCCCTCACCTTTACAGTCCAAGAAAGTAGGGATGATCCCTTCAGAGATGTTTGCCATACTCCTTAGACTGTTTTCTAGCCTGTGGCTCTTCCTCCTATCTCCCAAGGTCATTCCCACATACCATTACATCTTATTATGGAGGGGCAAAGTATTTGGCCATTAGTATTTGCAGGGGCCCTTAGTATTTGCAAGTATGTTCTGGTGGCATATGTGAAAAAGGAATGGGACTTCAGTCACAAAGTCATGCCAACCCACTTGTCATTTTTACACTTCTAACAGACTGGTTCCATTCCAGTTGAACAAAACCAAATAATGAAACTGTGGCTAATAAAACCTACCCGGATTGCCAAAAAGTCCCTTCCACTCCTTAACAAACCAGAACTGTTCATTGGAAAGAGAATGCAAGGGCAAGTCCATAGCTCTTCTTCCATCAAAAGTTTCCAATAGAAGAGAATATCTGTAGCTCAGGGTTGAACTTGGTGCTCTCTGAGCTTGGTTGTTTGCTTGCAGACAACACCACACCAGAGAAGAAAAAAATAGAGAGGGCAAAGTCATGAATTAATTTCCTTTGGCTCATTTTCTTTTTAAATCAAGTGATTGCCCATCACTTCCAAAATGATTGCTACGCAGTTATGATTATGACTATCATGGGTGTTTTTAACCATCTAGATCTGGTCCTGTGTAGTCTAGGTGTGTGCTGAGAACTTGCATGCCTTTTTGTTCCACTCAGAAGAAAAGTTCTGTAATGGCTGCTTTGAATGTCATAGATATACAATCATGTGAATAATTATGGGCAAATGTTGACTCTAATACATTTAGATCTATTTACTCAGGATATATTCTGTCTATTATTTTGTTCTCAAGGGTATTTGAGCCCAACCCCATATTTCTGGCAACAGTTCGGCATAACAGCTGCTCGGTGTAGTTCAACATAATTGTGGTATAACTGATCCATATTATTATTCAGCTTCAGTTTACATTCTCTCTCAAAACTATCTTAGTGCGAGCTGGTGATAGTGTACACTCCTCATAACATCTGCACGTGAGGCTGATATGCTAGGATGGCTCTTTAAAGCTCCACATAATAATTGGAGAAGATTTTGGGGGAAGGGAGAAGAAAGCAAGATAATGTATTACTGTATTGTCGAAGGAACCACAACTTTCAGAACACGGCCACACAGCCTGGAAGACCCACAACAGCCATAATGTATTACTTTTTACCCCGAAGCAGATCTGGTTCAAGTCTTCCAGTGTTGTAACCAGTTTTGTAAACACAACCATATCATTAAAAGGAAGGCAAAAATCCTTTAGACAGATAGATAGGAAACATGGAGAAGACCACATTAGAATTACCAACTCAACTAAAGGAATCTTTTCAAAAGCCTGGGTACAAGGAAATTGTCCACCTGTTTGTTCCCCATCCCTCTACCTGAGAAAAGGGGCGCGGTGGCTCAGCGGGTTAAACTGCTGAGCCGTTAGACTGCCGACCACAACGTTGGCAGTTCGAAAAACTGCGTGGCGAGGTGAGCTCTCGCCATTTACCCTGGCTTCTGTCCACCCAACAGGTCGAAAGCTGAATGCGAGTAGATAAATTGGGTACCACTTACGTGGGTCAAATTGCTGGCGTCCATCGGAGGGTCGTCCTCAAACCAAGAAGACCTGGAGAGTCCCGATAATGGCGGCAGAGGACGATGGATCCAGAACAGCAACTTCCTGGACGTCAGCAGCCGGTGCGGAGCGAGGCATTCTGGGGCATGTAGTCCGATGCCTGCAGCTGAAGAGCCAGTTCCCTTCCCTCCTCCCTCTTGCGCGGTAAACTTGATTGTATATGATATGATTGTATAATTTGAATTTACATGATTGTAAGCCATCTAGCCCCTTCATGGATCACTGCCTTGTCGTGGCGAAGGGGCTTGCGTAACTCAATGAAGTCAGGTCAAGAAGAACAGGTCATGACGGAGAGTCCTGACAAAACGTGGTCCAAAACTGGAGGAGGGAATGGCAAACCACTCCAGTATCCTTGCCAAGAAAACCCATGGACAGTATCAAAAGGCTAAAAGATATGACGCCGGAAGATGAGCCCCTCAGGTCGGAAGGTGTCCAAAATGCTACTGGGGAAGAGCGGAGGGCAATTCCGAGTAGCTCCAGAAAGAGTGAAGCGGCTGGGCCAAAGCCGAAAGGACGCTCAGTTGTGGATGTGTCTGGAAGTGGAAGGAAAGTCCGATGCTGTAAAGAACAATATTGCATAGGAACCTGGAATGTAAGATCTATGAATCAAGGTAAGCTGGATGTAGTCAAACATGAGATGACAAGATTGAACATCGACATCTTGGGAATCAGTGAACTAAAATGGACAGGAATGGGCGAATTTAATTCAGGAGACCATTATATATACTACTGTGGGCAAGAATCCCTTAGAAGAAATGGAGTAGCTCTCATAGTCAATAAAAGAGTGGGAAAGGCAGTACTGGGGTACAACCTCAAAAATGACAGAATGCTTTCAGTTCGAATCCAAGGCAAAACATTCAACATCACAGTGATCCAAGTCTATGCCCCAACCACTGATGCCGAAGAAGCTGAAGTTGACCAGTTCTATGAAGACCTACAACACCTTCTAGAACTAACACCAAAAAAAGATGTCCTTTTCATCATAGGGGACTGGAATGCTAAAGTAGGAAGTCAAAAAATAACCGGAATAACAGGCAAGTTCGGCCTCGGAGTACAAAATGAAGCAGGGCAAAGGCTAGTAGAGTTTTCTCAAGAGAACAGGCTGGTCATAGCAAACACTCTTTTCCAACAACACAAGAGACGACTCTACACATGGACATCACCAGATGGTCAATACCAAAGTCAGATTGATTATATACTTTGCAGTCAAAGATGGAGAAGCTCTATACAATCAGCAAAAACAAGACCTGGAGCTGACTGTGGCTCAGATCATGAGCTTCTTATCGCAAAATTTAGGCTTAAATTGAAGAACGTAGAGAAAACCACTAGACCACTCAGGTATGACCTAAATCATATCCCTTATGAATATACAGTGGAGGTGAGGAATAGATTTAAAGGATTAGATCTGGTAGACAGGGTGCCCGAAGAACTATGGATGGAGGTTCGTAACATTGTACAGGAGGCAGCAACTAAAACCATCCCAAAGAAAAAGAAATGCAAGAAAGCAAAGTGGCTGACTGATGAGGCTTTACAAATAGCTGAGGAAAGAAGGGAAGCAAAAGGCAAGGGAGAAAGGGAAAGATATAAACAACTGAATGCAGAATTCCAGAGAATAGCAAGGAGAGATAATAAGGCCTTCTTAAATGAACAATGCAAAGAAATTGAGGAAAACAATAGAATGGGGAAGACTAGAGATCTCTTCAAGAAAATCGGAGATATCAAGGGAACGTTTTGTGCAAAGATGGGCATGATAAAGGACAAAAAAGGCAGGGACCTAACAGAAGCAGAAGAGATTAAGAAGAGGTGGCAAGAATACACAGAAGAACTATACAAGAAAGATCTTAATATCCCTGATCAATACGATGGTGTTGTCACTGACCTTGAGCCGGACATCCTAGAGAGTGAAGTCAAGTGGGCCTTAGGAATCATTACTAACAACAAAGCTAGCGGAGAAGACAGTATCCCAGCTGAGCTATTTAAAATCCTAAAAGATGATTCTGTTAAAGTGCTGCACTCAATATGCCAACAAATTTGGAAAACTCAACAGTGGCCACAGGATTGGAAAAGGTCAGTTTACGTTCCAATTCCAAAGAAAGGCAATGCCAAAGAATGTTCAAACTACCGTACAATTGCGCTCATTTCACATGCTAGCAAGGTTATGCTCAAAATCCTACAAGCTAGGCTTCAGCAGTATGTGAACCGAGAACTACCAGAAGTGCAAGCTGGGTTTCGAAGAGGCAGAGGAACTAGAGATCAGATTGCCAACATTCGCTGGATCATGGAAAAAGCAAGAGAGTTCCAGAAAAACATCTACTTCTGCTTCATTGACTATGCTAAAGCCTTTGATTGTGTGGATCATAACAAACTGTGGCAAAGTCTTAAAGAGATGGGAGTACCAGACCACCTTACCTGTCTCCTGAGAAACCTGTATGCGGGTCAAGAAGCAACAGTTAGAACCGGACATGGAACAACCGACTGGTTCAAAATTGGGAAAGGAGTACGACAAGGTTGTATATTATCACCCTGCTTATTTAAGTTATATGCAGAGTACATCATGAGAAATGCCAGGCTGGATGAATCACAAGCCGGAGTTAAGATTGCTGGGAGAAATATCAACAACCTCAGATATGCAGACAATACCACCCTAATGGCAGAAAGTGAAGAGGAACTAAAGAGCCTCTTGATAAGGGTGAAAGAGGAGAGTGCAAAAGCTGGCTTGAAACTCAACATTAAAAAAACCCAGATCATGGCATCTGGTCCCATCACTTCCTGGCAAATAGAAGGGGAAGAAATGGAAGCAGTGACAGATTTTATTTTCTTGGGCTTCAAGATCACCGCAGACGGTGACTGCAGCCATGAAATTAAAAGACGCTTGCTCCTTGGGAGTAAAGCTATGGCAAACCTAGACAGCATATTAAAAAGCAGAGACATCACCTTGCTGACAAAGGTCCGTATAGTTAAAGCTATGGTTTTTCCAGTAGCAATGTATGGCTGTGAGAGTTGGACCATAAGGAAGGCTGAGCGCCAAAGAATTGATGCTTTCGAACTGTGGTGCTGGAGAAGACTCTTGAGAGTCCCTTGGACTGCAAGGGGGTCAAACCAGTCAATCCTAAAGGAAATCAACCCTGACTGCTCATTGGAAGGACAGATGCTGAAGCTGAAGCTCAAATACTTTGGCCACCTAATGCCAAGAGAGGACTCACTGGAAAAGACCCTGATGCTGGGAAAGACTGAAGGCAAAAGGAGAAGGGGACGGCAGAGGATGAGATGGTTAGATAGCGTCACCGATGTAATGAACATGAATTTGAGTAAACTCCGAGAGACAGTGGAGGACAGGAAGGCCTGGCGTGCTGTGGTCCGTGAGGTCACGAAGAGTCGGACACGACTAAACGACTGAACAACAACAACAACAAGCCGCCTAGAGCCCTCCATTAGGGAGGGGATAGGTGGGGTATAAATAAGATAAATAAAATAAATAAAAATAAAAGCCTGAATCAGTCCAGCACCAGCAGTCACCCAAGCATCCAGCTGTGCCACTGGAAAGAATAGTCACCCCATTCTACTACCACATGTCTAGTGTGCAGAACATAAGGGATCACAATACATCCCATAGCATTGTTCTAACATCTAATGATTTCTACACCTTGAAGCTCAAGAGACCTCCATCACTTTGAATTTGGATGCCTGGCCACCAAATGTTATTCAATGAATAAATTGTCATCTCCAGACTTTAGCCAAATAGAAATGTTAATAATCCTACATATAGATCATGTTTGGATCATGAATTGCTTAAGCAGCTTGTGACACTTGGCGTTCTAGAATTGGTAGAGAAATCGATCGAGACAATCCAACCAGTCTAAACGTACCTCAAGTTGGTCCGTATTTACATAAGGAGTACGTGCTTCAGTTTATTCAGTTCAGCTGGGAGGGCTTCCTGGACCAGACTTGCCCAACATTTTCAGAGTTCTTCTCTGGATTTCTTCAAAAGAGCTGCACTGAAAAGAATGGAAAAAATTATCTAATGTTGAAACTGATCGCTTTTCCTGTCCATTATGACCTTAACCAGTAGTACCATGTTGCATAATGATTTCGATGGGAATTCATTTTCTTCCTTCTAATTAAACCAAGATACAGACCTAAAATGTAAGAAATAGAAAAAAGCTGTATTCCTGTAATTTCCTTTTTTGCTCTTGCACATTATAGGGTCATTGGCAGCACGCAAGAGCTTATTGCAGATGCACATTAATTACCCATTCTCTAATTACCAGGGTATCAATATAACAATTCAACCATTCATTAGGCTTTCTTCTCAACCTCATCAAAGCTCCAGAGACATATGCAAGAAGCGGGCAATTCAGAAACATTAATTGAACCCTATTAACTCATAAAATGAATAAAAAGCTTAGCTCTTGACAAAAAGCCCTCTTTCATTTAGTCAACTATAGCCAGGATGCAGAGATGAACATTAGCCGCCTGTGGATGCATTAGACTTGGCGGTCAGACAGTGTTGCAGTTCACACATCAGTTCCAGCTACAGGCCAGGAAGGAAAACTGAGCTAGTTTCTTTTTTCTCAAGTTATATACAGGAACAGTTATGTACTTTTACTAAGCAAAGGAGGAACAAAAGGAATAAATAAAAATAACACTTTTTCAATTATTCCTTCAAGATTATTTCTAAATTTAAAAGACAGTGGTTGTGGTGATTGTGATGATTTCTACAACAGATGTTAAATGAAAATAAGGCTTACGGGGGAAAAGTATCTTCACAAGTGTAATGTGTAGCCTGTTGGCAAACAATTGCTCTTTATCTGACACTGATTAAGGGTCTTTATTTAACCAGAAAGAACTTCTCCTTATTGTTTAATCAAAACCCATCAGGAACAATGTAGCAGACAATGTCACAGAGGGTTGCCTTTCCTTTCTGTAGGCATTACAGAAATCTGGCTACCTGGCCATACTCCTTGGGGCGTGTGTCTGTCCAGTGTCCATCAAAATTCCATGGCAATATTTTCAAAAAACTCAACCTGCTTACATCTATGACGGTTCTCAGTCATCCAGGTGGAATTGTCTGTAGCTTGAATCATGTCAACTGGATTTCTATTTTCTCAGTGGAAACGTTTCGCTCCTTATCCAAGGAGCTTCTTCAGTCTGAGCAAAGTTAGTAAGGGAATCCTTAAATATGTTTCTAGGTGGCTGTGTGACCTTGCACCTGGGGCTAGGTCATGGTTATTTTGAGATGTTATTTCTAAGTCCCTTTATCATCTAAAGGAGGATCGTTAAGATCACCCTGCTGCTGTTGAGCTTGTGAAATGGTCTTAATCTGTCCAAAATTTCATGGCAATATTTTCAAAAAAACTCAACCTGCTTACATTTTGCCAGCATTCCTCAAACAGCATTTTTCAACATTCCCTTGACATATATGCATTGACTTGGCAGCATTCCCTAAACTAAATTTATTTTGTTGTCTGTACCAGGAATTGTCTCATCAGATGCCAACGGCTGGCTTGGGCTGGGCTCAAATTTTCCAACATGACCAGGCACCATTTCGGATATCATATGTGCATGGCAGAATTAGCCCACCTGGGAGGGCTACTTTCCAATCCTTTCTCAACTGACGTTGGTTGGGTGACCTTGGGCTAATAGCAATAATTCACAGAGTGATTGGGCTAAAGTAGAACTAATGAAGAGTGAATGCAATTGGCATATAATTATTAGGGACTGATGCACTTTGAAAATTTTCATGTCACAGCAGGTAGTAGCATCTAGCTGACTTTGGCTGAGGATCTAAGCTAAGCAGGACCAAACCTTGATTGATTGACTGATTGATTGATTTGGTTAACACTTGGAAGGGAGATCACCAGAAATCCCAGGTGAGTTGAGAAAACTTTCCAGAGCTGTCACATGACATTGGTCATAGAATAAAACCTTAAATCTCTCTCTCTCACACTCTCTCACACATACTTTGTTCTCCTAGACAGATTTTGAACTGAAAAGGAAAAAACTGATAAATGGATGCCTATAAAAGAAGGCCAGAGACATAAATAACAACATGCAATGGAAAGAAGACTAAAATGAGACTGAAAGAGAAAGATTCAGCCCTTTATCTAATCAATGCAACATGCTTTTTAGAAAGAGTTTCACCAGTTCAGTCAATCAAATCTTTTCTTACTGTAATCAAGTTGATTGCTATGACATGTGGTTTAGCTTGGATTAGAGACTCCATCAGATTCACAAATCCATTTGCATCATTTCCCAACATTTCATTACATCTGCACTGGTTGCAGACAGACGTATGAAATGATTCTACTGAAAAGCATCACATCTGAGATGGGTAGGGATGTATGGAAAATATTCCTGCAATGGCCCATTTATTTGTGGAAGCTATCACTTGATGGTGGAGTGCTGGATTTCTACTGGACATGTTTGAACCAATTCTTATATTCAGCCTCATTCAGAATTGGAATACAGTACGTGTTTTACTATTCCACAGTGACGAAGAGAACATAAAGTTTCTCAGAGTTACCTATTAAAAGATACGGTTCTGTGTTACCATACTTGAAAATAAATTCCTTGAAACAAAGTGTTTTCACTTTCTTGGAGCAAATTCTATTATGAAGTAATCTGATGATTACCTCCAGGACTAACATACAGATTGGAATGTATCAATCTATTAGATTTTGTACTTCCTTGAATTTTTTTTTTCATTTGTGATGTTTTTAAATGGAAAAAAATGCTTGCCAAAATGTTGCTATTGAGACAAGGTTCACTAAGGGAAAATGTTCAAGATTTATATATTTGGTAAAATGCATACATAAATGTACATCTGAGGACTGAGTGCATCTGGATAAGTGGAATATATAAAATGTGTGTTCATTGTGTGTGTGTGTATGTGTGTGTGTATTATATTTGTGTTCATTTTTCTGCACATTTTTATATGCTACTATGATAGAATAAACTCAAGTGGCAGAAAAATCAGAAAGTGAAGTAAAATTCCACTTCATGTGTTTGCTCATCTTCATCCCTTGCCATCTATGTCATGTCAGTAAGAGCCATAATTTGTGCATCCTTAATCTAAGAAATACGATGCTGCTTAATAAATCTAACCATTTGCAAATTATTCATCCTCTTGTGTATTTCCCTTTCAATAATGTACTGGGACCTCACTCCAACCCATAATTTACTGCTTTATTAATGGAACAATAAACATATCATGCCAATGAGTTGATAATTGTGCAAAGCAGCAGTTGGCCATGTATAAATAGTCAGAGTAGGAATATTCTTTCCACAAGAACCTTTTCGCTGAAGCTAAATAGACTGGAAATGTTTCCGTTAGATGTACTCTTCCTCATGGTACTCTATTGTTCAGATGAAACAGTGACAATGAAAAAGCCATGTGTAACGTCCTCCCACTTTAATGGGGAGGTCACTCTATTTATTTATTTATTTGTCATATTTATTTACCTCCCATCTCATGTATGACTCTGGGCGGTTTACAGACAATAAAATAGCATCATTAAAATACTACAGAATAAATATGAGTATAAAAAGGTAAAGGTTCCCCCCGCACATTTGTGCAGTCGTGTCCGACTCTAGGGGCCGGTGCTCATCTCCATTTGTTAGCCGAAGAGCCAGCGTTGTCCGAAGACGCTTTATAATATATTTATATTTATATATATTTATATATATATTTATATAAATATATTTATTTATATATATTTATATAAATATAAATGTAACAATACAGAATGTAAAATATGAAATTTGAAATTCAAGATGGCGGTAAAGATCTTGTTGGCCCCATTAAGGAGCCAACCACCCCCATGAATGGCTATCCCCCCTCCCACCCCAAGCAAGGTGGCACGACCAGGTCTTCAACCCCTTCCGGGAGGCTGGGAGAATGGGGCCCTGCCTTATATCTGGGGGTAGCTTATTCCAAAGGGCAGGTGCCATGGCAGAGAAGGCCCTCCTCCTGGACCCTGCCAATCGGCAATCCTTCATGGACAGGGTCCGTAACCTGCCCTCTCTGCCTGACTGGATGAGACGGGTTGATGTAACGGGTGAGGCGGTTCTTCAGGTAACCTGGACCCATGCCATGTAGGGCTTTAAAGGTGATAACCAACACCTTGAATTGGACCCGGAAGCAGACTGGCACCCAATGCAGCTCGCGGAGCAATGGTGTTATATGAGCTCTCATTGGGGCTCCCAAAACTGCTCGCCCGGCCGCATTCTGAACCAGCTGTAGCTTCAGGATACTCTACAAGGGTAGGTCTATGCTGTTTAGTTAGCCCAGTCTCCTCTAAACAGAACTCAATACAAAGACAGTATATCTGCAATCCAATTCTTCATCTAGCACTGTGTGAAAGAAAATGCAGTACAATCACAAAAGGAAAGTAATTCACTCCTTATTGATCTTTGATTGCAAGCTCCA
Source organism: Charina bottae (assembly GCA_023362775.1). Lineage (NCBI taxonomy): Eukaryota > Metazoa > Chordata > Lepidosauria > Squamata > Charinaidae > Charina > Charina bottae. Next base: position 3,032,858 of record JALMGJ010000019.1, on the reverse strand, counting down.
CTACAGCTTAGCTTGCTGTTCTTTCCACACCTTAGTTTCTTCAACTGCTAGTTATCATTCTCTGCCTGACAAGATCTGGTTAACAATCAGAGGTGTATCCAAAAAGCTAGGATCATTGGGCCTGATTTTTGTCTAAGTCACACTGTATTCACCCAGGCTAGCAATTCACTTGCCTTCAAGATTATGCATATGCTGCAGCAAACGTCAGCCAAGGGTGACTGTGTTCTGCCAGAGGCAAACTATCCCAAGTGAAGAAATATTGGATGTGCTGACCAACTTCTCATTCAAGCTGCACACAAGAGAAGCTGCCTTTTCTAGCTACTTTTTAGAATGATTTTTTTATACTTAACGTACAGAAAAATAAAATAGGGGGGAAAATAACAAACATGTTTTATTGCATATAGAAAAAGTTGATTAAACCCATGATTAAACCCTGATCACATATGGATTAGTCTTTCCATAGGCTGACCATACGTCCCATTTTGAATGGGACAGTCCCGTTTTTTTAGCATTTTTCAACTGTCCTGTCGTTTTGAAAAAAATCTCAATTTTGTCCCGTTTTTTTAAACCTGGCAGGAATGGCACGGAAGGAGGATCCGAGCTGGAGCTGCCAACTGGAAGCAGCCTGGAAGAGGAAGCCCTCCCTAACCCTAATCACGTGGACCAAGGGGGGGGGGGTTGCAGGTGGGAGCCAATCGTGTGGACAAGGGGGCAGGGTTTGCAGGTGGGAGCCAATTGCATGGACCAGGGGGCGGGGTTTGCAGGCAATGTCCCATTTTTGTCTCAAGGAAATATGGTCAGCCTATCTTTCCATCACAGCAGTTATAGAGGCAATTGATAGATGGAGGGTGAACACACAACTCACATCCTAAATACATAGAACTTTTAATGCTCACCTACAACTTTTTAATGTTCACAAACCTATTTTTAGTTTCTCCATTTTTATATCATTTATACCTTTTATATCTCTTTCACTTGTAATATTTTTGTTTATACACTTTATACAGCTTTTATATATAATTTTTATTCTTTATATCTGTTATAATTTTTATTTTTCTTCCTAATGACTGTACTCTATCCCCTCATGCTAGTCTAGGATCATAATAAAGACTGATTTGATTTTGATTTGATATCATAGACACAAGATTGATATCATACTGTTCCTCCAGAATCAATCAGATCTATCTATCTATCTATCTATCTATCTATCTATCTATCTCTATCTATCTATCTATCTATCTATCTATCTATCTATCTATCATTTGATTTAGATCTCATCCAGAGAGCAGTACATAGGAGAACTACAATGCTCATAGAAGTTGCAAAGGACTAGGTGAGCTAAGGAATTCGTTTCTAGAAGGATTCTAGGGGGAAATTAAATTGCTTTAAACTCCCAGAGCAAAATAAGACTCCATATGCAAATATGTTGTTTGTAATCTTTTCCTTTTTTTTTAATAGTAAATTTTATTAGGTTTCAAAAGAAGAATAAAAACTACAAAACCCCAAAAAAAACTACAAAGAAAGAAAAAAAACTTTAAAAAGTGCAGAAACACTAGAGAATTCTTTTTTAATTTACGAAAAGATGTGGCTTCCAACTTTTAACAGCAAGGATATACAAAAATTTCCATAATCAATCTCTTACTCTATATTAAACCAAAACACCACATTATTTCTATAAGTCATTCCACTTTAACACATAATAAAAATCACTAAGTACAGTTACTCCTCCCCCTTATATTAAAATAAGGAAAAAAAGTTCATATAAACCTCCTAAACATCTTTCTCCCCTCCAAAAGATAAAAAATATTTAATTATTACCTTCACTATTCTATATTCTATACATTCTATACACTATTCACTATTATATACATTTCTGTCTACTATAAGAATAAAATTAAAAAGCAAATAAATTGTCTGCTATTACACTTAATAGTAGAACAATTTCAATAAACCCAATCTTAATAAACCCAAAAAACAAAGACAATTCAAAATAGTAATTCCATATCTTTAAAAGGGAATAACATCAATCAAATCCTTAAAGCAAACCAGATGAACATTCTTCAATCCTTATCCCACTTCAAAATAAACCAAAGCAGTTACATATCCCCACAATGTGCACAGAGGTTTCCTCAAACAGCCCAACTGCCCCCTTCAAAGATTCCAGGTTCTTTTCATGGCATTCCACCAGAAGATTGATTTTACTTATGGCTTGCAGATCACTCTCTCCGTTAGATTTCTCCAACTCTATTATCTAATCTTCATCCAGCATCTTGATAAATATCCCAATCTCAGTCTTAAAAACCTTTCTATCACTCTTAAATTCCTCAATTTCATCCACCACATCCCCAGCCTGATGGAACACTTTAGATCTCATATTTTCCACAATGTCCTGGATATCTTCCATAAAAGCTTGATAGAAGTCAGAAGAATTCTGTTTAAAATCCTGGTGAAATTCAGAAAAAATCTGTTTGAAATCCTCCATGTCTCACACAGTAGATATGGCACCCCCTAGGAGCTTAACCAATGAAAGTCAAAGATACGGAAGAGTTCCAAAGTGTGTTTACATAAAGTGAGAGTGAGATAACAGACAGTTCTCAAGGGAAAGTGAAAAGACAAAAATGAAGGTTCAAATCAGCCGATTCAACATGTAGGAAAATGCTAATATCTTCAAATTTAATACAAAAATAATAACAGGAAGACAATTGTTTACTCTCAATCTTTGGAATTTCCTTTGGAAGGAAAACAAAATCCAAAACTTAAAAGATTTTTTTTCAAAAAAGTAGTCCCAAATATATCGCTAAGCACAAAGAGAACCAACTTCTCCTCACTGTAGAAAGCCTCTCTTGGGGTACATATACTTAAAAAAAATACAAATTGGTGATTTAGAAATGGGGTGGCTGGCCTTAGTGTCCCTTTAAGGCTACAGTGCGGCTTGGAAAGTGATTAAGTCACCGCCTCCCAGCTGGTTCTTACCAGTTGAATGCAAAATGCTGTTTGTGATATTCTGGCTACAAGCAGCCATTCAGAGGACAGATGGGATGATTCCAGGTATTCTCCTTGATCCAGAGAACGTTTCTGGGCTTCAGGAAAACCTACCTGGGGCTTCCGGTGGGAATATGGTGGACCGAGCAACTTTGCCCATGAGCTCCACGGGCAGAATTGGCATCGTGGCAATTCTTTTGGGCACAGGCTGGTTTCTCCTGTAGACCAGAATGTTTTTCTGGATCAAGGAAAATGCTGGAAATGACCCATTTGTCCTCCAGACGGTGAATTGTAGCCAGGAGATCATGGACAGTGTGCGCGGTCAACCAGTAAAACTTCACCAGGAAGCTGGGCTCTCATCTTTTCTGAGCTGCACTGCAGCCCTTAAAGGGACAGTAAGTCCAGCCACCCATTTCTTAAACACCCAATTTATTGGTTTTTTTTCAAGGTTTTGTACCCTAAGAGAGGTTTTTGTACATAAAGAAGAAGCGGACTCTCTTGGTGCTAATAGTTATTTCTGGATTTAACTTTTAACTTTTTAAGTTTTGGCTTGTTTTCCCATCTGAGGATTAAGGAGGACTGAGAATAAAGAATTGCCTTCCTGTTACTATTTTTGTATTGAATTTGAAGGATTGATATTTCCCTACACGTTGGATTTCTTGCTTTCAATCTTCAGTTTTCTGTTCACTTTCTTTGGGATTTGCTTGTTAAAATACTTTCTCTTGTGCCAATTTCATCTGGAACTTTTCTATTAACCTATTAACTCCTATCTGTGTGAGTCAAGTATCTAGGGGGCGCCATAATTTACTGCCTGAAACATGGAAGACAACGAGGCTTTTTCAGAGTCCTGTTATGAGCCTGAGCAGGCCCTTAAAGAGATCCTTTTAGAGTGTTGTCAACCCATTTTGCAGACTATTCAGGACTTTGGGGAAGAAATTACTTCTAAGCTGTGTTATCTGGCTGAAGATGTTATGAAGGAAGATGAAGGTTTTAATTAGGATGGAACTGATAGCAAGACTGAAATAATGCCAGACGAAGATTACATTTTGGTGGTGAAGTGGTTAAGGTGACAGTCTGAGCTGTTGTTAAAGAGCTGTTTTTCTGAGGGATTGTTATTGCTTTCTGGGAATTGTTATGGGAAAGAAGAGAACTTGTTCTGTGGCAGTTTTTTTGCTGAGAAGTTTGAGTTTCTAAGGGGGGCAGTTGGGCTCTTTGATTCTTGCAACAAAAATTTTGCTGAGAAGTCTCAGATTTTAAGGGGGCAGTTGGGCTATTTGATTTTTGCAAGAAAAGTGCCTTGGGTGTAATAGGGAGATATGTAAATGCTCTGGTATACTTTGAGGTGGGGTAAAATTAAGAATGTGTAATTGGATTGATAATGAAGTTATTGCGATTTCATCTTTCTTTAATGATTTGGATTAAGATTTATTGGATTTTTTAAAGGTTTGCTTGATTTGTAAGATTTATAAGGTATTCTATAATAATTGCTTTGTTTTTAGGTTTAATAGGATTAAGATTGTTGTAGTGTTATTAATTATAAAAGTAGACAATTTACATGTTTTTATAATTTAACTTTTATTATAGTGGACAGAAATATATAGAATAGTGTTGGGAAGGAAACAATTAAATGTCTTATGGGGGAGGGAAGTTGATTTAGAAATTTATATAAATATACATATATTTTAAAGGGGAAGGAGCAATTGCATTCGTGATTTGTGTACGTGTTAATGGAAAGATTTATAGAAATAATGTGATCTTGGTTTGATATAGAATAAGGGATTGATTATGGAAATTGCTGTATATTCTTCCTGTTGAATGTCGGAAGTCACCTTTCTATGTAATCTTCAAAAAATTCTTTTTTCTTGTGTTTCTCACTTTTTTACTTTTTTTGTAGTTTTTCGCTTTTTTGTAGTTTTTATCTTTGCTTTAAACTCAATAAAATTGTCATTAAAAAAAAAAAAGGAAAACCTGCCTGACCCCGAAAAAAGCTGTCAGCTCTGCCCGCTGAACCAGTGGGCACAGCTGTTCAGTCCGCCATTCCCACTGGAAGCCATTTGTAATATTTTCCAAACAAAACAAACTCATAACATGAGTGTAGGAAGAGAGGAGAAAATACGGTCATATTTTCAAGGGACTTCAAGTCTCTTGCAAGCTTAAGTTAGAATTGCTGCTACTATTGACTTTTTCCTAAGATTGGTTCAGGCAGTAAACTTCATTGTATAGCTGACAGATAGGGGAAAGGGTACACAAACAGCTGAATATAAGATAGGCCAGAGAGTTTGATTCCTAGCGACTTGAAAGCGATCGGACCAAGTTGTTGAATTGATTTAGATTTATAGAAGTTTGACCAAAATCAGCAATCTCCTTTAGACAGTTATTTGATTCAGTGATTTGTTTAAATTGTCTTCATTTTGAGAATCTAAACTGCAGATTTGCATAAATATAAAATCAAGTCAAGGACTACATGGCATTAAGCCAATCACCACATGCAATGATATAAGGCTGCTTAGGATGAGGGAGTAATTAAAACTATTATGGTGTGGTAATTAATGTTCAAGTCCATCCTCAGCCATGGAAACTCATTGGCTTATTTTGGACCAGTCATCTTTGGCCTAACATGTCTCACATGGTTGTTCTTTGAGGGATAAAATGAAAGGAGATTCCTATATAAGCCACATGGATTTCTAAGAGAAAAGGTAGGGCATAAATATAACCAATAATAAATAAAATTAACAGCTTCCTCACCCTACTCTGGCCAATGTTTTGCATCAGAATCTTATCCTGGATTCTCATATAACTCTAGTCTAGTATAGAAGTCATAGTTTTATTAACCTTAGGCTGTTTCACAGAGTTTTCATCCTTTCATTTCTTTCATGCAATGAGGGATTAATTTGGAAAAGGTAGAGAAAAGTTCAGTTGTATTAGGCCTTATTGTGCATCTCTGGGTTGGCCCGAAGAAATCACTATAGTGACTGTGAACTATCTGAAATCCATACTGATTGTCGGATTGAGAGATCTATTGCCTTGAACCTTGAAGCTGACCTATTGCCATCAAAACTAGTAGCCATTACTAGTCCTATCCTCTGAGTAAACAATGTTATCCCAAAGGAATTGTCAGTCCCAGATGGACAACCACATAAGAGTCATCGTGTTATAACTACTAGAACTTCTTAAGAACTTCTTAACTAGAACTTCTTCTTAAGTTCTAGTTCAGGACAGAAGGTCCTCACTGTGTTCTAGAATATAGGAGAAGCAAATCTGGACTTTGCTTTCAGAAGTCATATTGATTCTTCTTCAGCAAGATTTGTCCTTTCTGTATATTGGATAATTTTTGGATAATTTTATATTTAATAATACTTTCTACTCATTTATCAGGAACAGAAATTAAAGCAACTAGCATTCTTCTTTCTCTCCCTTCACCCTGTCCAGTTCTCATTTTTAAAAAGTGTGATTACATTGTTCCCTTTCCAGTACTTTGAATAACCAACAGCTGGCCTTATGTGAAAATACTATAGTAGAGGTACAGTTCTTTTTAAGATTAAATTTGAGTCCATAATCCCATGAGACTCTATTGCCAATGTCATAGAAGCTTTGGTGCATGGATCAAAAGATTCCTTGTTGGGGTTTGTATATACCCAGGAATTTACAGTTAGATAAATTATACTGGAGAGGCTTGATATCTAGGTGAGAGGGGAATTATTCTGCAAGTCACCCAATTAGCAGCCATTTTTGTAGGGATGATGTGGCAGCAATGACTCATACTACAGGTGCTATCATTTAGTTGGGTGTGGCAGATGATGAGAGTGACCTATAATGTGATTGGTCAGTTTATGTATATAAGCAGAGTATATCTGGTGTTCTTTCTTCTCGTTGCTGCTAAACTTCTCATTGCTGTATCATTTGTTACTGCTGTTGGGTGTAACTTGGACTGCGTATGTATATAAAGTAAATAGGCTATTTTATCTAATCTCTGCTTGAGTGTCTATTTACTGCATAGAACGTGGATCACTGGTGTCTTGGAAAAAGGAGCAGGCCTCCCTACGGTGCACACTCTGACATTCCTCCTATATGGATAGTCACATAAAGCTGTAAGACAGGCAACATAAATTTTGGACCAGAGAAGAAAAGCATTTGTCCCCAAATGACCATCAATCCAATATGCTGCTTCTCAAATGCATAGCTTCTTGGTTCATATGAAGACCCAAAGGCTATCTGTACATTGGAACATCACTAATGTTGTGGCCCCAGACCTCCTGAAACGTCTGGACATGAGCGGACCTCATTTCCATGTGTTCTACTCAGCTGTTTCACAGGATAATATCTTCTGTTCTGTGATTCCCAAATGTATTGGATGTGACGAATTCTGAGTCAGTTGACCTTCTGGATATATTGTAACCCTCTAGTTCTGTGATTATACACTTTAAAATGATGGTATTGCTATAATTATTTCAGTCAGTTTCAAATGGTAGTGACTCTGCTCACAGCAGCCATAGACATCTTGAGATTCTTCTTCCTCTTCTTGTTTCTTTTTCATGCTGTTGAGTGAAGGCAAATCCCATGCTGTTGCTTCTTGTATAATATTTTGATGTCTAATTAAACTGTGGTTTGGGATTAAAAGCCTATAAAGCACACTATTTCTTTTAGTTTATCATAACTTCATTTAACAATTATTATAACCTTTCCTCAAGGGAAATCAACTACAAACTGATTTTAAATGCTTACTTTATTTCTAAGTTTTTTTTAATTAAATCATAGATACCTAAAATAGTTTTACCTGCTATGAACAGTTAGATATTTTCTGAGAAACTATATTGCTCTGGGTGTATATGTGTATACTCAAGCACATGAGATTTCTTTGGGTTTCCTAATCCTGCACAGTTAGTTACTGAAAGATTTTAAGATGTTTTGTTTGACATACATCAGACACACTGATATTTGGAACATAAGAATAGAGCAGGCAAGATAAGATTAGATTAGATTAGATTGGATTGGATTGGATTGGATTGGATTGGATTGGATTGGATTGCATTGCATTGGATTGGATTACAGTTTTAGGTTGTATTCTATCAATTGTTTGTTTCTTGTTTGTCTGGCTTTGGTTGTGACAAGTACTTCATGACTGCAGTATCAATAGATGATTTAGACATGTGAACTAGGCATCAAACGCTACCTACACACCCAGCTTCTACATTTAATATAAAGCCATTTAAGGATGATTAACAAGTGCATATTTATCTCTCACTGACTCATCTGCTCAGCCAAATATGTATGCTATCTCACTTAAAAAGTATTGTTGCATTTGCCTAAAAGGATGGCTACTTTTTCTCCTAAATAATGTTTTTTCTTAAATAAAAAAGAATGGGAGAATCAGCTTAGGGCTCTTTGACGTAACAGCATTAAACTGTTTTTCTCCATGCAGGAGCCAACAGGAAAATATGCCAGGGTCAATATCTGCTGTTCACATTTCTGACCTCTGTTCTGTCTTAGCAACAAGATAGAATGTGCATTTTGACCACCTGAGAAGAAGCATAGAACCAAGAGGAAGGACAGATTCCTGCTGTCAATTCTTTGATCCCACAGAGGATCACTCCATGGATTTGGAGAATTGGCACTAAAGAAGCTGTTCTCACCTACTTCTCTCCCCATCTTCTCCAGCCACCCTGGCAAGAGAAGTGAAGGGGGAGAAAACAGAGAGTGGTGATGACCGTTTCTTCTGTCTGTGCCACTGCAGTGTCTAATCTGTGAATGGTGGTGGGTTTTTGACACAAGGCCAGCAGTCTTCTGGAAGACCACTGAACACCTGTCAAAAAAGCGCACCCACTCATCTCTGAGGATCAGGAATTATTGATGTAATTTTTATCAATATAGGAAAGCATGTGTGGTGAACAGCTGTAATTTCCTACAGATAGTTCAATGTACGTTAGTTCTGAGAACCATAAACAAATAGGGAATTGATTGTTTCACTGGAATATAGGAAGCCAATTAAGTATTGCAATCCAATCCTAGGCATATTTACTCAGGCTTAAGTTTGTCGATGAAGGTTCTCAGTCATCCAGGTGGAACAGTCTGTAGCTTGAATCATGTCAACTGGATTTCTATTTTCTCAGTGGAAACGTTTCGCTCCTTATCCAAGGAGCTTCTGACTGAAGAAGCTCCTTGGATAAGGAGCGAAACGTTTCCACTGAGAAAATAGAAATCCAGTTGACATGATTCAAGCTACAGTCAGGTTTAAGTTCCACAGCATTCCTTGGAAATGTACCATTTACACATTATTAATGGGTGGAGCCCTTAAATGAGGAAACAGGAAGACACTGCACTTGAGGCTTGGCCCAGGATCTCACATTTCTCACTCGTGTCTCTATGTTGGGTTCAGCCATCAGCAAATGGCTCACTTATCCTGTAATACAAGTCCACCATTTTACAATTGTGAGACAGAGACAAAAATGGCCAAATGGATGTGCTTCTTGGAATAAAAGCTAGAATTAATTCTATCTACCGGTGGATCTATGAGGTTTAAATCCTCTAATTGTATATCAAGGTGGCATTCTTTATTCATTTTTTTATTTATTCAAATTTATATAGCTGCCTGTCTCATACACATGACAGGTTAAAAACAATTAAAACAGGTTAAAAAGAATTAAGACAAATATAAAAACATCAAAAAAAAAAAGGAACAATACCACAATTGAAAAACAAGTAAAAATGTAAAAAGCATATAAACAAACCATCATAAAACTCACAGCCCATTATCCCATTCATCAGAACAGTGAGCCACTGCACCAGTTCCACCACACTTCCGGGTCCCCGTGCACATTGGAAAAACTGTCTTCAGGGCCTTGTGAAAGGCAGGCAGCAGGGCTGGGGCCAATCTAATCTCCAGGGAAATGATGTTCCGCAGGGTGGGTGCCATGGCAGAAAAGGGACTTCCTGCATCCTCCCTGACAGGACCCACAACATGTCCCTCCTTCTACTGGGCCTGATGGGATGGAGAGATGTAACTGGGGAGAGAGGTCCCTCAAATAACCCAGCAGCTCGTGCATCTCAGCATGCACATGAGCCAGCATTGCTACTCACAGATTGAGCACTGGAACTGCACTTCCTATGCATCTCAGTGGCCACTGAACCTGGAAGCCAGGGGTCCCCAATTGTCTGGGCTGGTGGCACATTTGAAAAGTTGAGCTAATGCTGCAGACACTCTTTTGCAAAATGAATACGGGAGGGACGACCTTGATGGGAGGAAGACAGGTACAATTAATTACAAAATACTGATTTACCAGAATACTACATACTGCTCCCTGTATCCCCCTCTTCTCTAGGATGTTCCATACTATTCTGGCCGTTGGAGTGCACTTCTGAACTAAGCAATGCTTCAGCTGCTGATCATTTTTATTTTTAAAGCCAGCTTAGGGAGCCATTTCAAACCCAGAAGGATTCCTGGAAATAAAGCTGATGCTAGAAGCTAACATTGCTTTGTGGCAGGACAGCTTCCTATTAAAAAAAAAAGAAAAGTAAAAGCTACACACATACACACACACACACTCGTAAGCCAGGTAGAGCAAAGAGGCTGACAACTTGATTATTACTTCCCCCCACCTCACTTTTTCCTACTAATGCTAGTTGTGGCATTTAAAACAATCAGCAGAGATTTCTAGTCATTTAAAATAGTGGGTCTGATATCAGGTGCCAATTCAAGTCACAATAACTCGGAGCATAAAACTCAACATAACATCCTTTCTTCCTTTATCCATTTATATATTATAGCAATTTATTGCATTCCCCCCCCTACAATTTTACTGTATATATCCTTTCTCTCAGGGACTGTGTTGTCTTCCTTCCTTTCTTCCTGGCAGAACCAACCCATGCCAAGGATATTTCAAAGAAACCCTCTGCTGCTCCCAAAAAACTCACTCTTATTACTTGGAAACTTATTTCATCTGCACAGCAGTGTCTTACATTTGAAGTAATAAGTGTCGTCTTTGGAGGCCTCCGGGTGTACTGGAGAGTAAAATAATCAGAATTATCTGATCCTCTGGAGTACATCTTCAGCATCAAGGAAAAGGGAAAGATTGAAAGTGTGAAAATAATTTTCATCCAACAATGCAAAACATTTCTCAGATGATATTAGAGTCTGATTTCAAAGCCGATCTCCAGCTAGTTGCTTAAATGAAAATAATGGGTCTCATCTCTTTGAACTCTCCCTTTATGTGTTAAACAGAGGAGACTCCAAATGCTGCAGGAAAATGAGAAGCAAATCAGATACTTAGGCTCCTTTCTGTGCATTTCATATCCATAAACATCAGAATATTTGTATAGAACAGGATTTAATGGATCCTCAGATAAATAAAATAGGCTTGAATGAAATTCAACACTTGAAGAACATTTTTTCTTGCCTTGGAAGGAGATCTGCACAGAAAAACCATGTGCCCGTTCAAATTCCCCTGTCTTCTGTTTCCCTTGCCATTTCCCCCATGTTATCAATTGTTTACTTCAAGTTTGCATGATTTGGAAAAGAAAATGCAATGACTTCATTTCACAGGCTTTAAAGACATTGGACCCAAGACTCCTCTTATGACCACTTTTCCTCATGTCTCTGGTCTGAAAAAATACTTTTGGCTTCGATAGATGATACTATAATGTTTTTGCTTTACACATGAGGCACCAGTGAATGGAAACTTGCTTACTCATTCTGCTTACACACAGACATTTTAGCTTTGTATATTTAATTTGAATATTATGTTTCTTACATAGCTGCACAATTTTTGAATTAGCATTTTAACATACATTTATACCACATTTCATTTTGCCCATATGCTGATGTGATCCACATTTTCTGGACAAATACTGAAAAAAATGGAAAAAAATACATCTAAAATAATTAAAATACTACTACTATTCCTACAACTGATAAGGAAACCTAACCCAGTTTTATTCAAGGGGAAAAAAATCAAAATCTGACAAGATTTACAAAAGCTGCATCTAAGGAGACTGTGGAATTAGTGAAATACTATATTTCTCTGTTAAAAGTTGGATATTAAGCATTGGTCAATGATAGACAACCTACATTCAGTCTTCCAGGACAAGTAATCTTAATCTTATTAAAGATTGATTAAAGGATGCACATGGTTAGATGGCCACCAACATTTATCTGCAATCCTCTAAAATTTCAACTTTCAAACTCAGAGGAACCACATCTAAAATGAAAGAAGTGTAAACTCAATTGCAGTAAAAATATTAAAAATTCAGGGAAGAGGACCCATGCCTAATCATGCTAGGCCACCACTGGATCTTGAATTAAAGCATGATTTCCAGAGAATGTGGATGTTTTGATCGGGCTAAACAGATGAAAAACTCTGAAAGGTTCTAAGGTCAGAGGCTCTATAGAATTTCTGAGAGCAACATATTGCTAGCATTGACGTTGCTCTTTGTTTTTTAATTCAAGGAAGGAAAGAAACAAGAGCCAAGTAGTTACAGGCTATAATCTTACAAATGAATAGCAGGAGAGCAATATAGACTACTTGGAGTACTTGATTAAGTAACAAAAATTTGCTTTAACCTCAGTGTGTGTGTGTATGTGTGTTTGTCTGTAGCTTGAATCATGTCAACTGGATTTCTATTTTCTCAGTGGAAACGTTTCGCTCCTTATCCAAGGAGCTTCTTCAGTCTGAGCAAAGTTAGTAAGGGAATCCTAAATATGTTTCTAGGTAGCTGTGTGACCTTACACCTGGGGCTAGATCATGGTTATATTGAGATGTTATTTTAAGTCCTTTTATCATCTAAAGGAGGATCGTTAAGATCACCATGCTGCTGTTGAGCTTGTGAAATGGTCTTAATCTTCCTAGGCACAGAAGACAAAGCAGGGAGGAAGATGGGGGAAAGATTGTGCCTGAGGCCCCCACCTCTATTCAAGGAAGGATTTTCCTTGAGAGAGGGGTCAAGGAATCCATTTATGCCAACTTGGAAAATCCGCACATCCCTGTAAAAGGTTCCCCAGGCCCCTTTTACCCAAGAGGGCTCATGTCACCTGAAACAGGGCTGTGGGGCAGCAATCTGCAGATGCAAGAAGGGTGGAGAAGTACTGCCACTTTGCCACCCTTACCACCACAAGGTAGGCTTTAATAGCGGCTCTAACCCATGTTCAGTCAAGTTCATCCTTTGTTGAGCACCAACAACACTTTAGACGTCTCTTCTCTCATTTCGTCTCCCTCAGCTCCTTCGTAAACCATGGGGATTGGCGGGATCCATGAGAGGGAAGATGTCGCACAGGCATGATCTGATCCAACGCCTCAGCCACGCCTCTTACTCAAAGCAGCAACCATGTTTTTGGATGGACTATGCAGCAGACCAACAGGGACACTCCCCAGCTCCCTTTGAAACCCCTCCAGGTCCATCAGTCACTGGGTCTAATGGGTCCAGCCTCCCTGAAGTGGATAGTGGCGCCAGAGAATCCCATGGTAATCAGGGCGTGATCTGACCATGACAAGGGGGACACCAAAAGCTCCCCCAATTGCAGATCACATAACCACTGATCCAATAGGAACACAAGATTTGTTGTGTGTCCACTGTCCCATGTCAGGCTCTGGATGAGTTGGGATAGGCCCATGGCCATCATGGTGGCCATGAACTCCTGAGCCGCCTCACACCCCACTCCCAGGAAAGGCAGATTGAGGTCCCCGAAGGCCATAAGTCTGGGGAACTCCACCACCAATCCTGAGATCATTATTGTTATATTTGAAATTTGTAGAACTAAAATACATATGACGTACAATCAAATGATGTCTACAGGCAGTCATAGCCTTCTCTTCTTTGTAAATTATCCAAAATGTCATTTGACAAATACGTTACAAATGTCAAGAGGTATCATTTCATATGTTAAGGCAGGAAGGTGGCATTTTCAATAAGGTCATGCTAGGTTGAAGTTGTCTAATGCTGCAGCCCTATTCACTGTAGTGTAGGATGTGTAAGATGGAGTATATCCAGAATATATGTTTTTCCTCAAGAATATATCATTTTCACTGCCAGAAATGAAGATTATGAACCACTTGCTGTTATGGAAGCTACACAACTGGAAACCCACTAACCATCCCTCTGGAAATGAACAGTTCCATTTTGCACACAGCCCCCCCCCCCTCTCTCTGCGTGTGTATTTCTCCACATATCCTTTATAATGTTCCATAAGTAGAGTTAGAGTGTCCTGGATTTTTGCTAATCTATTCCACTCTGCCTGGGGGAAACAAAGTTAAGACATTTGTGCCATATAAATGACCATTGCAGGTCAGAATTTATACATTTTGGTTTAGCAAAAATGGAGAAAAGAACAGTTTTCTTCTTCTCCCAAATGTGTACTGGTAATTTCCAAAAACTGCCGTACAGTTAGTTGGCTATTGGATATCATAATAGAAAACTTTTTTTTCCCTCTGCCATTTAGTTAACTCTCCAACTTATGCCTCCTGTTGAACCATCCTTCAAGCTAAACAATACATATAAATACATAAATAGCTTTTAAATGTATTTCAAAGGTAGGTTTTCTTACATACAGCTTCTAGCTCTGCCTTTTAGTGCACATTAAGAAAAATGTGATAAAGAAAGGTCTATTAAAGTGGAAAAAGTGCTATTCTGAAAAGCATCCCGCAACCTATTTCTTTCTTCTAGCCGCCTCCTCCCCGTCATTCATTCCTTCAAATTAAAGAATGGCATATGTCAACACATATTATTTACATCACTCTAGATCAGAGCTTTCCAAACTGTGTGTCGCGACACAAAAGTGTGTCTCCACACACAGCGTGGTGTGTCGCCACATCACCCAAAAGCGGCAGTGTGTGCGTGCACGGCGGCAGCAGCAGCGGCGCGGGATCAGTGCTTCCACGTTTTAGCGGAGGCTGCTGCCGCCATGCACGCGCGTGCCGCCGCATGCCCCCCATGCCACCGCCGTGCGTGTGTGCGCGCCGCCGCACGCTTCCTGTGCTGCCGCCGTGCGCGCGCGTGCCGCCGCCACACTGCCACCGCCACCGTGCGCGCGCGTGTGTGCCGCCGCCACACTGCCGCTGCCGCCGCCGCTGCTGTGTCGCCAGTGGTGGCACTTTGGAAAGCCCTGCTCTAGATATTTCACTTCCTGGTGAATAATGGATCCTAGCTGGATAGGATCCAAGATGGTTTGAGGAAACCCCTACTTGTACTCAAATTGTTACATCCATTAATACATGCAAAAATACTACCTTTATTTATTTATTTACTTATTACCTGAATTTCTGTCGTATCATGTAACCACAAAATGGAGCTGAGGATAGGCCTACAAGGGTAAGAACCATCTCAGTTCCAAGTGATTTCCGTTCACCTCTGTGATGCAAAGCAAGTGGGTTTCAGTATGGGGCACACCAGTGAAAAATGTACTTTTTTTCAATCACTAGGATAATCAGGTGTAGAAGAAGAGAGCACAGAGATATGAACTGAAACCTCTGTCTGCCTGCCTGCAATTTGCCTGTTGTTTATGCTGAGAAACCTCAGCCGAATCAATGTGTTTTCTATATTACCACAATGTGGTCATGGCTATGACCATAAGATAAGCAGAGATGGGCATATTTCCCAGATGTGTTGCTGGAAGGCTCATGAAACAACCTTCATTTAACTGAGTTATTCAATTACCCGAGTTTTTACTATTATGGTTGCCCACATAGTCAGCCAGATGATTAGACTGGATTTGGCATTTTTGTCCACCTATCAAGTCCTTCCCAAAGACTTGGGATAGGCAGATATTGTTGTTTAATAACATTAAAGCTATCATTGCAGGATGTAAGCTGTTCCAAGTAAAGCTACCTATTGCAATTGACTGATGGTGATTTTGTCAATGGCAATGGTGTTCAAATGTTGTTGTTGTTGTTGTTATTTTAATTTCATATAATACAGTGAACCACGAACTAATCAAATGGGCCGAATTCACCTATCATTAATAAGCCACCAAAAAGAAAAGAAAAACCTAACCAATTTGCTAGATCATTACTTGTCTATTTAAATACGTTCTGTGAACAGACTGGTTAAGTAAGATGTCTGCCAGCAAAATCTGGGCCCTGGCTCTTATGATTTCTTCTGGCAGGGATTTCATGGGAAAGCAGCTTTGCAAAATACTTGAATCGTTCCAGTGGCAGTTCTGCAAACTGCTGATACTGCAGAAATTCAATTAATGTGTTTCAGAAATATCAATTTTCCTTTGAAATATCTAATTTGGACCTAAGCCAACAGAAAAAAGGGGCATTAACTTAGTGTTGCTATGTTCTGAAAATAGTTTCATAGCTACAGACTAATTTAGATAAGAATATTTAAATGGAAGAGGAAACGTATGAGAAATTACTGCTTCTTGTTGCCGTTAGCTTAATTATTATTCTATTGTTGTAATAGTGATTATAAATTGGTTTCAGTCAACAAAACCTTAGGACTTTCATGTCCTTGATTTGTTTCAAAGATTAAAACTTGAGCTCAGCTCCTCTAATGAAATCAATAAAGAATCTCTTGACACCTTCAAGACTAACAAGTGGGTACAAAGGCTGGTTATGAATTGTCAACAACTTTTTAGGTCTAAAACAATATTCCCCCCCCCCAAAAAAAAAAAAAAATCATTCCATGCCCATCTTTGATACAATAGTGCTGGTCTGGAATGGTCTTTTTACATCTAAAATAATATCCCCCCCCCAAAAAATGTAGAAAACTGTCCCCCATGGTTGGAGCAGAGGGGGGGGGGGGGATGGACATAGATCTGATATCCAAAACGGCAGCATCTAAAAACCAGTAAGAGAACAAATTCTCTTAGAATTTGTTAGCGCGGTGGCTCAGCGGGTTAAACCGCTGAGCCGTTAGACTTCCGACCACAAGGTTGGCAGTTCGAAACCGCATGGCGAGGTGAGCTCTCGCCATTCACCCCAGCTTCTGTCCACCCAACAGGTCGAAAGCTGAATGCGAGTAGATAAATTGGGTACCACTCATGTGGGTCAATTTGCTGGCATCCGTCGGAGGGTCGTCCTTGAATCCAAGAAGATCTGGAGAATCCCGACAATGGCGGCGGAGGATGACGGATCTGGAACAACAACTTCCT
Source organism: Charina bottae (assembly GCA_023362775.1). NCBI lineage: Eukaryota > Metazoa > Chordata > Lepidosauria > Squamata > Charinaidae > Charina > Charina bottae. The sequence continues at coordinate 3,015,796 of JALMGJ010000019.1, read as the reverse complement.
GGACGTCAACAGCCGGCTCGGAGCAAGGAATTCTGGGGCATGTAGTCCGATGCCTGCAGCTGAAGAGCCGGTTCCCTCACCTCCTCCCTATCGCACGGTTAAATTGTAATAATATATGATGTATAATATATGAATGTACATGATTGTAAGCCACCTAGAGCCCTCCATTAGGGAGGGGATAGGCGGGGTATAAATAAGATTTAAAAAAAAATTCTCAGGTTCAGTGCTGGGCAGAAAAATCCTCCACATTTTTTCCAACATGCTCTCACTAAATTTAATGAAAGAGAATGTGCTTTACAAAGGGAAGGGAAGGGAAGGGAAGGGAAGGGAAGGGAAGGGAAGGGAAGGGAAGGGAAGGGAAGGGAAGGGAAGGGAAGGGATCTCACAGTATGTCACAGAAAGGCAAGGTGTGATCCGTAACTCCACCTCCAAAGTTGCACATACCTGGTCTGGTAAACCAACATTTTTTATCAGAAGCTGGACTGTACTTTGTTCCATTCATAAAAATTCACATCCAAAAGAGGAGCAGTACTACAGGCATTAAAATGTCATCATTAAACACTGTTATTTTCAACTGGGCATTGTGGAAAAGAGAAAAAAAAACATGGAACAGTGGTATCACCTGATCCCTCCTAAGTCCTCTATAAACATGTGCAACATTCAAATGTATCTGCATTTTTGTTTGTTTACTCTTTGAAAAAGTATTAAATGAAAGAATAAAAAATCCCCCTATCCATAGCTATGATTAAATTTTAAAAGGATTACCAAATTTTGGTCAGGTTTAAAGTTTACGATAATTGTGGATTTTCAAAACACTCATTTTTGGATACTGTGGATGTGTCATCCATGAGCACCAGGTCACTGCTACCATAGTTTAATTAATTAATTAATTAATTAATATTTGGTCTAGTGCTTAAGGCAACGGGCTAGAAACCCGGAGACTGAAAGCTGGCTGAGTGACCTTGGGCCAGTCACTCTCTCTCAGCCCTAGGAAGGAGCCAATGGCAAACCAGGAGACTCAGAGTTCTAGTCCCGCCTTAGGCATGAAAGCCGGCTGGGTGACCTTGGGCCAGTCACTCTCTCAGCCCGACTCACCTCACAGGGTGGTTGTTGTGAGGAAAAGAGGAGGAGGAGGAGGAAGGAGTATTAGGTATGTTCGCTGCCTTGAGTTATTTATAAAAATAATAAAGGTGGGATAAAAATTAAATAAATAAATAAATATTTCAAATTTAGTCACTGCCCATTTCACATAGAGAGCAACTCTGGGCGGTTTACAATAAAACAAGAATAAAATGCCAGTTAAAATACAATAAAACCATAATACAATACAATAAAAAAATCATGTTAAATAAGTAATATATTCCAAGGGAATAGATGGTAAATTTATGCTAAGCAAGCTCTACTTACAGGGGCATGGTGGCTCAGCGAGTAAGACGCCAGGCTTGTCGATCGGAAGATCACAAGTTCGGAGGTTCGAATCCTTAGTCCCGCGTGACGGAGTGAGCTCCCGCACTAGCTCCAGCTCCACCTAGCAATTCGAAAGCATGCAAATGCAAGTAGATGAATAGGTACCACTTTGGTGGGTAGGTAACTGCGTTCCGTGCGTGTCATGCCGGCCACATGACCGTGGAAGTGTCTTCAGACAATGCTGGCTCTTCGGCTAACAAACGGAGATGAGCACCGGCCCCTAGAGTCGGACACGACTGCATAAATGTGCGGGGGGAACCTTTACCTTTTTAAGCTCTACTTATTTCTTATAGATAACTGGGAATAGAGGATTTCTCTGCACTAAGTCTGGTGCAAGAGAGAAGAAGACAGAAGAAGACAGCATTCTGGCATGAGGGACACATTACATATTTCTATGCAGTTGTGTCAAAGTTTTCTTTCAGTCAATGGAGGGAAATCCATATATTTCATGGAAAAAGTTGCTTACATACAAGCTGTTTCTATGTACTAGTTAGTCTTCAGAGCTTTCATATTCTGGGGAAAAAATGAATGTGATTTTCATCCAAGAAACTGCTTAGGATGGCCAGCTGCCATCTTAAGCATACGTACATAAAAGTAGGCCCACTGGAATCAAGAGCTTCCATTTTCCATCAATATTTTGAGTGGTACCTTTTATTTAGAAATTGTGGCCAAATGTTCTGATGTCCAGGAATATCTGCTTTGGTTTGTTTAAACTGCCTAGGTTACAAACACAGTTAACTCCTTCTTTTTTCCTTTCTCAGTAATTTGTTGTTTATTCATTCAGTCGCTTCCGACTCTTCGTGACTTCACGGACCAGCCCACGCCAGAGCTTCCTGTCAGCCGTCACCACCCCCAGCTCCCCCAAGGTCGAGTCCGTCACCTCCAGAATATCATCCATCCATCTTGCCCTTGGTCAGCCCCTTTTCCTTTTGCCTTCCACTTTCCCTAGCATCAGCATCTTCTCCAGGGTATCCTGTCTTCTCATTATGTGGCCAAAGTACTTCAGTTTTGCCTTTAATATCATTCCCTCAATTGAGCAGTCTGGCTTTATTTCCTGGAGTACGGACTGGTTTGATCTTCTTGCAGTCCAAGGCACTCTCAGAATTCTCAGTAATTCTCTCAGTAATCACTCTCAGTAATTTATCCACATATAAATGGTTCTAATAGTATACATTAATATTTGGTGTTGCCATCAGGTCCTGTATGTCATGATAATGTCATATCATTCACTATATGATAGCTGATTGGATAGCTTCTAGGTTGTAAAAAGTTACAGGAGTGATTTGTAGAAAGTGGATTGAAGGAAAAAGTTAATTGGCACAATCTAGTGTTTTCTGGAAGTGTGTTTACCCAGAAATGTGAGTATTATGAAATCAAAATAATCAAAATTCACTGCTACTCTTGATTAAAATAGTGATAAATGTATCAACCTGTTGTCTCCATTTAATAACAAGTTCTAATGAACATTTTTAAAGCATCCTATTGATTTCAAGATAGCTTTTGTGGTCAAATCAACCAAGACTGTTATAGCATCTTAAACTTTAACAACTGTTGTTGTCCAGAAGTGATTTAGATTACAGTCCTCTTCATCAGATGCATAACAAGAAGACAGGTCAAAGTGAAGAAAAAGTAGGATGTGCAAAATGAAAAGTTTCATCAGAAAAGTTTTCTTTTGAATTAGGCTTTTAAATTCCTTTCTCAAAGATGGTCATCGTGAAGTCAGTGATAGAGTGCCTGAGCAGAACTGGGTCACAAAATAACCTTGAATTTGTGGATGGATTCTTCCATTTGTATCTGTTTGCTCATTTGCAGGGCAAGGAGAAGTTTTCCAACATGACACCCCAATTAGTTATGACAGCTTTACTGCTGAAGAAGCCCTCCTATTGTTTCCATTGGAGATTAATTGATGTAAAGGAAGTCAAGAAAACTGGGAACTCTTGTTAAGATGCCTGAACAAATAAAGAGAGATTCACATATTGGTGTCTTGGCCATCTCCCTTCCCTTCCCTTCCCTTCCCTTCCCTTCCCTTCCCTTCCCTTCCCTTCCCTTCCCTTCCCTTCCCTTCCCTTCCCTTCCCTTCCCTTCCCTTTTGAAAGTATTTGTAAAGCACATTCTCTTTCATTAAATTTAGTGAGAGCATGTTGGAAAAAAATGGAGGATTTTTCTGCCCAGCACTGAACCTGAGAATTTGTTCTCTTACTGGTTTTTAGATGCTGCCGTTTTGGATATCAGATCTATGTCCATTCCCCCCCTCCCTGCTCCAACCAGGGGGGACAGTTTTCTACATTTTTTTTTTTGGGGGGGGATATTATTTTAGACGTAAAAAGACCATTCCAGACCAGCACTACTGTATCAAAGATGGGCATGGAATGACTGGGAGAAATGATTCCCAGTGATTCAAACCAAATGGATGGATAAAAATATAATGGAATATTATAATCTGAAGATAGTATTTCTGAGATCAGGGGAAAACAGTTTGTCACAACATCTCCTTTCCAAACAAAGAATACAATATTAGTGATATTCATGTGTGGATTAACTGGCAATTGTTGGTTACAGCCCTTCTGCCACATAGTATAAGAGGGAAATAAATATATATACTTAATTCAGCTCATTAATTGAGTTCCTCATTCAACTTTCTCTTTAAAAAGACATGGACATGGATTGGGTCAAGAAAAGAAGGAAAACCATATGCTTTAAATTAACTTTTAATTATAATTAAATAATTTAAGTACAAGTGCATTTCGGTATCTGTTACCCACTGGTTATCCTATGTCAAGAATAACTGCCTACATTCTCAATCTGAAAAGGGCATTTCCAGAATGTCTTGAGCTTTGACACTTTTCACCTTCATGAAATTTAGCACTATGTAGTCTCTCTGGAAGCTCCACTGAGGTCTTCATATTTTGCTTTCTACAATGGCTGCAAAAGAAGACTGAGATTGTCATTTGTCAGACCTAAAACATGGTTCTTTACTAAGTTTGCCTGGGTGGGTACAAGTTGTTCAGGGTTGTACAAGGTTTGGCCCATAAGAGAATGGCATGGAATAAATAAATAAATAAGAAAACTGTTGTTTCAAATGAGCAGAAAGGCAATTTAAATAATTATTTCCCTATTTAAAGGATAGCTATTTCTCTTTCTTTCTTTCTTTCTTTCTTTCTTTCTTTCTTTCTTTCTTTCTTTCTTTCTTTCTTTCTCTTTCATCTATCTATCTATCTATCTATCTATCTATCTATCTATCTATCTATCTATATCTATCATCTATCATCTATCATCTATCATCTATCAATCTAAGTTCTTGGTCTCCCCCCCCCCCTTTTCTTCATGTTGTGTTTATGAATTGGAGTTCAAAAGACAGGCGTATTAGTGCTCATTTAGACTGCAGTTCAGATGGTAATGATATGATTAGAAAATCACATTTTGAACTAAATTATTCTACTTTCTGATTCAGTAGCTATTATAACCTTCATTGTTAATAACGTTAGGCCTTTATTTTCTCTTGCTTTCATTTCGCTCCAGATCATTTTTGGTCTTCAGTTGTGGCAGTGTTTTTGTTTCATTAAGGCTGCAATTTTACTCTGCTTCCAGTGTTTTGGGTAAAATAGCTTTCAACAAATTGCATGCTGGGTGGCTCAGAGTTGATACCGGGAAGTAGAGAGGCTAGTTTCTGGTTTATGACCTGAGATATTCCACAGGAGAGGTCTTTCTAAAATCGCACTGGTGGAATGGGAGAGATCTCAAGTTACGTATTTCTGAATTCTGTGTCATCTTCCCAAAAGCTACCCCAAGCTGCCAATCTTGTACAGAGGAAGAATTTAGCCATATAGGAGATGTGGTTCTGAATGAACTTACACAACTTGAGCTCCACTAAAACAGCCAATTAACAGCCCAAGAAAATGACCCTTTTGTTTTCCTGTTATTGCTTGCACCATGAGTCATGAGATATCTCAAACAGCACAAATATCTCTGACAGGCAGCATCACTGATGGCTAAGTAAGTTCTGAAAGAAAATGAAGATGATATGTTTTCAGAATCCATCCTAAACTTGTGATTGAGCTTAGACTATTTTTAAAAGAAAAGAAATAAGCAAATTTTGTTATAATAAATAAGCATTTATATATAATAAAATATAAAAATAATAATGTTGTTGTTGTTGTTCAGTCGTTTAGTCGTGTCCGACTCTTCGTGACCTCATGGACCATAGCACGCCAGGCCTTCCTGTCCTCCACTGTCTCCTGGGGTTTACTCAAATTCATATTCGTTACATCGGTGATGCTATCTAACCATCTCATCCTCTGCCGTCCCCTTCTCCTTTTGCCTTCAGTCTTTCCCAGCATCAGGGTCTTTCCCAGTAAGTCCTCTCTTCGCATTAGGTGGCCAAAGTATTCGAGCTTCAGCTTCAGTATCTGTCCTTCCAATGAGCAGTCAGGGTTGATTTCCTTTAGGATTGACTGATTTGACCTCCTTGCAGTCCAAGGGACTCTCAAGAGTCTTCTCCAGCACCACAGTTCAAAAGCATCAATTCTTCGGCGCTCAGCCTTCCTTATGGTCCAACTCTCACAGCCGTACATTACTACTGGAAAAACCATAGCTTTAACTATAAGGACCTTTGTCGGCAAGGTGATGTCTCTGTTTTTTAATATGCTGTCTAGGTTTGCCATAGCTTTCCTCCCAAGGAGCAAGCGTCTTTTAATTTCATGGCTGCATTCACCATCTGCGGTGATCTTGGAGCCCAAGAAAATAAAATCTGTCACTGCTTCCATTTCTTCCCCTTCTATTTGCCAGGAAGTGATGGGACCAGATGCCATGATCTGAGTTTTTTTAATGCTGAGTTTCAAGCCAGCTTTTGCACTCTCCTCTTTCACCCTCATCAAGAGGCTCTTTAGTTCCTCTTCACTTTCTGCCTTTAGGGTGGTATCGTCTGCATATCTGAGGTTGTTGATATTTCTCCCAGCAATCTTAACTCTGGCTTGTGATTCATCCAGCCCGGCATTTCTCATGATGTACTCTGCATATAAGTTAAATAAGCAGGGTGATAATATACAGCCTTGTCGTACTCCTTTCCCAATTTTGAACCAATCGGTTGTTCCATGTCCGGTTCTAACTGTTGCTTCTTGACCCGCATACAGGTTTCTCAGGAGACAGGTAAGGTGATCTGGTACTCCCATCTCTTTAAGACTTTGCCACAGTTTGTTGTGATCCACACAATCAAAGGCTTTAGCGTAGTCAATGAAGCAGAAGTAGATGTTTTTCTGGAACTCTCTTGCTTTTTCCATGATCCAGCGAATGTTGTCAATCTGATCTCTAGTTCCTCTGCCTCTTCGAAACCCAGCTTGCACTTCTGGTAGTTCTCGGTTCACATGCTGCTGAAGCCTAGCTTGTAGGATTTTGAGCATAACCTTGCTAGCATGTGAAATGAGCGCAATTGTACGGTAGTTTGAACATTCTTTGGCATTGACCTTCTTTGGAATTGGAACGTAAACTGACTTTTTCCAATCCCGTGGCCACTGTTGAGTTTTCCAAATTTGTTGGCATATTGAGTGCAGCACTTTAACAGCATCATCTTTTAGGATTTTAAATAGCTCAGCTGGGATACTGTCTTCTCCACTAGCTTTGTTGTTAGTAATGCTTCCTAAGATGGTCAATCTTAAGAAGATGGTCAAAATGCTACTGGGGAGGAACAGAGGATAAGTTCAACTATCCCCAGATGTGATGACGCAGCTAGCTCAAAGCCGAAAGGATGGCTAGTGGCCGACGGTGCTGGTGGTGAACGACGAATCCGATGTTCTAAAGATCAACACGCCATAGGAACCTGGAATGTAAGATCTATGAGCCAGGGCAAATTGGATGTGGTTATTGGTGAGATGTCAAGATTAAATATAGACATTTTAGGTGTCAGTGAACTGAAATGGACTGGAATGGGCCACTTTACATCAGATGATCACTAGATCTACTACTGTGGACAAGAGGACCACAGAAGAAATGGAGTAGCCTTCATAATTAATAATAAAGTGGCTAAAGCAGTGCTTGGATACAATCTAAAAAACGATAGAATGATCTCAATTCGAATTCAGGGTAAGCCATTTAACATCACAGTGATCCAAATATACGCCCCAACCACAGATGCTGAAGAAGCAGAAGTAGATCAGTTCTATGAGGATCTGCAGCACCTATTGGATAATACACCAAAAAAAGATGTTATTTTCATTACAGGAGACTGGAATGCTAAGGTGGGCAGTCAAACGACACCTGGAATTACAGGCAAGCATGGTCTGGGAGAACAAAATGAAGCAGGACATAGGCTGATAGAATTTTGCCAAGACAACTCACTGTGCATAACAAACACTCTCTTCCAACAACCTAAAAGATGACTTTATACATGGACTTCACCAGATGGTCGACACTGAAATCAGATTGACTACATCCTTTGCAGCCAAAGGTGGTGGACATGTATACAGTCGGTAAAAACAAGACCTGGAGCTGACTAGTTCAGATCACGAACTTCTTATTGAAAAATTTAGAATCAGACTAAAGAGAATAGGGAAGACCCACAGATCAGTTAGATATGAGCTCACTAATATTCCTAAGGAATTTGCAGTGGAGGTGAAGAATAGATTTAAGGGACTAGATTTAGTAGATAGGGTCCCAGAAGAACTATAGACAGAAGTTTGGAACATTGTTCAGGAGGCGGCAACAAAAAAGTGTCCCAAAGAAAAAGAACACCAAGAAGGCAAGATGGCTGTCTGCTGAAACACTGGAAGTAGCCCAAGAAAAAAGGAAAGCAAAAGGCAACAGTGATAGGGGGAGATATGCCCAATTAAATGCAAAATTCCAGAGGTTAGCTAGAAGAGATAAGGAATTATTTTTAAACAAGCAATGTGTGGAAGTGGAAGAAGACAATAGAATAGGAAGGACAAGAGACCTCTTCCAGAAAATTAGAAACATCGGAGGTAAATTCCAGGCAAAAATGGGTATGATCAAAAACAAAGATGGTAAGGACCTAACAGAAGCAGAAGAGATCAGGAAAAGGTGGCAAGAATATACGGAAGATCTGTATAGGAAGGATAATAACATCGGGTATAGCTTTGACGGTGTGGTCAGTGAGTTAGAGCCAGACATCCTGAAGAGTGAGGTTGAATGGGCCTTAAGAAGCATTGCTAATAACAAGGCAGCAGGAGACAATGGTATCCCAGCTGAACTTTTTAAAATCTTGCACGATGATGCTGTTAAGGTGATGCATGTCATATGCCAGCAAATTTGGAAAATACAAGAATGGCCATCAGATTGGAAAAAGTCAATTTATATCCCCATACCAAAAAAGGGAAGCACTAAAGAATGTTCAAACTATCGAACAGTGGCACTTATATCACATGCCAGTAAGGTAATGCTCAAGATCTTGCAAGGTAGACTCCAGCAATTCATGGAGCAAGAATTGCCAGATGTACAAGCTGGGTTTAGAAAAGGCAGAGGAACTAGAGACCAAATTGCCAATATCCGCTGGATAATGGATAAAGCCAGGGAATTACAGAAAAACAACTATTTTTGTTTCATTGACTATTCTAAAGCCTTTGACTGTGTGGATCATAACAAATTGTGGCAACTTCTTGCTGATATGGGGATACCAAGTCATCTTGTCTGCCTCCTGAGGAATCTGTATAACGACCAAGTAGCAATGGTAAGAACAGAGCACGGAACAACGGACTGGTTTAAGATTGGGAAAGGAGTATGGCAGGGTTGTATACTCTCACACTATCTATTCAACCTGTACGCAGAACACATCATGTGACGTGCTGGGCTTGAGGAATCCAAGGCTGGAGTTAAAATCGCTGGAAGAAACATTAATAATCTCAGATATACAGATGATACCACTTTGATGGCTGAAAGCGAGGAGGAGCCTTATGACAAAGGTGAAAGAAGAAAGTGCAAAAGCTGGGTTGCAGTTAAACCTCAAAAATACCAAGATTATGGCAACAAGCTTGATTGATGACTGGAAAATAGAGGGAGAAAAAGTGGAGGCAGTGACAGACTTTGTATTTCTAGGTGCAAAGATTACTGCAGATGCTGACTGCAGCAAGGAAATCAGAAGACGTCTACTTCCTGGGAGGAGAGCAATGGCAAATCTTGATAAAATAGTTAAGAGGACATCACACTGACAACAAAGGTCCGCATAGTTAAAGCAATGGTATTCCCTGTAGTAACCTATGGCTGTGAGAGCTGGACCATAAGGAAGGCTGAGCGAAGGAAGATAGATGCTTTTGAACTGTGGTGTTGGAGGAAAATTCCGAGAGTGCCTTGGACTGCAAGAAGATCAAACCAGTCCATACTCCAGGAAATAAAGCCAGACTGCTCACTTGAGGGAACGATATTAAAGGCAAAACTGAAGTACTGTGGCCACATAATGAGAAGACAGGATACCCTGGAGAAGAAGCTGATGCTAGGGAAAGTGGAAGGCAAAAGGAAGAGGGACCGACCAAGGGCAAGATGGATGCATGGTATTCTGGAGGTGATGGACTCAACCATGGGGGAGCTGGGGATGGTGACGGCTGACAGGAAACTCTGGCGTGGGCTGGTTCATGAGGTCACGAGGAGTCGGAGACGACTGAATGAATAAACAACAACAATGCTTCCTAAGGCCCACTTGACTTCACTCTCTAGGATGTCCGGCTCAAGGTCAGTGACCACACCACCGTATTTATCAAGGATATTAAGATCTTTCTTGTATAGTTCTGTGTATTCTTGCCACCTCTTCTTAATCTCTTCTGCTTCTGTTAGGTCCCTGACTTTTTTGTCCTTTATCATGCCCATCTTTGCACAAAACGTTCCCTTGATATCTCCGATTTTCTTGAAGAGATCTCTAGTCTTCCCCATTCTATTGTTGTCCTCGATTTCTTTGCATTGTTCATTTAAGAAGGCCTTCTTATCTCTCCTTGCTATTCTCTGGAAATCTGCATTCAGTTGGTTATATCTTTCCCTTTCTCCCTTGCCTTTTGCTTCCCTTCTTTCCTCAGCTATTTGTGAAGCTTCATCAGTCAGCCACTTTGCTTTCTTTCATTTCTTTTTCTTTGGGATGGTTTTAGTTGCTGCCTCCTGTACAATGTTACGAACCTCCATCCATAGTTCTTCGGGCACTCTGTCTACCAGATCTAATCCTTTAAATCTATTCCTCACCTCCACTGTATATTCATAAGGGATATGATTTAGGTCATACCTGATTGGTCTAGTGGTTTTCTCTACGTTCTTCAATTTAAGCCTAAATTTTGCGATAAGAAGCTCATGATCTGAGCCACAGTCAGCTCCAGGTCTTGTTTTTGCTGATTGTATAGAGCTTCTCCATCTTTGGCTGTAAAGTATATAATCAATCTGATTTCGGTATTGACCATCTGGTGATGTCCATGTGTAGAGTCGTCTCTTGTGTTGTTGGAAAAGAGTGTTTGCTATGACCAGCCTGTTCTCTTGACAAAACTCTATTAGCCTTTGCCCTGCTTCATTTTGTACTCTGAGGCCGAACTTGCCTGTTATTCCGGTTATTTTTTGACTTCCTACTTTAGCATTCCAGTCCCCTATGATGCCTTGGATTCCAACTGAAAGCATTCTGTCATTTTTGAGGTTGTACCCCAGTACTGCCTTTCCCACTCTTTTATTGACTATGAGAGCTACTCTATTTCTTCTAAGGGATTCTTGCCCACAGTAGTATATATAATGGTCTCCTGAATTAAATTTGCCCATTCCTGTCCATTTTAGTTCGCTGATTCCCAATATGTCGATGTTCAATCTTGTTATCTCATGTTTGACTACATCCAGCTTACCTTGATTCACTGATCTTACATTCCAGGTTCCTATGCAGTATTGTTCTTTACAGCATCGGACTTTCCTTCCACTTCCAGGCACATCCACAACTGAGCGTCCTTTCGGGTTTCGCCCAGCCGCTTCACTCTTTCTGGAGGTACTCGGAATTGCCCTCTGCTCTTCCCCAGTAGCATATTGGACACCTTCTGACCTGAGGGGCTCATCTTCCGGCGTCATATCTTTTAGCCTTTTCATACTGTCCATGGGTTTTCTTGGCAAGGATACTGGAGTGGTTTGCCATTCCCTCCTCCAGTGGACCACGTTTTGTCAGAACTCTCCATCATGACCTGTCCGTCTTGACCTGACTTCATTGAGTTACGGAAGCCCCTTCACCACGACAAGGCAGTGATCCATGAAGGGGATAATAATATAATAAATAATAAATATTATAATATAATTAATATAATAATATAATATAATATAATAATATAATATAATGATAAATATAATATAATATAATGATAAATATAATATAATAATATTATATAATAAATATATAATAAATAAGCAAATGAGAGCCAGTTTTGTCTAGTAGTTAAGGCAATGGGCTGGTAACCAGGAGTCTGAGAGTTCTACTCCCGCCTAAGGCATTAAAGCCAGCTGGGTGACCTTGGGCCGGTCACTCTCTCTCAGCCCTAGGAAGGAGCCAATGGCTAACCAGGAGACTGAGAGTTCTAGTCCCACCTTAGGCAGGAAAGCCAGCTGGGTGACCTTGGGCCATTCCCTGTCTCTCAGCCCTAGGAAGCAGCCAATGGCAAACCAGGAGACTGAGAGTTCTAGTCCTGCCTTAGGCATAAAAGCCGGCTGGGTGACCTTGGGCCAGTTGCTCTCTCTCAGCCCAACTCACCTCACAGGGTTGTTGTTGTGGGGAAAACAGGAGGAGAAAGGAGTATTAGGTATGTTCACCGCCTTGAGTTATTTATAAAAATAATAAAGGTGGGATAAAAATTAAATACATAAATACATGAATAAATATATTTAAAGGAGGAATCACATATTAATATATTATCTCCATAGATAATATGTAAAGATGTGATTCCTCCTTTCTGAAGTTTGAACTGATGCAGCTTGGGAATAACTGCACTCTATGTTCAGAGATACAGTATATAGAATAATTCAGTCTCCTGTAATTTTGAAGATAACCAACCAAATGTCTGTGACAGCAAATGGGCCATTTTTTGGCTCCGCTGTATTGAGAAATAACTTTTCACAAAATAGCTACACAGCATGGCAGGTACATAATGTCTCATAGCAGCCTGATGTGTTGTGTTTCCAGCTAATAATAGATTGAAGGTGTTGTGACTGAAATTCATGGAATATAAAAGTTTGACAATGACATTTCCCAGACAATTCGGATCAGACATATGCCTGAAATGAACTCAGATTTGTTAAAAAAATAGTTTACAGAAATATCCAGCATTTAGAGAAACTCTCCAAGCCTCCCTTTACATATTTCAGAAATAATGACCACTTAACTGAAACTTCTGTATAATTTACACAGGGGTGGGGAACCTTTTTTCTGCCAAGGGCCATTTGGATAATTATAAAAGATTTGCGGACTGGGGGCGGGGTTTGTGGGCGGCAGCCAATCGCGTGGAAAGGGGCGGGTTATTTTTTTATTATTAAATTTATATTACGGCCCATCTCCCCTGTTGGGGACCCTGGGCGGTTCGCAATAAAACATAGTTAAAAAAGATAAATATAAAATTACAATAAATAAATAATATAGAATCCAAGTATAAAAGATGTTAAAAATGGAATACTGGGAGGCTTCATGGGACCAGCAATCCCCAAGAGGAACTGTTGGCATTTCCCTCCCAGGCAAGACGGCAGAACCAGGTCTTTAAGCCTTTCCGGAAGGTCAGGAGCGAGGAAACCAGCCTCAGCTCCAGGGGTAAGGTATTCCAAAGGGCGGGCGCAACTGCAGAGAAGGCCCACCTCCTGGACCCCGCTAGATGGAACTCTTTGGTCGATGGGGTCCACAGCAAGCCCTCTCTGACTTATCGGGTGGGATGGGTCGATGTTTTGGGGATGAGACGGTTCCTCAGGTAGCCTGGTCCTATGCCATGTAGGGCTTTAAAGGTGATAACCAACACCTTGAATTGTACCCAGAAGCAGACCAGTACCCAATGCAGCTCACGCAGCAGAGGTGTCACATGAGCTGATCTTCTGGCCCCAATAACTGTCCACGCAGCTGCATTCTGGACCAGTTGAAGCTTCCGGATACTCCTCAAGGGTAGCCCCATGTAGAGCACATTACAATAGTCTATATGGGATATGACAAGGGCATGAGTGACTGTTAGGAGGGTATCTTGGTCCAGGAATGGGCGTACCTGGTGCACAATCCGAAGTTGTGAAAAGGCCCTCCTGGCCACGGCTGCCACCTGCTCTTCAAGCAGGAGTCATGAGTCCAGGAGAACCCCCAAATTCCGCACTGGCTCCGAATGGGGTAGTGCCACCCCACCTAGAACCAAAGATGACAACTTCCTAGATCCAGAGCGGCCATCAATCCACAGCCACTCCATCTTACTAGGGTTCAGCTGAAGCCTGTTGTTCCCCATCCAGGCCCCCACAGCCTCCAGACACTGAGATAGGGCGGCAACTGCATCACTTACTTCACCCGAAATGGAAATATACAGCTGAGTATCATCAGCATATAGATGGTATTTCATCCCGTGGTGATGGATGATCTCACCCAGCGGCTTCATATGGATGTTGAACAGGAGAGGGGAGAGCAGCAAACCCTGTGGCACCCCACACATGAGGGGCCGTGGGTCAGATCTCTCTGAGATTTTTGGGTGGGAGCCAATCGCGTGGAAGGGGGCAGGGTTTTTGGGTGGGAGCCAATCGCACGGAAGGGCCTGTGGTTGCCTTGGGAGGGCCAGAGCAAATGATTTTGTGGGCCTTCTAGGGCCCACGGGCCGGACGTTCCCCACCCCTGGTTTACAGCATCAGTAGGAAAATCAGAAATTGACAGTAGCTAGATGTCCTGTTCCGACTAAGACTGACACGGAAGCGTTACTGAAATAACTTTATTTACAAGATACACAAGCCGCCCAGTTTACATAGTCCTCTTCTTCTTCTACAGGATGGATAGCAGCGAGTCCTGTGAATACTCCTGGCCAGACAGGAAGGAGCCAAGAGGGTACAGGCACTTTAGAATAGGCTGCAGCTGGCGGTGAACCAGAGGTGACAGGCAAGGTGTCTGCGGGCGTGGAGTTAGCGGGGCTGTTGGGGCTGGGGGTAGACCGGGGCCCAACAAAAGCAACCCACTGGTGGCTGGCGTCAGCTGGGCTTGACTGCTGATCTGGGCTGGTGGGAGTCTGGGTAGACCGGGGCCTGACAAAGGCAACCCACTGGTGGCCGGCGTCAGCTGGGCTTGACTGCTGATCTGGGCTGGTGGGAGTCTGGGTAGACCGGGGCCCAACAAAGGCAGCCCACTGGTGGCCGGCATCAGCTGGCTCCGGAGCGGAGAGCAACGGAGAGTCGGTGGCTCAGGCAGTCAGGAGAGGAGCAGGCAAGGTGGCGGCGCTTACCCCGATGCTGGTTTCTTCCACAGGTAACAAGGATGGAGGCGCAGTGAACGGAAGAGGTTCAGGCACGAGGCTTGGCATGGTAGCAAGGTAAGGCTTGGATCTGAGGCTTGGCGCAGCGGCGGGGCAAGGCGTGGGATCCGGGTCCGGTGCAGCAGCAAGGCTAGGCTCGTTTACGGGGTCCGGGACTGTGGTAAGGCAGGGCTCTAGAGTGAGGTCCGGGGCGACCATAAGGCAAGGCTCAGGAGCAGGGTCCGGTGTGGAGTTTAGAGACTTCAGCATAGAACGGTTAGAACGGTTGTCTCTGGCACCTGAGGTAAGTCGTGCCAGCTTTTTATTCCGTTTTTCACATCTTGGGAGAGCAGGGCCCAATCGGGCTTCACGTTGCTCTGCCCGCCTTTCTGCTCTCCTTTGGCGTGCGCTGATTGGCGGAGGCGTCTTTCTTTCCGAGTCTCTCCCAATCAGCGTTTCAGGGTCTCTGGTTGGTTTCACGCCAAGCCTGCCATCTCCTGTGATTGGCTCTTCCTCCTCCTCCGAGTCCAGCATGTCAGCCGGCATCCAGGTAAGTGCACGAAACCTCACACTAGAAAAAGAAATCTTGGGCCATATTCTTTCATTCCAAGGTAACTGATTCTCTTACACTATATACTGTACAGACATTAATGTGTGGGGTTGCCTTCCCAATAATTTCAATAATTTCGTTTTAATCAAATTGGCTGCATCCTTTAGTAGCCAATTATATCATGTTCTTTTGAATCTCTGACAGATAATGTTGAGAGCAATGAAACAAGCCTGCTTCTAACTTCAAATAAGGTTAATAGAAAGAGGAAATATATTTTGCACTGGCCACCTCCAAAAATATTTAATAAGGAACGATTGCAATATGATTTGCATGTTAGCATGTTTAGTGGGGGCGGTAGCTCAGTGGCTTAAACCGCTGAGCCGTTAGTCTGCCGACCATAAGGTCGGCAGTTCGAATCCGCGTGGCGAGGTGAGCTCTCATCACTAGCCCCAGCTTCTGCCAACCCAGCAGATCGAAAGCTAAGGCAAGTAGTTAAATGGGGACCACTTACGTGGGCCAATTTGCTGGCGTCCTTTTGGAGGGTCGCCCTCAGACCAAGAAGAACTGGTGATTCCCGTGGATGGCGGCGGAGGACGGCGGAGGACGGCGGATCCCGAAATAACAACTTCCTGGACGTCAACAGCTGGCTCGGAAGCGAGGGATTCTGGGGCATGTAGTCCGACCTGCAGATGAAGAGCCGGTTCCGTCACCCGTTCCCTAATGCGCGGGTAATACATTCTTAAATATATATATATATATGTGCTGTATAATATTTGTTGTTGTTGTTGTTGTTGTTCAGTCATTTAGTCGTGTCCGACTCTTTGTGACCTCATGGACCATAGCATGCCAGGCCTTCCTGTCCTCCACTGTCTCTCGGAGTTTACTCAAATTCATGTTCATTACATCGGTGATGCTATCTAACCATCTCATCCTCTGCCGTCCCCTTCTCCTTTTGCCTTCAGTCTTTCCCAGCATCAGGGTCTTTTCCAGTAAGTCCCTCTTCGCATTAGGTGGCCAAAGTATTTGAGCTTCAGCTTCAGCATCTGTCCTTCCAATGAGCAGTCAGGGTTGATTTCCTTTAGGATTGACTGGTTTGACCTCCTTGCAGTCCAAGGGACTCTCAAGAGTCTTCTCCAGCACCACAGTTCAAAAGCATCAATTCTTCGGCGCTCAGCCTTCCTTATGGTCCAACTCTCTCAGCCGTACATTACTACTGGAAAAACCATAGCTTTAACTATACGGACCTTTGTCGGCAAGGTGATGTCTCTGCTTTTTAATATGCTGTCTAGGTTTGCCATAGCTTTCCTCCCAAGGAGCAAGTGTCTTTTAATTTCATGGCTGCAGTCACCATCTGCGGTGATCTTGGAGCCCAAGAAAATAAAATCTGTCACTGCTTCCATTTCTTCCCCTTCTATTTGCCAGGAAGTGATGGGACCAGATGCCATGATCTGGGTTTTTTAATGTTGAGTTTCAAGCCAGCTTTTGCACTCTCCTCTTTCACCCTCATCAAGAGGCTCTTTAGTTCCTCTTCACTTTCTGCCATTAGGGTGGTATCGTCTGCATATCTGAGGTTGTTGATATTTCTCCCGGCAATCTTAACTCTGGCTTGTGATTCATCCAGCCCGGCATTTCTCATGATGTACTTTGCATATAAGTTAAATAAGCAGGGTGATAATATACAGCCTTGTCGTACTCCTTTCCCAATTTTGAACCAGTCGGTTGTTCCATGTCCGCTTCTAACTGTTTCTTCTTGACCCAAATACAGGTTTCTCATTTGACAGGTAAGGGTGTCTGGTACTCCCATCTCTTTAAGACTTTGCCACAGTTTGTTGTGATCCACACAATCAAAGGCTTTAGCGTAGTCAATAAAGCAGAAGTAGATGTTTTTCTGGAACTCTCTTGCTTTTTCCATGATCCAGCAAATGTTGGCAATCTGATCTCTAGTTCCTCTGCCTCTTCGAAACCCAGCTTGCACTTCTGGTAGTTCTCGGTTCACATACTGCTGAAGCCGAGCTTGTAGGATTTTGAGCATAACCTTGCTAGCATGTGAAATGAGCGCAATTGTACAGTAGTTTGAACATTCTTTGGCATTGCCTTTCTTTGGAATTGGAATGTAAACTGACCTTTTCCAATCCTGTGGCCACTGTTGAGTTTTCCAAATTTGTTGGCATATTGAGTGCAGCACTTTAACAGCATCATCTTTTAGGATTTTAAATAGCTCAGCTGGGATACTGTCTTCTCCGCTAGCTTTGTTGTTAGTAATGCTTCCTAAGGCCCACTTGACTTCACTCTCTAGGATGTCCGGCTCAAGGTCAGTGACCACACCATCGTATTTATCAGGGATATTAGGATCTTTCTTGTATAGTTCTTCTGTGTATTCTTGCCACCTCTTCTTAGTCTCTTCTGCTTCTGTTAGGTCCCTGCCTTTTTTGTCCTTTATCATGCCCATCTTTGCACAAAACGTTCCCTTGATATCTCCGATTTTCTTGAAGAGATCTCTAGTCTTCCCCATTCTATTCTTTTCCTCAATTTCTTTGCATTGTTCATTTAAGAAGGCCTTCTTATCTCTCTATGAAGGTTCTCAGTCATCCAGGTGGAATTGTCTGTAGCTTGAATCATGTCAACTGGATTTCTATTTTCTCAGTGGAAACTTTTTGCTCCTTATCCAAGGAGCTTCTTCAGTCTGAGCAAAGTTGGTAAGGGAATCCTAAATATGTTTCTAGGTAGCTGTGTGACCTTACACCTGGGGTCATGGTTATATTGAGATGTTATTTTAAGTCCTTTTATCATCTAAAGGAGGATCGTTAAGATCACCATGCTGCTGTTGAGCTTGTGAAATGGTCTTAATCTTCCTAGGAAGATTAGGAGCAAAACGTTTCCACTGAGAAAATAGAAATGCAGTTGACATGATTCAAGCTACAGACTTCTTATCTCTCCTTGCTATTCTCTGGAATTCTGCATTCAGTTGTTTATATCTTTCCCTTTCTCCCTTGACTTTTTCTTCCCTTCTTTCCTCAGCTATTTATATATGTATAATATAATATGTATGAATTCAATGAATGTAAGCCGCCTAGAACCCTCCGTTTAGGGAGGGGATAGGTGGGGTATAAATACTTTATATATATAGAAAGCTAAGTGTCTTGCTGTTATTACAGTTTTAGTCTCAAATCAAAAGAATTATTTATAATTTTTGCTGCATATGTTACTCCTGGCTATGGTATTCATCAGCATATCAAAAGTTATAGATACTTAATGTATAGAATGTAGTCGAGGGAATTAGTATACAACACTATATGACAGATCTATGTCAGATTCGCAGCAGTAGATTACTGAGTTGAGTTCCTTGTCAATGTTTGACTTGGTTGCTGTGTCATGAATCAAACTTTTATTCATATGCAAAGTGAAAATGTAATGTGAAACCTCAGCAGTCTATGAATATATAATTTCAAGTTTCATTTTTTCCCCTTTTTATTCTCTCCAACCCAGTGGAATAAAGGGAAGAACCTGTGTTAAGG
This sequence comes from Charina bottae, assembly GCA_023362775.1. NCBI lineage: Eukaryota > Metazoa > Chordata > Lepidosauria > Squamata > Charinaidae > Charina > Charina bottae. The sequence goes on along the minus strand of JALMGJ010000019.1, from coordinate 2,996,873 downwards.
GCCATCAAATGAATTACTCCATTATTTTTTTATTTTTATTTATTTAATTTTTATTCTGCCTTTATTATTTTTATAAATAACTCAAGGTGGCAAACATACCTAATACTCCTTCCTCCTCCTATTTTACCTACAACAGCAACCCTGTGAGGTGAGTTGGTCTGAGAGAGAGTGACTGGCCCAAGGTCACCCAACCGGCTTTCATGCCTAAGGCGGGACTAGAACTCTCAGTCTCCTGGTTTGACATTGGATCCTTCCTAGGGCTGACAGACAGGGAGTGACCCAAGGTCACCCAGCCAGCTTTCATGCCTAAGGCGGGACTAGAACTCTCAGACTCCTGGCTTCTAGCCCAGCACCTTAACCACTAGACCAAACTGGCTCTCTGCTTTATGCTTTATGGCCACTGCTGTTCAAGAGTCTGGAAAGAAGCCCAGAATCTTCTGCATGCTTTACCTAATTTATTATTCTTGGCAATACAACAGAAAGTTGGAAGGAAATTACTCAAAGGGGTTAAGGACACTTTCCATCTCTCTTCTATCAGCAAGGTTGCTCTCTGAAACCTGAACTCTGAAGTTGACTTTGAGAAAGAAGCTAGTAAAAAGAAAATTGAGTTGAAAAATGGGGTGGATCCAATTGGAGGCAGTGAAGAAAATGATCCAGAAAAAGTCTCCCAAAGCATCCCTATGGGACAGGCAGTTGGGCAGTGGCTCAGAATGATGCCCATTTTTAACCCCTTCCCTCATTCCTCCCAAACATGTGGCCAAGAGCAGAGCTGTTCTTAAAGACTTGGAAATAATTCCAGAAGCTATGCTGTGCATTCATTCCCTAGTGTGGATCTAGATCTGGATCTGGATCTGGATCTATATTTATCTCCATTGATACTTTATGATTTGTAATTGCCCTTTTGAACAATTAGATAATGCTGTGCTAAAGCATTTTAAAAGTCCTGAGACTGGTTTTAGTACAACCATGTTTTCTTTCCATTGTAGGAGCAAATAGGGTACCAGTTAGGATAAGTGAAATAAAGCAAAATCATCCCCCCCCCTACTTTCCTAGAGACTTGAGAAACTATAAACCCTATAGCCATAAAACATTTATAAGGCGAAGGAATGTTGATACTAGGAGACAAGTATAGGCTCTGGAAACCAAGGACAGTTGAAGATCAACACATAACTATAACTCTTTAGAAAGCAATTGTGTTCATTATATGCCCTCTTTGTTCTTCCAAAGTGCTATTGTTTTTGTAGTTCCAACTCATTACCCCATAGTGCACTGCAAATGACCCCACTGATTCATAAGATGCTGCTATATCCAATCATATTCGAATCATATCCAATCAATTACTTTACTCCATCTGATCAGGTGTACTTCAATTTGTATAACTATATTTAAAGTGGTTGCATCCCCACCCACTTTAGACTTTGCTCATGCTTCCTCCTGTACTGTAATAAACAATCTGTCCTTCAATAGAATTGTTGACTGGTCTCTGGTTTAAACGAACTCCAGAGAAATTTTGTGAGAATTTTTTTTTCCTACACCATCCCCAACCCTTATGCTTAATAATGAAAAATATTTTAGTGCATAGTCTTTTCACAGTAGTAGAAGATGGCCACAACAAAGACCAGGTTCAACAACGGAGTGGCTGTGGATTGATGGCCTCTCAATTTCCAGGAAGTTGTCATCTTTAACTCTGGATGGGGTGGCACTGCCCCGTTCAGATTCAGTGCAAAACTTGGGGGTCCTCCTGGACTCATGACTCCGGCTCGAGGAGCAGGTGGCAGTCGTGGCCAGGAGGGCCTTTGCACAGCTTCGGGTTGTGCGCCAGTTGCGCCCCTTCCTGGATCAGTCAGTTGCGCCCCTTCCTGAACAGTCACTCAAGCCCTTGTCATCTCCCACATAGATTACTGCAATGCGCTCTACATGGGGCTACCCTTGAAGAGTATTCGGAAGCTTCAGCTGGTCCAGAATGCGGCTGCACGGGTAGTTCTGGGTGCTATAAGATCAGCACATGTAACACCGCTACTCCGTGAGCTGCATTGGGTCCCAGTTTGCTTCCGGATCCAATTCAAGGTGTTGGTTATTACCTTTAAAGCCCTACATGGCATGGGACCAGGGTATCTGAGGGACCGTCTCGTCCCGATTACATCTACCCGCCCCACCCGATCATGCAGGGAGGGCATGCTCCGGATCCCATCACTAAAAGAATTCCATCTAGCAGGGTCCAGGAGGCGTTCCTTCTCTGCGATAGCACCTGCCCTATGGAATATCTTGCCCCCTGAGGCGAGACGGGCACCCTCGCTCCTGGCCTTCAGGAAGTCGTTAAAGACCTGGTTCTGCTGCCTTGCCTGCAACGAAGGACATAATAGTTCCTCCTGGGGGTGGTTAGCATAATAATATCCTCCTTTTAAGAACATACCATCTTTTTGGATTTTCATTTTTTATTTTTATGGTAGTTTTAAATGTATAAGTTTTTATCTTTTATATTGTGGTTGTAAACCGCCCAGAGTCTACCACGGTAGAGATGGGTGGGGATAAATCCAAATAATAAATAAATAAATAAATAAATAAACCAAGGAGCTAATCTAGGTTTTATTAAAGATGAAATAACAAGTAAATCATGTATTTTATATATTTGGAGAGAGTGGGGGAGAGAGGGTAAGACAGCATGCTAAGATAGCACTAAAATAGATTAAAACATCTATCACATTTAATTTGCTCAATTTATTTCTTCTTCTTTTCTCCTCTTTTTTAATTTTATGTTGGTATCATCAAAAGTCCCACAGAAGTCTTCTCCAGGCATATCTCTGGCCATGACTCTGAAGACAGCTGGAGAAGCTCTTAAGGTAGACCCATGAGACTTCTGATGACATGGCTGCTTTTAATGCTTTGAGAAGGGGGTACTCAACCTCAACCTGACCCATTTTGGGTAGCGCCCCCTTCAAACGTTTTGCACAGCTCTACTGCAGCTCAGAATCAGAATTACAATAATGCCTAGAAAATGTTCACATGTAGAGGATTACTGTCCCTCTATGGAGCAGAAATTCTGTTTAGGCTTTCACTCCCCTCTCCCCCTTCAATATACATGAGATGCCTTCATTTTTACCTCTTTCTCTACCAATTCTATATTTGGGAGGGACATCTATATGAGCTAAATGGGAGTACAAGGGAAACGACTATTTTCCTAAGATAACTACCATGGCTTAGCCCAGAGCTTTCCAAACTTTCATGTTGGTGACACACTTTTTAGTCATGCATCATTTCGCGACACAATCTTACAGCAGGGCATAAGGCAGGCACTAGGACCTGCGCGGAATCACAGCAGGTTTGGAGGCAGCCAGGCACAAGGCAGGCACTAGGACCTGCGTGGAATCCTGGCAGGGCTCGGAGCCGCGACACACCCAGACACTGCAGCCGACACACTAATGTGTCCCGACACACAGTTTGGAAAGCTCTGGCTTAGCCACTTCTCAATATCACTTTTACAGACGAGCTGTGAAAAGTCCATTGTGCTTCAGCTTTATGAAGGACCATTTTCATAGACTCATAGAATTGAAAGAGGCCATATGGGCCATCACATCCAACTCCCTGTTCATTGCAGGAATCCAAATTAAATCATCTCCAAGAAATGGCTGTCCAGCTCTGCTTGAACACATCCAATGAAAGGATACCCACCACTTTTCTGGGTAATTGGGTTTCAATTTTCAGTCACCATTAAATGCAAGATTAAATCTTTGAAATGCAGGCAATTTGGCCTCTAAACTAACAATCAAGGTCAACCCTAAGTAACTGACATGACCATCTAGAGTTCTGTCTTTTTTTCCAGATTATTCCTCCAGCTTGTAAATCGAATTAACAATATTCCTTCAAAAAGATTACTTTCCATGTGCAACTAAGTGAAATTCAGTTTGCTTTAAGCGTTTTGATATAGTAATGAATATTTATAAACTTAATAGAACTAAACCCTCACAGGAAGTCCCTTTAATCTTATTTGAAGCAGCATGGGGTCTAACTCTCAGTGGATTAACATCATATTTTCTTTTAGACAGGGGAAATCATAAAATGGTATATATGACGGGATGATTTTCCAATCCTATTCCAAAGTGATATGTGAATATAAATGACAGTTCAAACTCAGCTCATATTGGACAGTATATCTGCATTGTCTACTGCTTATATTGTTATATGAAAGTGATTTTTCAAACTTAGATACTTCCCCCCCTCTTCCATTAGCATATCCTCTCTTGTAGTCATAAGCAGCAATAACTTTAGCTGTATAAGGATAATGGCAATAAAACCAAACTCCACTCAGAAGGAAATCTCCAAACTTCGAAGGAAAATGAAGTGGAATCAAACAGATCTAAGAACAGGCTTTTAAAATTTTGTTTACAAGCTATTTCTACCAATATGTTCCATGGATAATTGAATCTCAACACAGCAAGACTATTTTAGAAATAATACGTAATTCAAAATTGGGGCAAAAGTGTTTTCTATTAATAGAGATATGCAAAACTCACAAATCTGGAAATGTAACATTCTAGAGAACTGCAGAAAGTCCATTCCCTCTCTGGACTATGGCTTTCCAGAGATGCTTTGGTGTTTTCTGAAAGAAGCACCAGGTCTGGCACACCTTGAACCACTTCAGATTCAGAGGAATTACTTCTGGACCACCCATGGAACAGAAGACCACCTATGGTCCAGGAAGAAATTCAGTATGATTTGGTGTTGGAACAGAATATTCTGGAGTCCTCCAAACCTTAACATTCCCCGAACTGTGACATTTCCCCACCCCTGCCTCTTAATCTTTTGAAACACATTCTTCTAGAGAAGAAAAGGAAAAAGAAATATTATAAACCAGTCCTGTAGTTTTTATTAATCCATTCACTATATTTTTAATTGCCACATTTTTCAAAGACTAATTTTGTTAGAATAAAGATGTCATCTATATAGAGGATTTGTGTGTGTGTGTGTGTGTGTGTGTGTGTTTGTCCCTTCGAGTCATTGTTGACTCTTGGTGACTGCCTGGACTAGTCCCTGCAGTTTTATTGGCAAGGTTTTTTGGAAGTGGTTTGCTATTGCCTCCTTCCTAGGGCTGAGAAAGAGTGACTGGCCCAAGGTCACCCAACTGGCTTTGTGCCTAAGGCGGGGCTAGAACTCACATTTTCCTGGTTTCTAGTCCGGTGCCTTAACCACTCATATAGAGGATTACTCACATATAATAGTAAACTACTGTTTAGCAGCATGTGCTTTATCAGCAGAATGACAAAGTCAAGGATTGTGGATTTTTAGGGGGAAAAAAAGCTTAGTGATTCTAAGTATTTAGTAGGTCTAAGAAGTCTTGATTTGAACCACGAGGGAATGCACAACTATTGGCTTTTCCAAATAAAGAAGAGTTGGCTTTGCTAAATTTTCACTATAGGACATGACATAGCCTTTCTACTGCATTAGTGGTGTAACTGAGAGCTAAACTGTAGGGATATTGAGTACTATTCTATGAGACCAACATGTAGATAGAAATAAAAACATTTTTTAAAAAGAAATTACTCTCTCAACTTCAATAAAGGTCAAATATGCAAAAATCCCCACAGTGGGATTGTTATGAAATGGTGAGAAACTGGCATGCACCATCTATAGTTGTTTCAGGAAATCAGTTCGCTCATCACTTAATCATCTAAAAGTCAGGAAGGGAAAAGAGAGGGAGATACAGTATAGCAACTGATGAAAATGTAAAGTTCAAATATCCACCTACTGATATAAAGGTAAAGGTTCCCCCCGCACATTTGTGCAGTCGTGTCTGACTCTAGGGGCCGGTGCTCATCTCCGTTTGTTAGCCGAAGAGCCATCATTGTCTGAAGACACTTCCACGGTCATGTGGCCGGCATGACGCACGCGGAACGCTGTTACCATCCCATCTAAGTGGTACCTATTTATCTACTTGCATTTGCATGATTTCGAATTGCTAGGTTGGCAAGAGCTGGGGCTATATCTACTGATATAGCTGTCTTTAAATGCACCAAAGAATTTCTATGCACTGTTCTATACATGCCATACATATTTCTTGTAACATGGATGAAGTCTATGAGAATAAGATCCAATCTGAATTGAATCAACAGTTTGATTCAGGTATTGAAGGTGATCCAATTTGAACTGTAAGGTTTATTCAGTTTGTCAAGTCACTCTAATTTGAACTGTCATGTCAAATTGGAAAATTGTCCCAATCTGATTTGGACATCCAGACTGAATGGAATAAAACTACCTAATTAGGCCAAGTTGGTTTAAATAAATCTGAATGATTATGTCACTTTTTTGGCAGACAACTGAACTGACAGCAAGATTCTCCCAAAGTCTTTTTAAGAAGGTTTATTGAAAAGGAATGGGGTAAAGTAACAAAAATTTCAGCAACTAGATTATTTCCACTCTAGAAACCAATTTATTTTTCATGTCATTAGGGCAGATCTCTCTCTCTCTCTCTCTCTCTCTCTCTCTCTCTCTCTCTCTCTCTCTCTCTCTGTGTGTGTGTGTGTGTGTGTGTGTGTGTGTGTGTAAGTTTATTAGTTTTCCTTAGTTTTCCTCTGAACCATAGAGCTGGCTTCTCTTGTTATATAACTGAATAATTTGCAATATAACTATCCTCTGAATCTCTGCCAGGCTAATAACATCTGAAAATGCATTTGAGCAGGAATAAAAGGTATCAAAACTGGTTAAAAACCAATCAATTATAAGGGTTCAAATCGTTTTACAATTCAAATACAATCACAGAATGAGTTCAGAAATCCCATTTGATTTAGAGATTTGATCAAGACACTATTTTTATTTATTTATTTATCAAATTTTGCCACCACCCATCTCCCCCCAAAGGGGGGATGATACCTCATCCCATGGCTGGTGCCCTAAGATGGCCTTAGATATACATGAGCGGCATTAAAACTGTCATTGCCATCTGGATTTTATTTTTTTCCCATATTTATATTTGTATTTGATATTATGTATGTATTACTATATTTTAATGTTTTATTTATTATCCTCCCAAAGGGGGGAGATGGGTGGTTTACAATAAAAATAAAACATTAAAATATAGTAATACATACATAATATCAAATACAAATATAAATAAGGGAAAAAATAAAATAAAATCCAGATGGCAATGACAGTTTTAATGCCACTCATGTATATCTAAGGCCATCTTAGGGCACCAGCCATCCCCAGGAGTGGCTGCTTCCCCTCCCGCCCCAAGCGAGCTGGCAAAACCAGGTCTTCAGTAGTTTTCGGAAGGCCATAAGAGATGGGGCCTGCCGTACCTCTGGGGGAAGGATATTCCAGAGGGCAGGAGGTGCTGAAGAGAAGGCCCATTTGCTGGACCCCGTCAGATGAAATTCTCTTACAGACGGGGTCCGCAACATTCCCTCTCTGCATGATCGGGTGGGACAGGTCGATCTAATGGGGATGAGACGGCCCCTCAGGTAGCCTGGACCCATGCCATGTAGGGCTTTAAAGGTGATAACCAACACCTTGAATTGGACCCAGAAGCAAACTGGTACCCAGTGCAGCTCGCAAAGCAATGGTGTCACATGTGCCGATCTTGGGGCACCAAGAATTGCCTGCGCAGCTGCATTTTGGAGCAGCTGTAGCTTCCGTATACTCTTCAAGGGTAGCCCCATGTAGAGCACATTACAGTAGTCTATATGGGAGATGGCCAGGGCATGAGTGACCATGCAAAGGGCCAGGCCTCACGGTCCCAGAAAGGGTGTAACTGGCGCACAACATGAAGTTGTGCGAAGGCCCTATTGACCAGAACTACCATATGCTCTTTGAGCAGGAGTCGTGAGTCCAGGAGGACCCCCAGATTCCACACTGGGTCTGTCTGGGGCAGTGCAACCCCATCCAGAGCCAAAGATGTTAAATTCCCGGATACCGAGGAGCCCCCCACCCACAGCCACTCCGTCTTACCAGGATTCAGCTGAAGCCTGTTGTTCCCCATCGAGACCCCCACAGCCCCCAGGCACTGAGAGAGGGTGGTCACAGCACCACTTACTTCACCCAGGACAGAGATGTATAATTGGTTATCATCAGCATATTGATGATACCTCATCCCATGGTGATGGATGAACTTACCCATTGGTTTCATGAAGATGTTGAAAAGGAGTGGAGAAAGTACCAAGCCCTGCGACACCCCACAAAGGAGGGGGCGGGGGTCAGACCTCTCGCTCCTATCACCACAGATTGGAACTGACCCTGGAGGAAGGAGGTGAACCAGCGCAGAACCACACTGCCCACCCCCAACTCCCTGAGCCGACCCAAAAGGATACCATGGTCAATGGTATTGAAAGCCGCTGAGAGGTCAAGAAGAGCAAGGATGGATGCACTGCTTCCATCCCGCTCTCACCAGAGATCATCCATAAGTGCGATCAATGCAGTCTCTGTCCCATATCCTGGTCTGAAACCTGACTGAAAGGGGTCTAGATAATCTGTTTCATCCAGAACCCTCTGGAGTTGCAACACCACCACTTTCTCAACCACCTTCCCCAAAAAGGGGCGGTGGGTGACTGGATGAAAATTGTCCAGCACAATAGGGTCCATAAATGGTATCTTGAGGAGGGGGTGCACCAGCGCTTCCTTAAAGGCTGCCGGAAATACCCTTTCTCCCAAGGATGTATTTACCATCGCTTGGACCCAACCACACGTCACCTCCCGAGCAGCTTTCACTAACCAGGAGGGGCATGGGTCTAGATTACAAATGGTGGCATTTACAATCTGGAGGATCCTGTCCACTTCCTCGGGCCCAACAGGATCAAACTATGGAATTGAATCTCAGAATCAAACAAATCTTATTTATTTATTTAGTACAATATTTGTACCAGGTTCCAGGAAGTTTATCATCTGCAAACAATATAATAACACAAAAATTCCACAGAATCGAAAGTCGTATCACAACCTTCACACAATGATAATCAGAACATCTGAGATTTTACAAACAAAGAACCGTATAGTGGTAAGATCTGAATGCTTGGCACAGCATCTTCAGTGCCTTCCTGAAGACCGAAAGAACTGGGACCATCTTGGCTTTTCTGTAATTCAGAGGCAGGAAAGAAACAAAAAAAGGGAATACACTTAACCTAAAACAAACAAGGTGGCGGCAAGGTCAAGTACAATGTAGCGGGCCACAAATGATAATATACAGTATACTTTACTAGAATAGGATATAAAATGGTAAAAACATACATTAAAATACAATAGTGACAATAAAAAACTTTTAAAGACTTTTAAAAAGGCCCCAAACAGCCAACTTTTACATATGATTACAAAGACAAGGATAAACAACCAGCCCAACTAATTAACATACAAAGCTTGACTAAATGCGTTTCGGCTTATAAGCCTTCATCAGTAGTCACAAATTAGGTTTGTAATAATGCTGGAAAAAAACCAAAAGTAAAAGTTAAAATATCATATAGAATATCATATAGAACAACCAATTAAAATATTGCCCATAAGCCTAACATGAAAATAAAAGAAACACTTACCTGATCGAGCAGCACATATAAGTCCAGGAAGGTCTCCAAGCAATTCCCATCTTTATACAATGTGCTAGACGCCAGGCTTGTCAATCGGAAGATTGCAAGTTCAGAGGTTCAAATCCCTAGCCCCGTGTGATGGAGTGAGCTCCCACACACGCTACAGCTCTTGCCAACCTAGCAATTTGAAAGTATGCAAATGCAAGTAGATGAATAGGTACCACTTCGGTGGGATGGTAACAGCGTTCCGCGTGTGTCATGCCGGCCACATGACCGGGAAGCATCTTCAGACAATGCTGGCTCTTCGGCTAACAAACAGAGATGAGCACCGGCCCCTAGAGTCGGACACGACTGCACAAATGTGCGGGGGGAACCTTTACCTTTATGCACATATGCAGTACTGTGCAGATAACATGTCAGAATGCATGGAGGTAACTTTGACTGAAAATTTACTTTTTCCCTACCAAACCAGCTTCGTGTTAGCTTACTAAAAATGTGCATATGTTTGCTTTCTCATTTCCTCAGTGACTTTCACAAAATTTACTTTGGATGGCACAATGTTTTTCAAATTACCCAGAGGTACATCTGTCCTGCATGTCAACCTTCTTCTAAAAGACGGAAAGAATTCAAACTCAAATGATTCAGTCAGCTGTATTTTTGAAAAATCTGACAAGCAACTCTATCATGTCAATGGTGGTTCTGAAGATTTCATAAATCCATCTTTAGATATCAGTGACATAACTGATCTTCATTTTGTTTGGAGAGTCTTGAGCGGCTTATGAAAATCCCACAGTATTTTGTGTCATTTTCGTTTTCAAGGATATTTTGATTTATTATGATTATGATTCTAATCAGCTACATTAAAAAAAAAACATTTGCCTTGTCATCTTCATTCAGTACAAGGCATTTGAGTGGATATTGGGGCAGTGTAAGAATTTTAGGATATTATCCAACAAAAGTTTACTATGAGCCCTACTAATTTCAACAGAAAAATGTAGAATATACAGTAACCTAGAAATATTTAATTTGGGCCTGAACGTATTCTTTAATCTTACATTTATTTACTTTATATTCTTTTTGAACCTTGTTGATTCTGCATAAGTGTGAGTCCTCTTGGGTCACAGAAGATAACATATTAATCATTAGCTATACCTGATATAGATACCAATTGCCTAACTTTGTGCTATTTCTTGATCAGAAGAGCTACATCAGTAACTATGGTTGAGCTCAAGTTTCTTAAAATGTCTCAACAACCATAGGATCTGTTGCTAATCACAATAATCCCAAAATGATGAAATATGCATTCTTTCATATTTGCATCATAACATCATATGCAAATGTGTAAGAAATGGGCTTTGCATTGTGATATATGTTTTGTCACTCATTCTCTTCCCCCCACACCCATGGTCATCTATGTTCACAACCTGAGTCTTCCACTTAGACCTCTGGCTTACGTATTTTTACAAATTTTGGTATAAGCCTCACAGATGAATGAGTCATGGGTTTGGATGTGCTTTATCCACTCTCAAGACCAGATATGGAGTTCTGGAAATTGCCTGATATTTCCCAAGTTATTGCAAAGGTTGTCTGATCCAACCTGTTTTCTGGATCAAAAGCTTGATTTGGAAAAGTTGAGATCTTTTCTAACTGGGAGGATGCTTCCTATCGTATTTTTTAAAATCTATCATGTTAGGGTGTGTTTATTTCACTCTCAATCTTTCTTCCTGATCTAGCCCCTTGCTCAGGGCACTGTACCATTTGTAACCTACTGGAGTTCCTGGCCAACTAACCAGAACTACCATGGAAAGTTTTGAATCAGAACATGGGTAGATTAGAGGCATCTGCTCCACAAATGGCTATATTTTCCTAATTTAGGTTCTGCTCATGCTTCCTAATTAACTGGTTCAAATTTTTAGCATCATGTGGCTTTTAAGCACTAAAAAATGAGACTAAAATTAAATATAAAGAACACCAAACTAATGACAACAGGTAGAACAACCAGCCTTAGAATTGAAAATGAAGATATCGAAGTGGTGGAGAGCTTCTGCCTTTTAGGATCAATCATCAACAGTAAAGGAACAAGCAGTCAAGAAATACACTGCAGAATAGCACTTGGTAGTGCAGCCATGAAGGCCTTGGAAAAGATATTCAAATGACATGATGAGTCTACAAATATCAGAATTGTGCAAGTCATTATATTCCCTGTGACACTCCATGGAAGCAAAACTTGAACTTTTAAGAATCAGGATAAGAAGAGTATTGACACTTTTTAACTTTGTTGTTGGAGAAGACTCCTGAGAATACTGTGGGCAGCCAAGAAAAGAAACCAATGGATCATTGAACAAATCAACCAGAGTTCTCAACTCAAGTCATAAGTGACCAGGCTCAAATTATTCTACTTTGGACACATTATATGAAGACCTAAGAAGGCTCTGGGAAAGGTGGAAGGAAGCATCAAGGTAGATGGACTCAGTTAAAGTGGTGATGAGTGCACTATTGGAAGAACTGAAAAAGGTTAGGGATAGATTGTCATGGAGAAAATCTATATATGTGGTCACTAAGAGTTGACACTATCTTGATGGCACATAATCAATCAATCAATCAATCAATCATACAACCATACATCAGAAACATCTCAGAAACTACCAATAGACTTTTACAACCACATGGCATCACCGTAGCACATAAACCAACCAAAACCCTTCAGAACATCTTAAGTAACCCAAAAGACCCAGTAGCCCAAGAAGAAAAAACAGGAGTTATCTACAACATACAGTGTAAGGACTGTAGCAGCCACTATGTAGGACAGATGGGCAGAAGACTAGCAGAGCGCATCCATGAACACCAACTAGCAGTCAGAAGACACGATGAAAACTCCTTAATCTCACAACACATGGACAGATTCAACCATACTTTCAACTGGGAAACTCAAGACAAATCCAAAAACGCTAGAGAATTCCTGGAAGCTTGGCACTCAGACAAAGCAGCCACCACTATAGAGGTAAACAACATTTACATACCATTCATAAGAGACAATAGAAAAGCCAAAAGACCAGAACACCTTCTCGCCAGCAATCAACACCCAGATATGCAAAGATTAACACCAGGATTAGCAGCAGAGAAATAATCAAACAGCACAATATACCCTAACAAAGGAACTATTAACTCAGTCAATCAACCAAGCAGCAAACAACAGCCCAATCAAGGAACTCCTAAGGAGAGAACAACACCTCCACCAACACAAGCAGGACAAGCCATGGTATATAAACAGAGAGCAAGTACCACTCTCTTTTCGCACTGAAGATGTTGCCTAGTCTGGCAATGAAACGTCTGCAAGAAAACATCAAGGCTCAGAAAGCACCAAGGACTACACAATCAATCAATCAATCAATCAATCAATCAATCTACTATTTCTAATTTTAGTGAATACTGGTTCTTGAATGCAATGCATCTTTAAACATTTTGTATTGTGCATTTCCAGTTTAACCACTTTCTCATAGGCTTTATATAGGTGTGATGTCCAATATCATCTTCCTTGTACTGTTAAGATGTCAGATTGAGCTGTCCAGAAAGATTAGCTTGCAGCATTATTGGATCAGGGGAAAACTCTTCCAGTGATTGACAAAACATCAGTTTTGTTCTATTTTCCCCCCTTTTCAGCAAAACTTGATAGAAGTACGATATAATCCTGCAGGACCAGGATGGATGTATTTATATTCATTCATAATATGCATCCTTTGCATTTTGAGTCTCTTAGAGAATATTTTTAATTGGCCAAAAATAATCTGCATTATGCACCTCCGGCTGGGATTCCAGTTGCTCAGATAACATATAAGCTGTCTGAATTAATAATACTTCCCTTATTTTTAATTAAACTGTGTAATCCTTCCTTGTCTGTATGGTGTTTTGTAATTCCCAATCCTTTTCATGAATGTGTTTCCCTTTATTCAGCACCTTCTTCCTTCCTACTATTTGTGCAATTCTCAATCTGTAAATTATAATTATTCCTTTAGGTGTTCTCTTCATTTTTTCCATATCCAGAAATGAAAATAGGAAAAATGTAGAAATGTTCACCACCTGATGGTATCTTCCAGATGCAAAAGAAATTTGCTTCCAAACATTAAACAATGGGGTCACATTATTATTAAGAGGCATTATCATTTTGCACCTTTTGGCTATTCAAATAACTGGATATATGGACATAATGTGTGTGAGTGTGTAGATTTCCACATTTGTACATGTGCAGATCTTAGAATTGCATCTCAGTGTTCACAGAAGTGCAAAACAGAATCCAATGAAGGACAGTTCTGTTCCAGTTTAGGTATTATTTTATTTTATTCAGAGTAGATTATTTCATGTTTGTGAGCTGAATGAATTTTCCCCTTGCTCAGATTTTAATATGATTTGCCATTTAACATAGCAATGAAGTGTTATGAAAGGAGCTACCATTTTCCAGAAAAAACAATCCTGTGCACTGATTTATTTATACATAAATGATTGTCAGGAAGTTTCAGGAACACGATGGATACAATAGGTTTTCATGATACAACGTGAGACCCTTGCCTCAGCTGTGGATTGTGGGGAGAAATAGATTATAGCCTATCACTGCCTTTGTATTCCTTTCCTGCATTGTTAGAAGACTACACAAAATTGTGTGTTTCCTTTTTCCCATACTGTTGACAGTCTGACATTTGTTGCTGTAATTTTGCTATAGGAAGTGGCCGTTGAGACTCCCCAGGCATCACTATCAGAAAAGGGCCATCCACCAGAACAAGACACAGACTTCCTTTCTCAACATTATTTTTGTTGAGGGACATTCAACATTATTTGCTGCTATGAGAATAAATTGACAGCACACTCACTGTTGTTGTCTCACCCACAGCGTTTCACTTGTGAAAAGTCTTGGTCCACAGAGAAAAGCTATGGTGAATGAAAATATTCACCCTGCCTGTGTGAATGTCCCTCAAGCAGCATAAGAACTTCAGCCAGGCAGACCACAGAGAGATGGAGATCATGGAAAGAGATGGAGGTCGTGAAGCTCCTGGAAGTAATATAAATTATAACATATGAACCAAATCGGAGTTTCTCAAACTCATTGATTGTTTTAATGATATCGACATCAACCAAAGCACCTTGCATTAGAAGTAGGTTGAGTTCTTATTCAATTCAGATTTATCTAATGGGGTAAAACATGTTTTAATCATGGATTCTTGAATAAGTGTAGTGGCCATAAAATACAGTTTAGAAATCACAATAGCTGGATCCATATCTCATGTTCAGTCAAAACTAAATAAATCATGTTGTTGTTTAATATTACATGATATGTCAACCTTAGCCACCGTATTGGAGAACTCTTGTAAAGTATAAGAAACAGGGTTCCTAAATTAATCAATAGTTACTTTTTTTATTCATCCTCTACAGATTAAAAAAAGCAGGAAATCCTCAATAGTTATTATTTTTTTAAAAAAAAAATAAAGTAGGATAAAATACAAACCATTGCTCAAGAATGAGGTCACCTCTAGCCAGTAAGATCTTAAACTTCCCTAGACATTTTAACCAATTGATCTGTTTCAATCCAGTCAAATATCTTTATTACAGTCTAAACGTAACCAGCCTTTACAATAGAAGAAAAATAGTTTAGTCCCACAATTCATTATCAGGAAAAAAAGGAAAACAACAAAACAGTGAAATAACATATCTAATTAAAAGTTTTGTGCAATTGTATAACTTGGTAAAAATATTTGGCCACCTGGTGTGTGAGTGTAGAGTCAGCATTCCTTAAAAAGAAATAAACATAAAATCTATCAGGATTACCCTCAAATTTAGAGATGATTGGGGAGATCAAAGCACCTCTTGGGGCATCATAAAAAGGACACCATATGAGGACATGGGCAAGATTTTCTACCTCCCTGGATACACAAGGGCAAAGTCTCTGTGAATAAGGAGTCCCATGAAATCTTCCCACCAGCAGTGCTGAAGGGAGGGCATCAAAGTGAGCTCTGGAAAAGGCCCATCTATATTTGCTTATGGTTAAATTGTATAAATATTCTACAGTAGAGGACTTGCAGCTATCTAACATTTGGCGATAGAATTCAGGAGTCCTGGTGATATCATTTTGTTGATCAATGACCCTAATTCTTTCTTTTACTATTGATCTGGCCTTCTACCTGTTTAAATGTAATTATTATAAATCTATAGAGAAGCAAATCAAGACTATTGCAAACTGATTCACTTACAAAATGCACATTTCATTATATAATGTGCCCCAGCTAGAGTAAATCTATATTAAATCTATATTATCCCCTATAACACAGGAGTGACTAATTACAAGTGACTCGATACGTACTCAGTTATCAGCATTAAACAGATGTGTCATTCTTCTTTGTGCAACTAAACATGTTATTTCCAAATGAAATCAAAGTCGTTAGATCGAAGGAGCTTACTGAAATTGAACTTTCTTTATTACTAAGCAAAATTGGAGATTTCTATTTCTGAAGAAGAATATACTTATCATTTCAATGCAAATAACACAGTAATAGATGTAATTAGCACTATATAAAGTGCTCAAGAGTCTTGAGAAAATTAATATGAGAATTTTGGGTTTGAATGTATTATGTAGATCACTTCTTAAGCCATCCACATATCCTATTAAAACAGGTTTTTAAGTGTATTAATGCTTTAAACAGGCTTATGGAGAAATAGCTACTCCATGAAGCAAAACTTCAAGAAATGATGCACCTATTAAAGAATGGAACAGCCATTATTATTAGTGATGGCTTATAAAATAACTTTCTTTGTTACAATCAGTCATTTCTATTAAAAAATAAATAAATAAAAGGATTTGCACAGACGTAATTTTGAAGGCACCAAGCTTAAAAATAATAATAATAATAATAATAATATCCCTTATTTTGAGAGTTGGAATATTGAAAAAACAAGAAGTTTGGAGGTGTAGATTTGTGAAAAAAATAATGCTGAATGTTAATTTTCCTTCTAAAATGTTAGCCAGTGTATATAAAGGGACCTGTGGTGAGGTGAATTGAACAAATAATAAAAGGATCCAGTGGGAAAGTAGGGCAGGAAGGAAGGGGGGTTAGATCTGGATCATGGCACCAGCAGGATGGCAAGGAAAAAAGTGAAATGGAAGCTGTGGAAAACCAATTGGCTAACAGTATGTGTATTCAGTGGCCATAGTGTATTCAGAGGGCTCAAAGGGTTATATGGAAACTGTTTGGAAGCTGTCTCTTACCTATTCACTATAAACAGTGCATCTCTAAGTTAAAGGAATGATATTTCTACTTTGCTCAGTTATTCACTGTATTTCCACTGAAGATCTAATTCCTTAGATGGCATCCCTTAAACACGTTAAG